>JAJJWX010004037.1:0-25287 GCA_023529315.1 Papaver bracteatum
CTGGTTTTTGGTGTAGTGTTCCTTTGCGGTCTTTAAGGCAAGGCACTAAGAGCAGTTTCTATGGAATGAAAAACTTGGAGTTTGTTAATTTTGCTCCCACTATGGAATGAACAAATATGAAAAATGGATGTTCAAATCAACAAATCATGTTGCTTTGAACATTGAGTCAGACCACCCAGCGCGCTCTTGAGAGAAGGACACACGTTCTTGCCAAAAGCGCTAGCGTTTTAACCAAGAATCTTTGTGCTTGTCTTGTAGCGTGTGTTTCTTCTTATAACTTGTAGCTGAAAGCGTCGATCTAGAAAATCGCCCGTTTGACTGCAGTAAAAACGTCTTAATCTTAGCGGCTGAGAAATCTTGTGATCCAGCGGCTAAATTTTTTGAGTTATATAAATACTCCTCATTCTAACTCTAAATTCACACATTTTACACATTCTTCACTCTCAAATCATCTACAAAAAATACCTCCCAGAGTTCGTGGTGTTAGATACACTTAACAAGACAATTTAGCTATTTGCAGAGCCTACGTTTTTCAAACACAAAAAATTGCTACCGGTCGGAATGTATCACAATCGGCATTCTGGGAGAAAGTTTTTCAAATGTTCGTTGCTGAAACGATGAACATTAATAGGCGTGATTGTCACGGATTTTAGCATCGTTTTAGTGTAATTAGTTGTAATGTATTAGAGTTCGTCGCTCGACTAATGGAGAATCACAGAAATAAGCTCAACGGTGAATCCGAACATGAAGTGGAACCAGAACTCTAGCGATGAGGCAAGCATCTCACCACGATCGTCTTCGACTTCCATGCTTGTTTCAACATTCTTATTGTGCTCATAAAATACGATACATACTTCGCCCTAGGAATTTCACCACCTACACCACCCGCCGAGAAATGACGCCTATGTAGTAGTAGTTGTTTTAATCTAATGTATTTATTTTATTCTCATGTATGATGTGGTTGATGGTGCAGTGTTTAATCGAGGAAACTTTAAATTACTTATGATATTGATGGTGCAAATGTGAAGACATCCACATGTTTGATTTTAGATAATCATAAATAACACAAAAATAACAGCAAACTAATAACATAATACCATAGTGAATCAATTTGTCCTTCAACTTTAATCAGCCCACTCCACCAAAAAACACTTAGGACATACCCAAAAATTCCTTTCATATGTGTCTATTTCATAAGAAGTCCGCAAATGCATATAAGTCTTGCAATCGGGATTTGAGCATCCACTGATTCTCTGTGGACAATGTTTGTATTCGTGATCTCCATATCCACAACGCTTGCAGTGTAATAACTCTTTCTTCAATTTGGATTTAAGTTTGAAGTTTTTGCAGAGTGTTGCAATCTTTTCTTCTTCTTCTTCTTTTAATCTTCATATCGTCATCTAGCATATATGGTTCCTCTGGACTGTTGAGATCTTGACATTCCAAATACCTGAGCTTTTCCGGTTGTAATTCAATCACCATTCTGATGTGTGAACAACCTTCCCGCGGACACTTTGAATACATCCAGGGGTATTGCATAAGACTGTGGTTATCCATGAAACATAATGGACAAACCTATTTTGCTTCGACACAAAATATTTGATTCGCTTTGCCTTTAGAAAACATGGTGTCTTTTGAGAAAGAAATATGTTGGTTTGGTTGAGAGGCACCCCTAGTGTGTCATATTTATAACAAGAAAATATTCGTTGGTAATTCAAACAGGCGCTTAAAGGAAAGTCACGCGTGGTGTTACTTCAAACGCCAATGACTAAATTTCCAATGTCTCGATTTTGTTTCTCGACCTATAAATTTCTATCCTCACATATCCAAAATCACATCTTCTTCTTCTTCTTTTTTTCTAAAGCTCTGATCTCTCCCACTCTGCAGAAATGTCTATTAGAAATCGTGGTCCCAATTTTACTGAAGAGGAGGATATAACTATATGCAAATAATATTTTTTTCATATGGTAATCAATGGTATGGTCTTTTATCAAGACACTTATTTTTGGGAGAACATTTTTTCAATGTTCGTTTCACTGACTGGAAACCCAGGAAACCGAGATGCTCGTTGACTGCATGCTCGTTTTCAATCTATTAGGCTTATATTCCATACATTTGTTTCTCTGGTAATGGAAATTGATCGAGAAAAGTTCATCGGTGTAACTGAAGATGAAGTCATCCAGACAGCTCTTGATAATTTGGATGAATCTCATGGCAAACCTTTTCGTTACGAAGCATTTTTTAGAATTCTAAAAGATGGTCCATATCAAGCACATCGTTACTGCACTCGAATGCCACTCCCTGTCTTTACAATGGAAGGATATGTTACTCTTGTTCGATGTTGGATATATCGTTTGATGAGACCAATGAACATTGACTATTTCTGGGAAAGAGTATTGGGACATTTTATAGCATCACAGAAAGAAACCATAAGAAACACTAAGAGCCTAGAACTAAGAATTGCATTCATCACTAAAGAAGTTAAACATTATACGGAATTTTGTGGATGGTTCACCGTAGTTATACTGGATTATCAAATAAGAACTTGTGAGTATCTTACCTTTGTCCTCACTGATCAACTGCATATCATAAATATATAAACTTGTTGTTTATCTTTTTTACAGAAAACCATCGCTCAAACCAAGTTTACTGAAGAAAATGGAAGAGAGTTTAAGCATTTTGAATATTATGAACTCTACAGAGAGAATGTCGCTGGATTTGATGTAGTTTGATATTTTTGTTGCGGTTTATTAAAATGTAGTTTGATGTTATTTGCAAGTTTAAATTTTAATAATTTTCGCTTAATCTGAAGTGGAAATCTCTATTTTAAAATCTTAATATTTTCATTCATTGATGCCAATTCTTTTACAAGATATAAACTTATAGGCAATAATAAAACGTACTAAACAACTTCAATAAAAATCGAGTACGAGTTTTGGCCTCCTGTTTATCTTCATTTGACGTATCTTCCAACGCGCTCTTTGACAGTTTCTCTTTTGTTTTTGATTTTTTTGTTGTTAACTTTCAAAAGTGGAACTATTATTTTCCTTTTGGAAGAACATTTTCTTGGACAAACTTCTAAAACTTGCACTTCCCTTTTATAATTTTCAATCTTTTTAAAACTTCCACATATCTTAGAAACAACAGTTTCAAGTTTTGCATTGCAAAAAAGTGTGATCGCCTTTTCAGCCATATTAGAAGAGAAAATTCAAGTGAATTTTGGTGTGAGTGAATTGTTTGAAGATGGTGGTAATTTATAGAGGTAAAAAGTGAATGTCGAATTTTAAAAAACTACCCGTTGGCGTTTGTAACAAAAACGCCAGCGTTTTTTTTGAGACGCCACGTCGGTTCTTCCCTCGCCAACGTTTGTCCTTCAGCGCTTAGGTGTTGGTTCTTCAAATGATGTTGGTTCTTAGCCTTGAGCGTTTTTACCTGGACCGCACGCATATTAATCTAACGCTCGATACTTTACCATAGTGGAAAACCTAGTTTGGCCATCCACATGGCTCAACAAAAGAATGGGTTTGTTCATTCCTATAGGAAATTCCCTAAGAATACGACATTTCTTTATCTTATGTTTCAGGGACAATCCTCGTTCAAGCTACGGGGATCTCACCTAAAGGATTTCAATTTTGATAAGAGGGATAAAAGTTATAGCATTTCTGTATACCTCCACATTAAGATCCAATTGACATTTGCTGGTGGGGGAAAGAGTTTGAACCCCGTTTAATAGTTCATTGTGGATTATCCAAACCTTATTTGTTGGGTTCATCTTCTTCAAATATTCAAACCGGAATTGGTGGATTATTTAAAACTAGGAGGTGCACACACTATTCCAAAGGCGACGATGACCCTTACTATTAGCTATCATTAAATTAGGTTTTGAGTTCTCTCCCTCTCAGTTTGTTCTACATGATTTGTTCGAGACAATTCAGTTAACTAAAGTGAACTACATGCATCAAATTTCAAGGTGCATCAAAAGGCCTTTTCATTATTAGGGATGATGATGATGATATGAATAAAAAAAATATTGTTCAGAATTTAGGTTATATGTTAAAGACATTATTTTTAAGTTTCAAGATATTAGATTTCTTCAAACCCTGAATACATCTATAAATCAAGTTTGTGAAGTTTCTGGTGCCTCTCAATCAGGAAGAATAAAGTTTACATGTACTACAGAATTACCCACTTCAACATTGTGCTTCTTTTTATTCGGTTGTTATTGTTAGATTTTGATATGTAGATCAAAATTAACATGGATATCATAGATTTGACAAACAATACAAATATTGATCAAGATAAAGAAATAAATCTACATACCAAAGACAAACGATATTACTTGGTTTAGTCGATTCGACCTACGTCCACGGAAAAACCCCAAAGGGTGAGATTATATTGATCTCCATAGATTGATCATTCTGAGATGATTACATTTGCTTTAGTTCTTCCTATTTATAAATGATAGGATACTAAACCTAGGAACGATGCTACACACACCGGGGCTGGGCACCATGAGAATCACCGTGTCTCACAGCCCCGGGACCCACCAGGGAGACAATAGGGGGGTCGGATTTATTTTTAATGTGGGACCCACATTTTTTTGTTTCACTCGGTTGCATCCACGGGATTTCAGCCCCGGTGGATTAAGCATTGCTGTAAAGTAAGAAACTATATCTCTGACTATGTAAAACTATATCTCTGACTATGTAAAACTAGTCCATCTAGAATGCAGGATTTACAACTGACTTGATCCTATTTTCTAGTAGTTGAGAGGTGTTAATTTTTTTTACTGTGTTTACCTCCTATTGAGATTGCGTTTGTTTTCTTTCCTTTTCTTCTATTTTACGCTTGTTCGGAATATTTAAATATTCAATTACTTGAAGAAGAGATCTTTCATTTTTCATTTTTCATTTATATCTTTGATCATTTATGTTGAAATTTCCATTCCTCTCTTTATTCGCATTGCTTACATCATCACTTGTTTTCCTAGAAGGTGTACATCTTCAAATAAATAGGACTTCATGGATGATTAAATTTCACCCCTCCTTTGCATGCTCCATTTTCCATTACCATCTTCACATTGTAGGGTCTTTTCCATATTTTCCCCTTTATGTCGTTCGATTCCTCCTGATGTGGTGGGATACCGCCTATTTTGAAATTTAATTTATTTGATCGATTGTTGCGCGTTTCTATATCCCACTTTGTGAAATAATCCTTGCTTGGTGCGGATAAGATTTTGACATCTGCTCCTTTTTTTCGTGGCTTTCCAAGTATTCATCTCGATTTTAGTGATCTGGCTTGAATAATCTTCTCCCTCGTTATTCTATCGTATTGATTTTAATCTTCTCTAAGAAAATCTTAATTTATCTCCGGTAGGTAAGATACAAAGAAGTCACAAAGTTCTTCCTCTGAGATATTATGGTTCCGCAATAACTTCTTCTATCTATTATTTAATTAGGTTATTGAGAGGTGACTAATATTCTAGGATGCTCCTCGGGAGACATAAGACCAGATTATTAGTTGTTTCCTGTTCACCTTGATCTTTGAATCAAAAGACGGAAAACCAGAATAAACTTATCTGGTGTCCGTGTTATTTCTTTTCCACATTATATTTTGTTTATATAATTGAAATATCACAGGTTATGTGTATATCAATCACAGTTGTTAAATCCAACCTTGTTTCCTGGATAAAACTAGATTGATCTTGGGCAATGGTCTTTGGTACTGTCCAAGTTCTCTCACAGTAAAATCAGGTTTACAGACTTGTTTCTGTTTAAATACTGATTGTGTAGAGGGAGAGAGAGATAAAACATTTTAGTATAATTCCTCGATTGAGTTTTTATTCTCAGAATCATATTAAGGTTTAATCCATACTGATTGCCGAACAAAAAAGTTGGGTGTGGCGTTATACCCCCGCGTTTTCAATTGGTATTAGAGAAGGAAAACACGCTAAGTTTGTGTTTGAAGAAATCTAATTATTATGGACACTAGTGTTATCTCGATATACCTACCTCCAGTCTTTGATGGATGAAATTATTTATTGTGGAAAATCGTTATGCGTGCCTTTCGACAAGATTGTGACTTTCAGTCATGGGTTCGTGTGGTAAGTGGTTACGATCCTCCAACAGTTATAGTAGACGGTGTAAATGTTGAGAAAGATATAGCGACTTATAGTGAATCCGAAAGATATAGCAACTTATAGAGAAATTAGTGTTGCAAAGCATAACCCTGACGGTTTAAACGATATTATCCATGCCATAAGCCAAAATCTTTAGTACCATGTGACTACGTGCACTAAGTCTAAAGATGATTTAGATATCTTGACAACCGTATTTGAAAGGAATACCTCTGAGAAAGAAGCTAGTCTTCAAAACCTAAATTCTGAAAAAGAAGCTAAGATTTTTTTTTTTTATCTTGACGATATTTTGGTTAAGTGTCATTTTATATGGTTAGTGGGCATAAATTTCTCAGATTTACTTTGAGAACTATATAATATTTGTCTAGAAGATAAAACAAAGAGAGTTTAATATATTTGTTTCTCAAAATATCCGAGATGTAAAAGCATAGATTGGTGGTTTACTGTTGTATCAAAGCATATGTTATTTGTCTCACTGATAGGATCCGGAGATGCTGATGAGTGCCAAATATTGCATATTCATACACCTTTTCATTGGAGCTTAACTCATCTTTCGCGCTTCAAAGTCATATATTATCCCAAATTCTGCATTCTTACCATCTTCAAGAATAAATATTTGTATTAATTAATTTTGTGTTTTTAAGTACTAAATAAAGCTTGGAAGAATTGAAGACAAAGAGAAGAAAGTTGGAAGCATTGCGACCCGCTCGCGCATCAGTAGCAACCTTTGTTTACAAATTCATGGGATTAAACAACCCATGATCCAAAACCCAAGACCCAAATCCATTTCCACCTCACCCCCCATTGGATTCTTTCCAAAACATCCACCTCACCCCCATTGGATTCTTTCCAAAACATCCACCTCACCCCATTGTATTCCATTCTATCCATCAATTAAGAAAACATGTTTTGTTTAATTGTTAAGTGGTTGCTACGAGTAAATTTGAATCCCAAGTGTGAGAGAATTTTTGTGTATAAATAGAGAGGGTTGTTGTGTTGAAAACTCATCCAAGAATAAGCTTGTTCATGTTAGTTTATCAAATTTCAATTTTGTTGTAATGTTCTTCATGTTCTAATTTCATTTACTAGGGTTTAGATGAAGCCCTAATCTCATTGGTATGTATTCATATCTTGTATCTTGTTCTTGAAAGTTTAGAATTGTTTAAAGATATAATTTAATTCAAGTTTTTCAACATCTTGCTCTCTGATGTATGCCATGTATCCATTGTAGTTAGAATATCTCTATGTTGATTATGCTACAACTCATGCTTAACCAAATATTGATCTTTAGATTAGTTGTGCTTAATTAGACAATTAATGCTTTGGAGAAATACTTTAGTTGTGATTAAATTATCCATTGGAGAAACACCTTAGTTATACGGTAGACTTGAATCTACTATAAGGACAAGAATAATATTACAAGTTGAATGCATATCATAGGTTATTGGTGGATTTGAATACCTAGTATCCATATTATCATTGTTTACATATCTTGTTATTTACATCTTTTACTTTTATTATTTGGTCACTTGAAAATCATATCGTCGTATCGACAAAATCAAACCCCTTTTGGTTACTCTCTAAGAATCGGGTTTAGAATCAACTTCTACACTCTCCAAGTCTCTGTGGTTCGACCTGTGCTTGCCCTGTGTTGCTTGTCGACACTGTGCATGCAGTATACACAATAGTAGGTATCTTTCCGAGCCTACCAAGTTTTTGGCGCCGTTGCCGGGGACTCGGTAGTGGTGTAGTTCATTTTTCATCTCCTGTCACTATTCATTTTCATCTCCTGGAAATGTTCACATATCACTGTAGCAGCGCAACTATTCACAGTCAATTTTACACTTATTTTTTTTTTTTTTTTTTTTTTTTTTTTTTTTTAAAATTTTGCTTTTGCTTTAAAACTTGAAACCTAACTACCTCTTTTGAGCTCAATGGTCTGGAGTATTTGTTGTAAAGCGAAGAAAGGAAGCGAAAGAAGTTTTTTATTTTAAATTAAAAAAAAATGTTTATTTTATTTATTTTTAGATTGTATTAGGATTCTTCTACTCTTGTAATTTTCTTTTTCTTTTGCACTTTATTTTGGACTTTGGACTTGGACATTCTATTTTTATTTTTATTTTTAAACCCTACGGAAGGGTATTATTAAATATCAACTGTTTACAGAGAAGGACGGTGATTACAATATCACCTCGGCCCCTCGGGTTCGTTCATGACATAGGAGTCGTGGCCCGAGTCGACAACAACGGTTCATCCGTCTGGAACGGGAGGTAAGTTTGTCGAAACACTCGCCGAATCCTTGTTAGCGATTCTTTGTATTCAGCCGTTTGCATATATGTTGAGGAATTGAATACTGCTGCTTTATTTTCTAGTAAAGGGCAGGACTGGCCATACAAGATAAGGGTTCGGATTTCATCACCGTTCTCTTCTTGCCCGCCTTAGGAAAATAATACCTAACGTGAACCTAAGCATTAAAATTTGAAATAAAACGAGACCTATAAGGTAACGAGCTTAGTAGAGTCGTTCGAAAAATATTGGTTACTCTCTAAGCATACTTCAAAGTTCATGACGGTTTCGTAAATTGAATGCGTGACTTGTATGCCTTGGAATGCGGTGAGGCCTTGGGTATCAAAGCTCTGCTGGCTTCCCTCGCCTCTATTCAATTTACTTAAACTCGGATTGATTCGGAGGAGTTTGCTCAGTTTGTAACGAATTCCATTTCGAAGGATTAGAAGCTGGTCTAGAAAACAATCTAAGTGGAACCATCATGCTTTTTGTTTGCTAAAAATCAGTAGGTTTTCTGTGGTAAGAGTCACCTTGTTTTGCTGAATTGCATAGAACTTCCCTTCCGTTTATGATTTTTCTTCTTTTATTTTGTTTTTCTAATGTATGCCGAGGTAATTAGAGAACGGGCTTGAAAAAAAAAAAAAAAACCAATAATGAAAAAAAAAAAATTGAGTACATTTTTCGGTGTGTACATCCAATATATCTGCAACAAGCCTAGTCTAGTTAGAGATCATGTCAGGATTCTGGTCTGCAGGTGGGGATGGAAACAAATCCATCAGAGAGCTTGCTTATGGGCATGCTTCACATTATGAAACTCCAACAGACCATGATGTCACTAGTTATAGGGATTATTATGAAAATTTTCACAGTCCTGAGCATCAATACATGAACCCTAGTAACTACTCACACATGTATCATCCACCACAGGGTGAAACACAGGGCAAGCACAGGTCGAACCACAGAGACTTGGAGACTGTAGAAGCTAGAACTGCAGCTTTAGAAATGCAAATGCATGAATCTGTCGCATATAATTCTTCTAGGCAATCTGAAATCTATGCTTGTACCTTATGTGGAGGCTTAGGCCATCCTGCTGAGAATTGCTATATTTTGCATGATTTTAGGAAATCTAGAGAATATCATGAAAATCCAAAATATGAAATGCCAACAAATTACAAAGCTGATAGTCATTGGGACCATAATCAACCTTTCGAAGGTTGCGATCAGTATTTTATAGACCCTAATGACCCTGCACACATGTATCATCCACCACAGTGGGAAGTTGAACAATTTTGTACTTCTCAATCTGTGGAGGAAAATCTCAGACTCATCGAACAAAATAATGCTAGGAGTGTATTGCATGATAAACCATATAACATTAATTATGAATTTCCTACTGTTGAAGACTCTCATTCCATTGAACAACTTAATGCATTATTAAAAATGAATTTGATTCATTTACAAAATGTAGGAAAGGAGGAATTTCAGGATGAAATATTTGTTTGTCCTAATGAAATAAAATGTGAATATAGTATGCCTAGTCTTACTTGTGTAGATGATATTGCATATGAACCTGTTTTAAATGAAGGGACTAGAAATACTACGATTTTAAATAAGGAAATGCATTTCTGTGATGGTGATGATGTTATGTTAGAAGAATATGTTTTTACTGAAAATATTGTCGAACCTTTGAGTTCAGAGACATTAGGCTTCTCTGCCTCGACCTTAATGAATGATGTTTCTTCTAGTGTTACATATACATGTGATGTTGATACTGATCTTGAGCCTGTGCAATTGTCCCGTGAACAAGAGCATGACACATTTCTTGTGTATGACTTAGAAAATATTGAATCTCATGTCGACACCAATGATACTATACATGAAAATAACTTTGATGTGTCTGATTCTCTGTCTAAGTCACGGTGTGAAGTTTCTTGTGATATTCCTATGCATGAAACTGAAGTTCTAGGGGATGATTGTGAACTGGGGCTTATTGATTTGTTTTATGAGCATGAGCATGATGTTGTACTTGTGTCTGACATAGGTAGTGTTGAATCTCCTGTCAACACTAATGATCTTATGCATGATGTCTCTTTGGATTTGTCTATGCATGAGAATAAAACTTTGGATGAGCATGATACTTATTTGGGTCTTGATGGATTGTTCTATGAATGTGAGCATTCTGCGACACTGGCAAATGATTTAGGAGTTATAGATGCGCCTAATAATGATGTGCCTACCTCCCTGCCCATGTCACAAACTATTAATCTTGCACCCAACCTAGATTTGGTTTGTAAAGTTATTGTTAAACCTACTTTTCTAAGAGTACCTAATCTAGGATTGGGCGTGTGTGCCTCTCAAGTCCTCTTGGACTATTTTGCAGTTAAATATAATACCTTTGATGAGCCACAATTAGAGTTCACTCATGTCTCTCCATCCATCCCTGATAAAATCCACTTTGAACTAGATCTTGTGCATGTTGCACCCCTGAAATTGTTAGATTTTGTACCCAAAAGTATATCTATTGAAAAATCTAGGTTTGGGGGTAACTCATTCACATATGCAGTCTCAATTGCATTGCTGTCCTGTTATAATTGTGTAAGGTTGTTGATGTTTCCGCACTACGTCTTTTGGGTTGATCCTCAACTTTTTAGATTATTGGTACATGGTGAGTCATCATTGTATAATCTAGTAGGTAAAATTTTGAATCTTGTTGATATATTTGTGTGCTAACCAAACTTTTTGTCTTGCGCTCATATTTTTTGCTTTCAAAGCACTCATTCAATTATGGTTAGCACCACCCTTTTTGGCATCTGGTAATCTCTTTCCTTTGAATCTGTTTTGTTCTCATGTTTTGTTGTTTCTGTTCTTTTGAAACATTGAGGACAATGTTAGATTTAGGTTTGGGGAGTATTTGCATATCGTCTTCTATGACCAGTGTGGAGCGGGTCTTTTGTAGAGTGTTTTCTATGACCAGCTGTGTAGCGGGTCTTTTGTAGGATCATTTGCAGTCTTTTGCATTTTTTATGACCAGCTGTGTAGCGGGTCTTTTGTAGGATCTTTTGTAGTCTTTTGCATTTTTTGTTATCTGATGACCAGCTGTGTAGCGGGTCACTAAAAAAAAAGTGATGATCAGCTGTGTAGCGGGTCTTAAAAAAAAAAAATTGGTTACAAATTTTCATGGTTCTACGAAATTCCGAAGTTCATCATCTACAGTTGAAGACCGAAGACGAAGACATTTCTATAGATGCTCTGAAATTGGAGAAGGTTTTGTGGGTACATCTTTGGTAGGCCCTCACGAGACTACAACTCGTCCACTAGGGACACCTAGGGGTTTAAAGGCTTAATGCATACGCTAAATGCATTCGAGAGACCATTACAGTGGTATAGTTAGGATTTCTTAAGTTCTGTTTCACTTGAGGACAAGTAAAATTCAGGTTTGGGGGTATTTGATGAGTGCCAAATATTGCATATTCATACACCTTTTCATTGGCACTTAACTCATCTTTCGCGCTTCAAAGTCATATATTATCCCAAATTCTGCATTCTTACCATCTTCAAGAATAAATATTTGTATTAATTAATTTTGTGTTTTTAAGTACTAAATAAAGCTTGGAAGAATTGAGAAGACAAAAGAAGAAAGTTGGAAGCATTGCAACCCGCTCGCGCATCGTGGCAACTTTGTTTACAAATTCATGGGATTAAACAACCCATGATCCAAAACCCATGATCCAAACCCAAGACCCAAATCCATTTCCACCTCACCCCCATTGGATTCTTTCCAAAACATTCACCTCACCCCCATTGGATTCTTTCCAAAACATCCACCTCACCCCCATTGTATTCCATTCTATCCATCAATTAAGAAAACATGTTTTGTTTAATTGTTAAGTGGTTGCTACAGTAAATTTCGAATTCCAAGTGTGAGAGAATTTTTGTGTATAAATAGAGAGTGTTGTTGTGTTGAAAACTCATCCAAGAATAGCTTGTTCATGTTAGTTTATCAAATTTCAATTTTGTTGTAATGTTCTTCATGTTCTAATTTCATTTACTAGGGTTTAGATGAAGCCCTAATCTCATTGGTATGTATTCATATCTTGTATCTTGTTCTTGAAAGTTTAGAATTGTTTAAAGATATAATTTAATTCAAGTTTTTCAACATCTTGCTCTCACAATGTATGCCATGTATCCATTGTAGTTAGAATATCTCTATGTTGATTATGCTACAACTCATGCTTAACCAAATATTGATCTTTAGATTAGTTGTACTTAATTAGACAATTAATGCTTTGGAGAAATACTTTAGTTGTGATTAAATTATCCATTGGAGAAACACCTTAGTTATACGGTAGACTTGAATCTACTATAAGGACAAGAATAATATTACAAGTTGAATGCATATCATAGGTTATTGGTGGATTTGAATACCCTAGTATCCATATTATCATTGTTTACATATCTTGTTATTTACATCTTTTACTTTTATTATTTCGGTCACTTGAAAATCATATCGTCGTATCGACAAAATCAAACCCCTTTTGGTTACTCTCTGAATCAGGATTTAGAATCAACTTCTACACTCTCCAAGTCTCTGTGGTTCGACCTGTGCTTGCCCTGTGTTGCTTGTCGACACTGTGCACTTGCAGTATACACAATAGTAGGTATCTTTTCGAGCCTACCAGATGCCTATATATAATAACCGCAATCGCACGGTGCTAACTAGTAAACAGAGGCAAGTACGGGTCGAACCCACAAGAAGCGGTGGAAATACTCTAATCAATATCTCTAATGAACTAACCAGAAATGATTTTTGGGATTCTTATAATGAGAAATGTAAAACGAAATAATAAAATTAAACTTATAAAATAAAATCAATGGGAAAGTTGGTAACCAGGTTTTATAGTATCCACCACTATTTATATTCAATTATTGAAATGAAACATAATTCATGAATTATTTATTGTTCGTTCTATTGACATCACATATTATATGTATTAGAGTCGCAAATATCGCTGGGACGCCTAAGCATGACACGTCAAAAGATTAAACAAAATCATGCACCATCAAATTGCATTAGCGAGAAAGTTATACGAAACTAATTATAGGTTCACAAATAATACCTAGCTATTCTAAGAACATCCCATCAAAGGAATTTAACCAAAGCATGAAATATCAAACAATGAGACAAATATATTTGTGATCCTAACAATTACGCATCAAGGTTTACAAAACCGGTGAAGCAACAACTCATTTTATCATTAAATCAATATATAAAATCATGAAATTAATTTATTCAAATCATAATGGTCTATTGGTTCATAATTCTATTCAATCAAAAATAGCCTAATACCCGGAGTGGTTCAACATAAACCCTAGTCATAAAAATTTAGCTACACATGGCTTTCTCAAAAGCCATAAACAAATTAAAGAGAACCGATTAATAGCTAGCTAATTAAAATAGAAAATGGGAGAAATCAAACTTCAAACCCTATAGGCTCTGTCGCCTTTTTCTCCTTCTCAATCTCTCTTCTTTTCTCCAAGTTGCGGCTCAGTAGCCGGTGACGGCCTCCCCCTTTCTCAGTCTTCGTTTGTTGATTTTATACGTAGGTGTTGCTGCGAAGGTATCCAAAATAAGCCCTACCAAATAGCTAGCTGCCAAGGCCCAGTCCGTAAATAACACCGAGAACTAAATCAGGACATCATCCTCACTTTGTATTCTCTGTCTAACCGAGCACCACCTGCGTACCAAATTCAGACTTTTCCGTTCTGCCTGGTTATCTCTCATTCTCCTCCACCGGTAGCAACAGATAGCACAAATCCTCCTGATTCATTCTCCATTGCGTCTGCAGTCCTGTCGCATCACCAGCTCCTTGCGATTCCAACTTTTCAGTTCACCAGCAACACCAATCTATGCAAGCAATGGCAACAGCATCATTACTTGGATTTTCGAAGCTGACTGCATCTCCAACCTCTATTCCCTGACCTTAAGCCGGCCACAGCACCAGCTTCTGTTCGTTCAACCAAGTACCTTCTTTGCAGTATATAATAATCAACCAACGTCCGAACCCCAACTTCACTTTCCATACTCCAGCCAACTCCATTATATTCGTCTAGCCAGCGATTGGAATTTCTATTCCTTGGGTCTTCTAAATCTCGTCCTACTTGTTGTATATGCAAACAACACCAGAGACTATACTGCGTTCGATCAAACAGCTTCAATACCCAGCTCTAAGAATGTCGTTACCCCACTGGTTTAGACTAGCACGACAATTTCCTTACATTCAATCACAGCATCGTCATACACTGACCGACCCTCAACACTTTTCCTCTAGCTGAACTTATCTCGTTACCACTTCCTCCCAAGAATCTGACTATGCATTAGGATCAAACCATCCAAACACACGGAACTGATGGCTAACAAATGTTGGACTGAAACTTATCGTTTATCCAGCCACAACCATCGACTCAGGCAGTACCAGCCAACGGAGAATCAACCAAGCCAACACACTGACCATTTCAAGCCATCGTCGCCACTGCAAAGCTCAAGACCAAACAAACCAGCACCCATTCTTCATATTCTTATCATTGCCAATCTCCAGAAATCGATTGCCGTTGTTGTTGTAGCTTCCAATCATTCTCTTTCAGGCCTTCTCACGAACAACTGAGACACAATTTCAGTATGTTCTCTGGCGTACTTCAGCTGGTTGTAATAGGTTCCTCTTATAGCTCATTCGACCTGTAATTTCAAGATTCATCCACATCCAAACATCCTCATCCTATTCAAATTATAAGACATTCAAAATCCCAACCATCCATGCATAGAATCGACTACAAAGACAGCCACTCAACACTGTTTTCCGGCATTAAATTCAGGCCAATAAAACTCAAATCTTCACTGGTTCGAACCCCATACATTTCCTTCTGCAATTGGGTCATACCCAACACCATATATTCATAATCATCCATAGCCTGAATATCAACACCTCACCCTCCATCGCCAATTGCTGTTTTCAATCCGTGTTTGAATGAGCTCACCGGAGACAAAGAAAAGGATGCAACTGCTTGGAAATAAAGAAAAAAATTCTTTTATGTTTAGTAAGAATGAGATGGGAAGACCGGAGAGTCTACAGAGAGTGTGTTGAGAGTATGGACACGTTGTCCACTTCTTGTTTAAACTCTAATGGGCTCCATGCTTCAATTATGTTGTTTCATTTTATTCTCTGGCCTTGAGGTGGTATAGCACGACCAAAATAAGCAAATAACAAGCCAGCCCACATGAGTAATTCAGGAGCTTTTCGTCGCAAACACTATTTTAGCTTCTATTTAGCCATTTATTTTCCGGATAAGCCAAATTCAGTTGTACTTTCTACAAAAACACTAAAACGGTGTCGTTAGCCAAAATATCGTGTCCTAACTAATTAGGCCGACCGAGCGAAGCGAGTGAGGACTCTATATATATGGTGACTTTGTGTCAAATATGATATGACTTTTTTTTCCAATTTCACAAAAAAGATTGGATTTGGTTCAACGATGAAAAGACCTCACTGCCCCTCCTTGATTTCCTTCCTTCTTTAAATAAACGCAAATAACTACAATGTTGAGGACAATTTTGTCAAATGAAAATGACAAAAACTCGGAATAAAGTTAGAGGTCCAGGAGTCGAATCCCGGCCACCTCCAAAAAAAAATTATTTTTCCTCCCTTTTTCTTGTTCTCTTCCACCTATCCGTAATCTATTCTTCATATCCTAGTTAGTAATTCTCTGAATCATTCCCGAATGATTCGCGAACGTATCCGAACTGACCGAATCCGAATGATACTTCCGAACTATTTGAACTCCGAACCTAGTTTCCGAATTATATGGACCTCACGAATGATTCACGAACGTATCCAAACTGACCGTATCCGAATGATATTTCCAAACTAGAACTCCCATAGGTAATTCTCTCACCAGAGTTCTGTTGATTGGTTTTTGTTTGATTTTGTATATACTTTATATTTAAATACAATTATTCAATTAAAATTTTCTATTGGTAGTTGTTTAACAAAGGTTTTATGTGTTGATTTTTGTTTAAAAGTCTATAAGTTTTATAATACATTTATGCGATTAAATTGTTTACTTCTTGTTAAATAATCACGCTAAAATGTTTTTTTCCATCTTATAAATCATATACAAATCAAATTAGTCTCGTAATAAGGTCATAATACTTATCAATTTATCATATATGTTAGCCGAATTTTAAGTGCCGAACTCACATTTATAAAACGAATATGCACGTACGTATGTCTTTCCGAACTACTGTCCGAACAACGAACCGTTGACCGGATTTTTGACCAAATCCGATCTATCCAAATCCATATAATTCCCGTATGTATGCCGTCCCGAACTACTACCCGTACCCCGAATTGCTAACTAGGCTTCATATACATCTTCATCAATTTCACACCCTAAATCTCCATTAATCTTTACTCAATTTCGACTTTAGAATACAGTATTTGGTTTTGGTTGATTCAATCTTCTCTATTATGTAACCCTAAATTCAAAATAGGGTGAATTGATTGAACCACCACCACCACCACCACCATCAACTTCGTCCTCTGCTTTCTACATCACTACCACAAAATCACGATTAACGGTATGAGTTTTATCTAAATCTCTGCTTTCAATTCGATTCTTCATTTTGTATAAAACTTAGAGTTAAATTCTGTATACGATTTGAAGAGTTAATTATGGGTATGTGTTGATGAAACCCTTAATCTGCTTAGTGCTCGGTTTTGTTCACCATTAGCTTGGATTACTACGTTAAAATCTGCTATTTGGTTATTAAATCAAGAGTCTGATACTTTGGAGTGTTTATGGCTTGATAATGTATCTAGGGATAACTCAATTAGGGGCGAATTGTTCAGGTATTGGTCCAAGTTTACTTAATTTTGGCTAGCCATACAATTAAAGTTCAGGTATTGGTCCAGGTTTACTTAATTATGTGGATTTTTGCAAAATTCTACAAATGTGTTTCATCTTTGTTAGGTTTTTGGTGGAACTTATTTTGCTGGTGAATTTTGTTTTAGTTTTTCTCTCTTCTTACATAAGTTTTGATGTTGATAAATGTACCTTAGAATTAGGTGAATAACATATTTGTTACAACAAGCTGAAACTTGTGACTCTAGTGGCTCAACTGTAATGTGAAAGCAATTTTAGATTATAGGTCTAGCATTTTCTGATAGTTTGTCCTCTTGGTTTCTGAGGATGCTCACTTGGTCAATAGGTTTTAGGGATTGCTTAATGGATGTACTCAATATGACCTAGAATCTTTTCGTCGATTACCGAAAAGAGGGGAGCCTGTTTTGACACTGAAAATGAGTTTCTATCTAGCACTGACATGGATGGTGGAGAGTTCTGCGTATTTGACAGATCTGTTATTGTATCCAATGGAATACTCCATTCAAAGGTCAGCCACTATTTTCTCTTTTTGGTACTCAGATTCATTTTTATATGGATAATTCCACATGACTGCCATATCGTCCTTCTCCCATATCCTTGTTTGTATAGTTATATGAGAATGCTAGCAGTGTAAATACCGCGAATGTGCTTGGGCTGGCATACAAATTGCATGACAGAACTGTGAAACGTATTTGTTTTGTGGGAAAGTAGAATTTGACTGCAATTTGGAATTCAACATTTGAATTGTAGAAAGATTTTGGCACCTGTTTGATGACAAGTGGTGTTCCTACTTTCTTTTAGATTAGTTGGTTTAGAAAGTTGATTTGCCCTAGCGTCATTTTTCAGCCAGCCTATTCTAGCAGACATCAGCCAACCAAACTTTCTGATGGTTTTTTATGAATTTTGTCCTAAGTGTTACTTTAGTCTCAAAACTGTGCAATCTTATTTTGAAGTTCATTCCTCCATTACACATAAATGGTTTAATTTGTTTATTAATAACAGCTTCTGAAGAGAGAGAATTTTTAGCGAGATGTCTAGCAGTTGGTTGCACCGTTTTATCTTTATGTGAATGGTGATTTTCTTTACGAGATTATATAATGCTTGCTTGCTCTACATAATTGCCATTAGACTGTACCAGTGGCCAACATTGTTAACGTTATTTAGTGGTCTGGAGTTCTTCCATTTAATACTGGAGATACTTTCGTGTTCTATTTATCGTGGTTAAATTCCTTTGTATTAGTATTTTACCGAACATTTGAATCACATCATTAATGCATTTTTTCCCTGGTTTCCGGTGTTTTGAGGTTATTTGTCCAGTATGGTGCAGATTTGGTCATGGTTTAAAAAGGCGTTTTTGGGGCGCGCTTTACGGCATTTTTTTACGCTTCAGGTCATATGCGCTTCTAGAGCGCCGCTTTACGAATTGGTTTATATTAGAAGTTGAAAAGTCGATCTGTGAAGCTCAGTAAGGCCTGTATCACGTTTTGAAACTAAATACTAATAAACCTAATTTATTGGGCATGATGATCATGAGGACGATGACTATCTACATGATGATATGAATGATGCAGACATTCATGGCTAGTATATTTAAATAGCTCTTGGGTAGAATATGCAATATCAGTATGCCGTATGCTTAGTTTGTCTAATTGTTTCTTTCATTATGTCTAAACTTTGTAGTTTTCTTTTATTAGGTTGGTAACTTCTTATTTGTATGTATTATTATATATTTCAAAAAGCTCGCTTTCGCTTTACGCTTTCGGACCGCTTTACGCTTTGGTATGAGAGCGCTTCGCCCCACATTTTCGCTTTTTAAAACCTTGGATTTGGTGAAGAGAATGCCAATCGTTGAGCTTAATTATGGAATATAGATGTACAGGTAACACCGGAAGCTGAAGTGTCAAACAAGGGAGCACAACGTTGTATAGTCGTTTTTGGTTTATCAGGGAAAAAAAGGCTCCTCCGGTATTACTTGAATGAAGCTTATGCTTTCCGTCTTAAGTTATTGTTTCCTCGGCCAGAGCTAAACTCTTCCCAGCTTAGGAATGCAATTAAAGAAGATGGTCATTGTTGTAGCAATCCACTGTTTGAGGAAGAAAGTTCTAAGGTATACTAAGAGGGGATCTGGTCCAAGTTTTTGCAGGAATCAGTATGACCAGTGACCATTTTTGTTGCATCACTAGAGTAACTACACTAAAAATTAAGAAAACATGTAATGTAAACTTCATTTTGGTTGAATGTATTCTACACTTTTCAATCATGGTACAATGTTTTTCCCGATCTTCATTTACATTTTTCTCTTTATTCGATTATCTACTTCGATCTTCGTTTACATTTTTCTCACATAATTTTGCCTGTTTGGTGGTGTTGTAAATCCCGTCTGGAAAGTCCGACTTTGTGCCATGGAAGAACAAAATTGTGAGTACAAAATTTAGTTTTGCGTCAAATTTTTCGGTCGACCATCCCACCGTGGCAACGGTCATCTAGTATAAATATGGGTGTAAAATGTAGCATTTATGTGCTTATCACTCACCTATTATCACTCACCTATCGAGTTTCTCAAACTTAAGGAACCCTACTTGTTACACTTTTCATAAAATTTTTGTTTTGTTATCTAGATATTTTTTAATTGTTGAATTACCATGTGATCTAACATACAAGTGTTATTGTTGAATTACCATGTATAACCAATTTTTTAAATTCTACGTAATGCTAAACTCACTCTTTTTTTGGAATACTCCCTCCGTCCCACTATTAAGTGACCTAGTTTAAGTTTGCAAATTTTTAAGGCAAGCTAGGAAAATAGTACTTTTAAGCATTTTTTACAATTATACCCTTATAGATTGAAATTTAGAAATGATTTATCTCTCAAACTACTCCACGGATGTTCGCAAACTTCATACCATTGAAAAGCATTTTAAAACACCTACGTAACGAATATAAACATGTCTATCAAATTATGCATATTTCTTATATTTTTTATAATTAACTAAAAGGATAATTTTAGAAATATCTCTTTGTTTAATGATATAGGTCACTTATTAGTGGGACAAAATCTAAAATCAAATAGGTCACTTAATACTGGGACGGAGGAAGTATTATTTAATTCATCAAATTCATTATCCCGAACAGGTGTCATGATCAGATTGTCGTGTTATTAGTTTTATAAGGGTGTTTAAATAAAAATATATCCAATTAGTCTTTAGCTATTCTACCACCCCAACTACACCAACTCTGGGAAGCACTGACACGTGACACGTGACACGGACACGACACGACAAGGACACAGGGACCGGAAAAATTCAAAATCATCAGGACACGGACACGTTTATATATATATTAATTAAATAATTTTTATACACTAATATCATAGTATTATGGTATATCAAATACATTAATCATGCATATACATGAAAAAACTCACTTCTATACCATTAGGTTAGCCCATACGTACAAATATTAACTATTATACTAATTTTCATAACCAATTTGATTACGCAATTAGCAAAATGAGGTATAGATTTGTACAAGTGCGTCGTGTCGGTGTCCAACGCGTGTCGTGCGTTCGACGCGTGTCTGACGCGGACACGGCACCAATACTGGTGTGTCCGTGCTTCCCAGCACCAAATGCAACTTGTATGACCCCGCTCGCTTTAATTAAGTGCTAAAGCTACGACCTGGGTTGCACTAACGCTGACACGACTGCACGCGAACATTATACAATTCAAAAAAATTGGGACATATACACTTCTACACAAATATAAAGACAAAATTAATTTTCCTGTATAAACAATTTATAATAATGTTATAAATGCGTATTAAATCATATTGATAATTATGAGGTTTGTCATTAAAGGCCTTCATTCACAATGAAGGGATGCGAAGCTCCATTTTGATTCTTCTTAATCCTTTGTAACAGAAGAACAACAAATTAAGCTATTTATAATAAGCGTTGAAGACGGTTCGGGATTTCAAAAATTTACGTTGTTTCGACAACATGTAAGGAATGCTGTAAAATAGGAATGTTATTTATTTATTATGAAGTTTTGTAGAAAAATTGATTAGGATTTAACATTTAATGTTGACGGCTTACTATCTAGGTTCAGCTGTAATAAAGTCACATTTTCATATCATCCAATTTTAGTGTTTTACAACTAGACATCTTAATAATCTTAAGAGAGAAAGGAACGTCAGGAATTACTTCAGGACTGGGTTGCACGGACGCGGACGCGTAGACGCGGACACGACACGACGCGGACGCGGACACTACAAAATTCTCAAAAAACTAAGACGCGGACGCGTATATACATATTTTATTTATATATTATTTATATATATAATTATGTATTTATACAGCAAAGTCAAGTATTTCCATTTTAAAAATTAGAAAATAATACTATATGTGTATAAATTTCAAAAGAAAATGAAAGATCGTTTGTTTATACATGCCGAAGGTCGAGCAATCAATCACTATTAAACACATGGCACAATCAAATTGCATTCTTAGAAAAACACATGCCCAACCAAGGGTATATGTGATGTATTTCCAATTACAAAATCCTAATAAAGAGTTACATGATTGATCTAAATGTTTGTCTTTCTTCATTTAGTTAATAATAGTAAAAATAAAGGAAGAAGTTTAAATGAAAATGGAAAAAAAAATGCTTCAAACCCAAGTCATCGGTGCGTCCAAAAAGAACGCGCGCAGGACGCGTATTTGGTGCGTCGGACACGCGTCGTGTCAGCGTCAAACGCGCGTCCTGCGTCCGACGTGAGTCGGACGCGGACACTGCACCAAAATCGGTGCGTCCGTGCATCCCAGCTTCAGGATAAACAATCAATAAAGGAAAACACACTAGATCAGTAAAGGCAAACACCTCATTAAAAGGAACAAAATTAATTGGATAAACAAAAAATACTAACAGACCGCAACAAAAACCACGCCTAAACCGGGCTTTCACATCTTTTTTTTAATGACCCCACCCCTACCAGCTCCCTGTCATGCGGGACCCTGTAGCATCACTCACACCCGGTTTTTGCCTCGGTCCCTGTAGCAAAGCTGTTGGATAAAATTGGATCGTTGTCATGTCATGATCCACGATACTAAAGAATACTTAAATGTACGAAATGACAAATTTTCATACTGAAAGCGGGGTCTAACAACCTCACCCAATATTTCGCTTAGCAATATATATGGACTCACTCCAATATACTTTTAAGAGATTCAACTAGACAGTCATACTTAATCTTATTAAAAAGTATATCAAAGAGTTATATATCTAAATTTCTCGATTCAATCCCAACTCAGACAAATATATAGAAATCTGCGAGTCTGATTAAATACAAGAGAAATAAACTTGAACGGTACCAAAGACCAATGTTCAAGGATCAATCAATTTCAATCAACAACCAAAGGTTGGATTTACCAATTGATCGATACAAACAAACAACCTGTGATATTTCTATTATAAAACAATATACAATGCGAAAAAGAAATAACACAGACACCAGAAGTTTTGTTAACGAGGAAATCGCAAATGCAGAAAAACCCCGGGACCTGGTCTAGATTGAACACACTGTATTAAGCCGCTACAGACACTAGCCTACTACAAACTAACTTCCGTATGGACTGTAGTTGACCCCCAATCAATCTCACATTGATCCAAGGCAAAGTTGCGCTCCTTACGTCTCTGATCCTAGCAGGATACTGCGCACTTGATTCCCTTAGCTGATCTCACCCACAACTAAGAGTTGATACGACCCAAAGTCGAAAATTTTAATAAACAAATCTGTGTCACACAGAAAAGTCTACAGGAATAGATAAATCTGCCTCCCACAGAAATACCTGCGAGTTTTGTTCCGTCTTTTGATAAATCAAGGTGAACAGGAACCAATCGATAACCCGACCTTGTATTCCCGAATAACAACTTAGAATTATCAATCACCTCACAATAATCTTAATCGACTGGTGAAACAAGATATTGTGGAATAACAAATGATGAGACGAAGATGCATGTCTGTGACTACTTTTTATCTTGCCTTTCAGAGAAATTAATCTCGAGTCAATTTTACAATTGTAATCAATACAACTAGTATTACATAGAAGGTGTGGGGAATAGTTTTCCCAGCTGCTAGAGTTCTCCTTTATATAGTCTCCAAATCAGGGTTTGTAATCTAGGTTACCTTGGTAACAAAGCATTCAATATTCACCGTTATATGAAAACCTGATTAGATTTAATCTAATATCTTTCAACCGTTATATCAAACTTAGCTTGTTATACACAAATAAAATATACATAATTTAGGTTTGAGTAGTCGTACCAAAACCTGTACACTTAGTTGGTTTAATAGTAGTTAACCAAATTGTTATCCATATGAGCACTTTCATATCAACCTTATTCATCTTCACCATAACTAGTTCAAATGACTCAAAAGAACTAGTTACAGAGTTGTTCAATTTCTTAGATCTCATAGAAGTATATAAGACACAATCGAAAGAAAAACTATTTTGATTAACTTGAATGGATTCATGAATTTTGTAGCCACGGTTTGCAAATATGCATTCTTTAGTTTATATAAGTTTAAGTTCATGAATAAACCGTTTTTAAAAACTAACCCACTCAAGTATGCATACCGGTACGCATACTTAAGTACCCGGTTTAAGTTTGATTTCAGTTCACAAACTCCTACATAAATTCACGGGATGTGAACTTCCGGCAGTACGCATACGGGTACGCGAACTTTAGTTCCAGTTATCCTAAGCAGCAAAGTACGCATACTTTGGTTCAAGGATTTTGGACTTACACACGTATGAGTTCACATACAATGTATATATCCATTCAAGGTTATATATTCTACACTCTCATTTCAACCATTGAAACATTCTTAGAGGATGTTAATAGAGGTTATTCTCACATTATTTTTTATCAAAGCAATTTTCAAGATATTGAAATAACCAACATGACTTTCGTCACTTATAAAGATGAACTTGGCCAAAGCGAAAGCTTACCAACACATATTTCGAGAAATAGATAAGCGAAATAAACTTGGCTCGAAATAGCAAATGTGTATAATCGAAGTC
Organism: Papaver bracteatum; assembly: GCA_023529315.1. NCBI lineage: Eukaryota > Viridiplantae > Streptophyta > Magnoliopsida > Ranunculales > Papaveraceae > Papaver > Papaver bracteatum. Next base: position 24,441 of record JAJJWX010004037.1, read on the forward strand.
TATATAGCAATACAACTTTTGTCTCAAGATAAGAGATAGAGTAGATAGAATTTTGAGTGATAGATAAGTTCAAGTCTCCACATACCTTTTAGTGGATGAAGATCCACCAGTTCCTTGAGTAGTTCTTCATCACTGCATGATGAACTTTGTGGAGGCTAGAGCTCAACTACACTTTTTATCCTAGTCCGAGACTTAGCTATAAGTAGACTAGAAATCAAGACTTATAGTTTTGGAAACTAAAGTTGACAAGCAAGCTTGAGATAGAAATGCTTGCGAGTTCTACTGAGCAGTGCTCTAACAATCTCTCCCTTTGTCAATTTTAATGACAAAACTATCAATACATATGGAATACAAAATAGATAAACACTACACCATTTTCTTGGATTCGTAACTGAAATTCGTAACATCCTATAGGCAGTTACGAATTCGTAACAGGAAAATGACGTTTCAAAAAGGTTGTAACAGACTGAAGCTGTTACAAATCTTGTCAGATTTCGTAACTGTTCCATATATGTTACAAATTCGTAGCTGGATATGGCCCGAACGTGCCATTTGTGTGGGTGGGTGGTCACACCTTCATCATTTTTCCACCCAAGCCAGTTTTACCTGAGGATATTTCCTCCCTTGGTGATAGCTGAGGTTAGCCACTATAGTCCCCTTGGTCACACACATGACTCGGTCATTCCCTTCCATTTTTCTCCCGACTTATCCGCTTCTTCTCTTTCCTCATCTCTGCATAAGATGTTCTTGATAGACACATTTTTGTGTCTGAATTGTCCTCAGTGTCTCTATTGTTAGTCTCGATTTTTGTACTTATTATGGTGTTTTTATGTTTGTGTAGGTGTTT
>JAJJWX010004041.1:0-520350 GCA_023529315.1 Papaver bracteatum
ATGTTACAAGAATGAAAGAAATCAAGAATACAATTGCTCACAAGAATTTTCTCTCTCCTCAAGACTTTCTCAACACTCTAAAATTGATCTCTCTTTTACGATTCTATTAGCTCTCTTTATATAGGGTAAGTACACAATGGATGATAGCTAAGTTATCCTTTAATTTCTGATCTGGCTCGCGGTGCTCTCGCAACAGTTGTAATGCTAATTCTCGCATATGATGTAATCTTCGCAGGATCGTCATGCTCTTCTCGTGTTTCTGCTACCGTCATCCACTACGTCATTATTTGAGTTATTCTGCGACACTCGCAGAGTGTTGTTGATAGGCTCGCAAAAATGTTGTTAATAAACTTTTGCAAGAATATTGTTGTGGAAATATTCTGATCCTACATCTTGCCTTTTCTCATGTATTCTCCGCAAAGTGGAGAGGATTATGAGAATCTCCATATCTTCAAACTGACGTAGCTTCCTATATTTCCATATTCTCTTCTCGACAAAACCCCGTAAATTTAGTATGACCGCCTACACGTGTCAAATATTCTTCTTTTTACTGGCACGTCTTTCCTTAACATGTCACTTTCTTTTGCCTATAAAAGGTAGAATATGGTACAAAATCAATCTTCCTCTTCTATTTCTCTATCTTCCTATTTTTTATTCGTTTGTTCCTTTTTTCCATCTGCAACTTTCTTCTTCAAAGATTCATCTGCTACTACTTTCATGGAGTCATCAAGGTATCTGTTTTTCTAATGTTATTCAATCTTGCTTATTTTAGATTATGTTCATCAAAATTTATTAGATCTGTTTTTATTTGACTTTACGTAATTCTCATACTATGTCTTCGTTTCAGTGGAACCACCCCTAACACCAGAATTGTAGTCCAAAACCCTAGTTCTTCCATAAATTCAAAGCAACAACCCGTTGAAAATAAGAGGAAACCTGTGAATCATAAGGTAGCAAGAAACATTTGCTTTCTTAATAACAATATTGTTGCTTCTGTTTCTTATCTAAATTGTTATTCACAGGGTGATGAGAAAACTACTTCTCCTCGCAAGAAATCTCGCCGAATTAAAGCTGTTGATTTCGCTGTTCCTATTCCTCCACTAATTCCTGCCAGCTCTATTCCTACACCTTCGCAGACTGAACCTGTAACTCCTGTCTGTGAAAATGTCGCCAAAAATACTTCTGCCTCAACTGATCCTTTTCTAGATGTCATTCCTGAAATTAATGTGGATGAAGTTTCTTCCCCTTCTGTCGCAATTACCTCTCAAGTTAACTCTTCCTCAATCCCATTTGTTACTTTTCCAGATACTTCATATTTAGATGATGTATTAGCTGCGAATGATTCAAATCTCCAACTTTCTATTATTACCACTTCACCATCTGCCTCTTTCCCTCCTTTTAAAGAGACCTCAGTAGGAGTATATGTTGCTTTTAAAGTTTTATCTGACATTTTAGATGATGCCAAGAAGTCTTCTGTTGATCCCGTTAATCATAGTGTCTGCGAGACTTTAAGTAAATATTTTGGTTCTGACCGTGTGGGTTCGCAAGCATCTCTGAAAGGTGAAGTTGAAGCTTTAAAGGGAGCTCTCCAAGCCAAGACTTTGGAATGTGACACTCTTCATCATAAGCTTAACAATTCTTCACTGAACTGCGAGAATATTCGTAAGAAAAATGATGAACTAAAAGGTATAACTTTTCTATCTTTGTCTTTGATTTTCCTTCATTAATTGTTTTTCTTCTTTTCACACTCCCTTTTCTTGAAATCCTTTGTTCGCCTATTAAGCTTTAAACCAGAATCGATTAATTGGGATATTCAAAGATGAATCAGTTGCTGAAGAGATTCGCATTGATAGAGATTCTTGGATGGACCAATATAACCGATTAGATAATCTTTACACATATTCCCTTGATCAAATAGAGAACCTTACCAAAGAGAACACACAATTATCACAGAAACAAGGTCTATTGAGTAGTGAAGTAACTAGTATCTCTTATTTGTTAACCAAGGCTAACTTAGCAATAGAAACTTTATCAGATGAAAACAAGATTTTATCTCAAGATAGGCGGGACCTTTCGAATAAGGTGGCGATCTCCTCGCAGAAATTAAATACTCTTCAAAGAATGTATGATAACCAAGAACGATCCCTTCATTCACTAAAAGATGAACTTAGAGAAGTAACTGAATCCTCTATCAGTGAGAAAAATACTCTTATACAAGGTAGAATATCTTGAAGTATAAAGGCAAGATAACTCAAAGAAGAGTACTCCAAATTAGAAGAATCTAACTATGCTCTTGCGAAGGAAAATTCTTTTCTCCTCTCCAAAGAAAAAAATTTAAAATCTCGCCTACAAGGTTTAGTTGGAGATAAATTTGATGATGCTATGAGTCATTGGGAAAATACTTGTTTGGCATTAATTCAAAACCTAATTTCGCAAAATAAAGGTAGTCTTTTTGACTGCCTTGACTATTTTTATTTTATTGCATTTCTTGCGAAATCTTCAACAGAATAATCTTTATTTTTATTGTTGTTGTTCGCAGCATCTGAGGAAAAGCTTCATTCTACTATCTCTGCTATGAGTGTTGATCTGGATAAAGTTCGCAAAGAGAATGCTACTCTTACTACTCATCTTACTGAATCTTGTGATCTAGCAGAAAGGAAATACGACTACCTCGAATATTTTAAGAATATGGAGATTAGAAATCGTGATAAAGCTTGTCTTCACAAAGCTCATCTTTCTGCACAAGTTCTAGTTAATGATATCTTGTTGTCCCACTCTCTTCCTCCTGTGAAAATCAAACCTATAGAAGTGGGTGATGATGAAGTTCCTCGTCCTGCTGACAGTGATTTTGATTGTGAAAGTAGCGAAGAAAACCATGATGAAGAAGATCAGGTGGATATTGAAGAAGAAGTTCCTCTAGAAGGATCTACTACCAATGATAGAACAACTACTGGTGATAAGTCTGGCGAAGAAGATGCTAGAATTAATCAGAATGAGGAGAATGTTAATAAGACAATATAGTCTGGCAAAGATGATAACTCTGGTAAAGACAATGATCTTTTGAAGTTAACACTGAATGAGATTTTCTTTATTTTCTTGAGTTATTTCTTCCTTCTCTCGCGAATGATGTACTTTTACTATTTCTTGAATTCAGTTGTGCCTGCGAGAAACATAATAATATTCTCGCGAGAAAGATAATGATATTCTGTTTTTATCAATTCCCATACTTGCCTCTCAGTATCTTTATGGCAATGAACAAGATTTATCTGCATTTGAATAAAATAGCTAATGTTTATGATTATTCTGTTGGTCTTATTTTGCCTTCCTAGTTAAAGGTTTTATTTAGCCAATTTTTATGTTTTGGCGACAAAATCGCAGGACGTACTTAAACTTGCATGCAAAAACCCATTGATCTTGACTTATCCATGCTTTGTCAATTTCTCTGCGACAATATGATAGGCCTAAGTTTTCTTGCGAGAACAAAGCCCCATGAAATTTCCGTATTGCGATGAAACCGCAGGAAATCTTTACATTTTCATGTAAAAACCCATTGATCTCATCTTATCTTTTTCTCATGCCTTTTTGCCTATGTATAGTTGTATTCTTAAGACACTTATCAGCTCCCTAATGGAGGGTGCCACCCTTATCTCCCCCCTTCAAGGAGGCGTACATCGTCCATACAAGACTAGCTCCTCCCATCCAGTCTTAACAACAACCAGTTGTTTTCGCAGCCTCTTATCCTTTATGCTTATATGGCTTATAGTTACGAGACTGCACCCTAAGTGGGGTTTTCTTCGGGCCGAGTGCATCATAGCCAAGACTTGCCAAGAATGGCCAGGGTAGTTTCGTACGCCCCGGGCACCCTTGGCTCAACCGTGTACCTCGGTGCCTTGGTCATACTCTGTACTCCTTAGGAGAGACCCTCGATCGTCCAACCAGGGCATAACCTTATATAGTTGGCACTACACCAAATTCCTGGATTAGTAACATACCTGAGCCGTTACTAAAACGGGTTGTAACGGCTAATGGCCATTACAAAACGGGGCGTTACAGTTTTTTTGTAACGGAAATGTAGCCGTTACGAATTTGGTTGTAACGGCCGTTCGTAACGGCTCTGGCCTGTTACTACCCTGCCACGTAGTAACAGGCCATAGACGTTACAGCAAAATTCGTAACAAGGTAGTCGTAACATCCCCGAGCCGTTACTACGTGGAAATTTAGTAACAGGCCGGAGCCGTTACTACGTGGAAAATTGAAACGATTCATAGCCGTTTCGAATTTTTTCGTAACAACAAAAAAATTACTGCCAGTCAACCTTGACCTGGTCAAAATTGGTCAATAGTGACTAATTTTGACTTGGTCAAGGCCGACCAGCAGTTCATTTTCTGCCGGAAATAAGCTGGGTATTCCAAATATCCTGCATACACCTTTCATTCCATCCATAATCCACATTCAACAATCAATTCATGTCAAAATATAACACAAATTCTTCTTAGGAAATACATAGAAACTTATTGAGTTCTTGAATTCAGTTCATTAAAACTTTCTAAGATCCTAAGTTCAGTTCACAAATTCTTCTAACTTAAATCACAGATACTACATAGAAACTTACAACACTTGCATCTGCTAAGGAACCTAATGAGCCCAAACACTATCCGCCAAGCACAAATCAGCCGTAAGTTATCCTTGCAGCATTCTTCATCAAGTTCTCCCTGGCTTTAAGTTGATAATTCCCAACCCATACTACACAAAACAAAAAAAAAAGCATCTATAAGAATATTAACTCAAGGCTAACAAATTTATGAAACTTACCAACAGACAACTGAACATACAAAGAGGTGCAAGTAAATGTGAAGACTTAGCAGAAACATAATTACCAGGAACTAGCAAGACCTAAAGTGCAACTTTAGAACAATAGATGTTTTACTTTAAGACTTTGAACTAAAGTGTAACTGAATGTTGCATAACAGGAAAAATCTTGGAGCATCCAATGTTATCATCCATGGACCCTCTTTAGCACTAGCTTTTTCATGCCCCTAAAGCATGAAACACTACTAAACAGTCTAGCATTTCAATATAAAACACCAAACCTTTTTCATGACCCTCTTCAAAATAGATGTAACTATATTCATATACTACAAGCTCAAACCAACACTCCATGTCATGGATTCATATCATTTATGAATAAATACGAATAAAATGTAAAACGTCACCTCATCAAAGTCGGCAGCTGCTCCAATGGGGTTTGACAAATCATGCTTTCTTATGGCTTAGCAACAAATCATGCTTGGTTTGAGTAGAACAGATGTTAATTCTCTAATCATGCTTCCTTTCTCACCTGCACACATCCAAAATCCAACCAACCAACATACCAAATCCATAATTTCAGATTTATACCAAAATATACAAACAAAAATTGATAAGAGTTGCTAGAGTGTTGACTTCATACCAAGAACATTTTGAGTTCTAGTAGCTCTGATGATGATTTCAGTTCTCATAAGAGTAGAGTAACCCTAACTTCAAAGAGAAGATATCTATCTTCACTGGTTGGAGGAGTGTAAGTGAAGCCCAATGCCCCTCCTGACCTCGGTAGGATGCTTAATTTCTGAACAAACATACCAAAAAATTATAAGAGGATGAACTAGGAAATTATAATGAGTCAGGGAGTTCTCAAACAAATTGATATTAACATGATAGGAGTATATATCGGGATCACTCTGAACTCGTAATATTGAGGAAATGCATAAATATGGATGAAAGTGCAACTGGATGATATGTAACTGCAAACCAACTTGCTCAAGGTTACATATATATTTGATATTAGTTATTCTCCAGCATTCAAATAAGTCGGAATTTGGTTACCGAAAGCTGAAAAATTGTACTATAGCTATGCTGTCATACCACAAATTAACCTCACTATCTTTGCTTGAAAATTAATTTGTAATTTTGCGACATTATAACTATGGAACGACATCCCACCTTGACATAATACAATATCACCATCACATTCCATGCAACTCTATGAAGAGTAAAATAGAATACAATACCTGAACGGTCCAGTTAGAGTATCATGCATAACGCCTATTTGATTTAATCTGCACAAACAAAATCGAAGGGTATTATTAATTTCACCTCATCAAGGTTAAATTATTGAAAACATGAAGCAAGCCTTGCAGTAGTTACATCTTCGGGTACATCCTCAGGGTGGTCAAAAACATCATCTAGTGGATAAACTTTAGTAATTTCCATTAGTGACCCATCTGGAAAATTATGAAACATAAAATTTTGGATTAGTAACATCCTCGTGCAAGGCATAAACCTACGATTGACATGGATGAAAGTTCTTACATGTGAGATGCATCAAACTTTCCACGGCGAAGACAGGTTTCGAAAATGTTCAGTGCCTATAATGGAATAAGCAATTGGTCCGAATTAAATTTTGAAAGAAGTATCTGGTGAAGATGAGTAAAATTATAAGAAGTCGGTGGAGGGTGGATTAGTCGACTTACATGCACCCATGTACCAACTAAAATTTCAGCACCTGCAGCTGCCAGAGATTTTGCTATCCAGCTATAAATGCTCATCCATACCCATTTTCATCAGCTATTCCATCTATAAATGCTCTTTTCCCTGAATAATGTCAGTTTAATGATCACTACTCCATTGTCTAAACACTGTGTTGTCTCCCTTCTCCATTGTCTTGATACCTAGATACCATCCCTTATTAACTTTCCCTGTCAGAAAACAAAATCAACGCCATTATGTCAATGAAAAAAAAGGTGCAAGAGAGAGACTTCAATCCCTTACTAGTACTTCACACTCTTTAACTATTTCCGTAAATCATCATACCAACAACTTAATTTTAAGTTTGGTTCACACAATAAAACATACAAGTCATAATCACTACTCATCGAAACATCAACAACAAAAGATGAACCAAAAGAATCACTTACAAGCTTACAAAACTAGGCTAACTTTGGAAAACTTGACACCAAACCAAGAACAAGGATTCTTTGCACCATCACTGAATTTCAAATCCAACAAACATCGCACGGGTTTTTACCAACTCTTTCCCTAAAACTCAATAGTGATACCCCTGCGAGTAATTAGTCCACCCATCTCAACAATCAAAACCCGTTTTACAACTAACCAAAAAAAAAAAAAAAAAACTAGAGTAATATCTTCATCGATGAGACACAAGAATCAACACAAGAGACCAACACTAGAAAACCATACTGATCAATCTCCTCCATCTCTATCTCCAAAATTAAGTACTTGTTCTTCCACAACAAGATATTTATGTTTCCAGATATAATAAAGATGATAAATTTATTAGTTAGAAATGATTACAAGATGTAAAATAGAAACCCATAATTGTGTTTTCAAGTATTAATAAAGAACAAGAAGAAGATAAACTGAGAAAAGTAAGTTATCCTGCAATTTATCACTACCATGGTAACACAAAACTTAAAATTCGTTTATTGTTTGGTTTTTTTCTTCTCAATCTACTTCTATGCTTTTGAAAAAAACGCACAACCAAACTCATTATAAACCCCAAAAATCTCATATCTAAATGGTTGAAATCAACTAAGCAAACACAAAATACAATCCAAGCAATATTGAACCCTAGAAAATTAATACAGCCAAATCTAAAGAAATACATTAACAGAACTCAAAACTCAGTTCATGAAACTCAAATTAGAACCGAACCCATCATTTAAACTCCATGAAATCCAATAAAAAACATTAGACATGCGAATACATTCGAATTAACAACACCACCATATGAATCACCTGGGTTCTCAACAGATCCATTATCTTCCCATGATTTCTTCACCTCAAGAATAAACCCTAACCCTAACTCTCTCCCTGATTCATCACCTCACACAGTGAACCTAAAACTCATATTGGTTCTACTTCGTATATCAACAATTACATCATCACCCTCATCATCTATACAAATATCATTTTTTCAAAGCTCCAACTCCGACGAACCCTAAAATGAAATCGATTTTTTTTTTGGTATCAGACGAAACCCTAAAATCTGATTTAACAGATGATAGAACCCTAAAATCAAAAAATTGATGATGACTTATGCAGATCGAAACTAAAATCGAATCCTAAACTCGTTAATCTTACACAGTTCCACAAAGATCAGAAGATTAACGAGTGTGGAGACAAGAGGAGAGGAGAAGAACAGGAGCAGAAGAGAGAAAAGAAAAAATTGAAAATGAAATCTCGATTTGGCCAAGTGCTGAGATATCCTCAAAATCACGCATGTGAATGGCACACGCATGGGAGGAAATATCCTCTGGTATAACTCATCGTGGGTGGAAATATAATGGTACGCATGTGAGTGGCACACGCACAAAGGTGTGACGACCCTAGTATGAGTGGCACGCTTATAAAAAAATTAGTAACGGCCTTAAAAAATTAGTAACGTCTAGAAACTGTTACTATTTTTTAAAAGTTTAGTAACGGCTTATGCTTGTTAGGAAATTTTTGTAACGTCGATTTGTAACGGGTGTTTTGTAACGGCTCATAAGCCGTTACGAATTCCTGTTACTAATCCAGGAATTTGGTGTAGTGTGGAAATACAAGGTACCTATCCTGGATAGGTATCTCTCATGGATATGGACCCCACCTCTCCACGACTCAGGTTCCAGCAGCGGTATAACCTTATCCCTGAGCCATGCAAGTAGATACCCCCTTATATGACGTACTTTAGGTCTTACATTTGCCTCTTGCTAAATTTTATCCGCGAACTAGCGTGTACGCCATAAAGGTTTGTCCCATTCTTATATCTCTTGCGAATATCGCCAGTTCTTAAATATTTGTTATATTCTTCGCGAATAATCTCGCAATTCTGATTAAAATTTCCTTTATTCATTTCTTCTCTGTTTCATCATATATTGTATTATCATCTAGCTTTTCTCAGAATTTGTTACTGGTAATATATTTTTAGATACAATTTGTTTCATGGTCTATCAAGTCTTTGACCAACATTTCTACCCTCTGGATCCTTCAGTTTATATGCCCCTGTTCCAACTATCTCTTTAATGATATAAGGTCCATCCCATTTTATCGCCAATTTACCACCATTATGTCGCTGATAACCTGGTGTTTCTCGCAGCACCAAATCAACTGGTTGGAATTCACATTTTTTGACACATTTATTATACTCGCGAATTAATCTTCGCTTATATTTTTTCATATGTTGTAAAGCCTTTTATTTCTTTTCTTCTTATTCATCAAGCTTATTTAGAATCATGCCAGCACTAAGATTCTTCTCCCTAGCCTCTCTTTTTGTTGTAGGAATGGCAATCTCTGTTGGAAATACTACTTCAACACCATATGTTAGGAAAAAAGGTGACATTTCCGTTGCTTCTCTTCTAGTTGTATTGTAAGCCCAAACTGCATTATGGATTTGTTCACACCATGCTCTATGGTACCCTTCCAACTTTTTTTTTAGATGTCTACGATTGTCTTATTAGTTGCCTCAGCCTGACCATTAGCTTGTGGGTACAAAGGAGTAGATTTTCCACATCTTATCTTAAATACATTGAGTAGCAGTTCTATGTTCATCCCTTCAAACTGCTTTCCATTATCAGACACCAACTGTGCTGGGATTCAAAATCTGCAAATAATATTTTCAAATATGAACATAAATATGTCTTGTTCTGCTTTTACTTCTGCCCATTTTGTGAAGTAATCTGTTGCGACAATTAAGTATCTCTTTTGCCCTGATCTTGGTACAAATGGTTCCACAATATTTAACCCCCATTTCCCAAAAGGCAACACACTTGTCGAAGATGATAGTGGTGCCCCTGGTGCATGTATCTTCTTTCCGTGTCACTGGAAATCTTCACAACGCCTTGATAGTTGTTTCGCATCTTCATGCATATATGTCCAATAATAGCCTTGCACTTTTGTTCTGTATGCCAAAGATCTTCGTCTGCTGTGATTACCAACATCCCCACTATGCAACATTTTCAACACTTTTTCTCCTTCTTCTCAAGCATCTAAGTGACGGCCCATGGAAAGATTTGCGATATAATATTCCGTCTCTTAATTTATAATTTGTTGCACGAATCTTTAATTTGTGTGCTTCTAATCTATTTCTTGGTGTTTCTCCTCTCGCCAAGTATGCATGAAGTTCTTCTCGCCAATTTGCAATAGTGCTTCTTGGTTCTTCTTCACCACTCTCTATTATCATTACATCTGCTTCTTCTTCTCCTTGTTTGTTGATTGAAGGTGCTAGAAGTGTCTGAATTTTTATGCATCTCGAAGCTGGATTTGTCATCATGCTGGATATGAAGGCAAAAGCATCTGCGAGTTTGTTATCTTTTCTTGAAATATGTCTCCATTTTATTTTTGGGATTTTTGCTGACAACTCTTCAACAAGTTTCTTATATTTCTTGAAGGATGGTTCATTTGTTGTGTATTATCCTTTGATTTGGCGAATAACCAACTGCGAGTCACTAGTAATTCTAGCATTCTTCAACTTCATTTCTATTGTGAATTTTAGAGCATGTATCACAGCTGCATACTCTGTCTAATTATTAGTGGATGCGAATTCCAATCTAAATGAAAAGGCTATTTTTTCTCCTTCTGGCGAGATAAAGACAACCCCAACTCCATTACCTTCTCCGTTTGATGATCCATCCACTAATATTTCCCATCTGTTGGGTTCTGTTAATAGATCTCTTGGATCTCCATGTTCTTCTTCTATATCCATCATCTCCTCCACAGCTTCATCATCTTTTAAAGGAAATTCAGCTAAGAAATCTGATATAACTAGGGATTTTGGCGAAGATAAAATATCGTATTTGATATCAAAGTGTCCTACTTGCGCATTCCATCTCTCAACTCTACCTGGTCTTTTAAAATTCTTCATTACTGACTCAATTGGCACCTTTGTTAATACTTTTACTTTATGTGCTTGAAAATATATGCGAAGTTTAAAGGTTGCATGAACCAATGCCAGAATCAACTTCTCAATATTTGAAGAATTTATCTCTGAAGAGTTAAATGTTTTACTGATGTAATAAATTGGCTTTTCTACCCCTGCATCTACTCGCAGCAACACTGTACTTAACGCATGCAAAGTTGTCGCAAGATAGATAAATAATTCTTCTTCTGGCTCTGCTTTCTGCAAGATAGATATGTACATTAAATGTTCTTTAATTCCTTGAAAGGCTTTTTCACATTCATCCGTCCATTTGAATTTTGTTCCCTTCTTGAGTATATCGAAAAAATGCTTGTATTTGTCTGATGTCCGCGAAATGAATCTTCCTAGCGAAGCCAAGAGCCCATTCAACTTCTGCACATCTTTTACTATTGCTGGCGTTGGCATGTCGCGAATTGCTTGAACTTTTTCTGGATCAACTTGTATTCCTTCTTTGATACAATATATCCTAAATTTTTTCCTGAAGTCACTCCAAAAATGCATTTTTCGGGGTTCACCTTGATGTTAAATTGTCGTATTTGATCAAAAATATCCTTCAAGTCTTGCACATGGTTCTTAGCTTCTTTACTTTTGATTAACATATCATCTACATACACCTCTAATGTTTTGTGGATCCACCTCGCAAATACCTTCTCCACCATTCTTTGATATGTTGCACCAGCATTTCGCAAGCCAAAGGGAATCTTTCTATAGCAATATAACCCTCTTGGAGCAAAGAATGTGGCGTGTTCTTGATCTTCCTCAGTGAGAGCAATATGATTATATCCTTTATACCCATAAAAATGAAGATATTCTAGCATTTCTCGCTGCTGATTCAACCATTTGTGGGATATCTGGTAATGGAAAACTATCTTTAGGACAAGCTTTGTTTAAGTCACTAAAGTCTATGCAAATTCTTATCCCCTTGTTTTTCTTTGGAACCACCACCATATTAGCAATCCAATCTGGGTATTTTTCTTGCCTTATGATTCTTGCGTCAAGCATTTTCTGTAATTATTCTTCTATTTGGGAATGGTATGTTGTTGCGATTTTTCTTATCCTTTGCTTAAATGGTCTTATATCTTTATTAATTTCTAATTTATGACACGCTACTGATGGATCTATTCCTGGCATCTCATCCATGTTGTAGGTACTGAATATCGCAAGATAATAGTTCACGAGTATCGTAATAAATAAAGGAGGAAAGAGTTATAAAATGATACGATGATAGAAGTAGCACGGGGAAATATGAAGTTTTGCGAGGATGAATTGCGATACTTCGCAATTCATATACATCTGCATAAGTTTTACTATAAATAGGAGTTCAAATGTAAAATTCGAGAGGTTCTTTTAATGAGTGTAAGAAATTATCTTAGGAAAGAGAATAGAAAAAGTTGTAACTATTTTAGTTCCATTTTGATAATTCTATGTAATCAACTAAGAGAATTAATAAGAAAGTTATCATTCACCATCAAGAACTTCTTGAGTTTTTACTAATTCTATTGAGGGTGTAGTTGTAGATTATTCTGCAACTACATAATTGGCGCTAAAAACAGGGATTTGAAGAATTCCTGTACCAGAAAAATGACAAGAAGAAGAAACACATCGTAACCATTAATCAAGTAAGAAGAAGTGTAAGACTCGCAGAGGAGGAGAAGCAAATATAACAGGAGAACCTAGTAGGAGAAGGAGTAATCGAAGAAATCAAGCTCAACAAATAATAGATCATGATCGAGTGAGTATACACACTTGGAGAACTGATACACCAGTAAGAAGAAGATAGAGAACCACAAATCGAGAAAATGGGAGGTTGATGGGAGGAACAATTCTTGAAAGAGAAAGGGAGATGTTAGAAACATTGAGACAAGGAATCCAAGAAGAACGAATGATTGAAGCTGAAGAACGTGCCAATTTAACAAGACAAAATCAAGAATTGAGGATGGAAAATGAGATGCTACAAAGAAGGAAATCTCAAAGTGTTGCAAGATCAAATGTTAGAACAGAAAGAGAAGGACAAAATTCACCGATAATCAATAATGAAAATAATATGCAAGAACAAGCGCAGAATCAAGGTGAAAGAAATCAAGAGAATCGTTTCATTTTAATACCAAACCACGAACAAAACATGGAGAATTTACGAACAAGGCCAAATCCTAGAGAAAACAATCAGAATCGAGAGGAAGAACAACAACTTATGGAAGAAACCGAGAGACAACAAGCAAGACATCAAAACAATCACGAGAATGGAGTAAGAAGATATGAAGAGGCTCGTAACAAACAAAATGTTGAGTATGAAAGAATTAAGAGAAGAATTGTAAATCAACAAACAGAAGTGGAGAGGAATGAACCAAACTCTCGAATCAGAGTACAAGCAAATCAAGAAGAAATAAATCACAGAAGGAGGAGAAATGAAGAAGAAGAAATTCCCGATATTCGCATGAGAAGAATGAGAAGAATAGAAAGGAAGAACAAGAATTCCAAGATGCTCATGATCTGAACAATTATGATAATTTAGAAAGAAGATATTTGCAAAATTATGCAAATGAAAACATTAATGAAGAATATGATAGAATGCGAAGGATCGCAAGGGAGGAAGCGCAAGAACGTAGAAGAAGAGAAGCTGCATTAAAAAGACCAATGGATGAGAATTCTGAGGCAAATGCACGGATCTTTCGAGAATTAGCAGTAAATGAGAGGGATGATAAACAATAGAAGAGGAGGAGATAGAAGGCAATTAGATGAAGCAATAGAAGAAGTCATGAGGACTCCATTTGATAGAGAAGTACAATTGGGAGGAATTCCACCAAAATGCAATTTGCCCACACTTACCAGTATCTTTGATGGGACTTCATGTGCTATTCAGCACATTAAAGCATACATAAGATGCATGTTACAATGGGAGAATCATGATGCTGTGTTATGAAAGTACTTCACATCGATTTTAACAGGGGAAGCTTTAAAGTGGTTCGAAGGACTCCCTAAGAACACTATTACGTCATTCAGTCATTTGCAAGCAACTTTCCTTGGAGCATATATCACAAATCACTCTTCACGGCTTGGTATTGAAGATGTATTTGGTTTAAAACAAAGAGTGGGTGAAATTTTGAAGCATTTGGTAAGACGATGGAAGACTATGTGCAAAGTGATATGGCAGGCGCGTGGATGAGAGATACTTGATTCTGTCCTTCATAAATGCGATGTTCGCAACTGAACAATTATATGTTCAAATCTTCAGAAGAAAGAATTCCATAATGATGACAGAGTTACGAGAATTGCAAGAAGAATACATTACACTAGAGGAAAAGCAAAACAAGATGGAGTCATATCCAAAGAGCAAACACTAGCAATCAAGATGGAGGAGCAAATTTACTTCCCAAAATAATCAATGTAGTAGCAGTGTACTTCGCAAACATCCTCACAAACTTCTTCGCAAATTTTCAAGAGAAGAAAATCAATGATAGCCAGCCAAAAATGGTAGCAATGGGTAGTAGAGATCAAGAAGAGTATGATAGAGATAGGAATTTCTATAATTGAATAGGAAATAACCAAATTCCAAGATTAGATCAACAACAAGAAAATTATGGGGGACAAAGGAAAAATTATTTTGGACAAGGGAACCAGAGACAAAATTATAACAACGGTCAAGGAGGTCAAAGAATGGTAAGGGAAGAGATAAAGTTTCCACCTTTGAATACAAGTGTAGAAAAGATATGGCAAGCAATTATCCTGGTAGAGCATATACCAACTCCATGGAACATGGGAAAGGAACCACCAATGGGTCCAAGAAGTCATGAATTTTGTTCATATCATCATTTTCATGGACATTCTACAAATAATTGCCATAATATCAAGAGGATAATCTTGTGAATGATTGATCAAGGAAAACTAAATCAATTTTTACTTAAGCAGATACAACGCAACAATTACCACAGGCTCCATCCATAACTCGCAGGGAGAACACATCACAAGAAAAGGGAGAAGAAATCCTACATATAGAAGTGGGATCAAAAGAAAGGAATGTTTTCTGTAATTCCATTGTTCATTCATATAAAACCATAGAGGATTTTCATGATAATGTGTTAAGCAGGGTATATGCGAGGGATGGTGAAGGAAAGGAAGTAATGAACATCGCAAAAATTTCACGACTTGAAGATTGGCAGAAACGTGAAATTTCTTTTGAAGCCACAGAAATTCCATAAGGTTGTGAAGCACATGATAATCCATTGGTAGTAAGATTAGCAATCTACATGAATATGGAAGAAAACGAAGATGATATGGAGGAAGAATCAATTGGTCTTAATAGGATTTTGATTGATACGGGAAGTTCTGTCAATATCCTCTTCTATTATGCTTACAAAACTATGGGGGGAAAAGATGCAGATTTAATACCTTCTACTTACAGAATTTATGGTTTTAATGGAACTGCTAACAAGCCCAAAGGAGAAGTGAGCATGCAAATTCCATTAAGTGGAATGCGAACTGAAATTTTGTTCTGCGTTGTTGATGTCGAATCACCATATAATGCTTTGATAGGAAGACCATGGCTTCATGGAATTCTAGGCGTAGCTTCCACACTACATCAGTGCATAAAGTTTCCTCATATGAAGGGTATTGGAATTATCAAGGGTCATTGGGCTGAGGGAAAGAAATGTTATGATACAGAAGTAGAAGTTTGCGAAGGAAAAACTACTGAGAAGGAAAATTGGAGAAAAAGAGCTAAGGATGTGAAAAGAAGTGAAAATTTAATGGCGGAGGATTAAGGCAAAAGAGAATAAAATTACGATGATAATCATACAAGAAATTTACGATGATAATAAGGGGTTGTGATTTGCGAAGAAAGAAGAAGGAAAATAATAAAACAAGAAGGTAATCAATATGTTTGCTCGTGGAAATGAGGTATGTTGCAAAACAAATTTTTTTATTTCGTGATAAATTTTACGAATATTGTTTGCTCGCAGAAATTGGGAAAAGTTACGAATTTCAAAATTTATATTGCGATTAAACTTTCATTAATTTACGAATAAAAGACCGCAACTGTGATCAGCCTCCAAAAAAGAAAGAGAGCCGCAGAAAATTTTATACAGTGCAAACCTTTGTGGCGTACACCCTAGTTCGCGAAGCTATATTTCGTAAGAGGCAAAGTCCTAAAGTACGTCATTTAAGGGGGTACCTATAAACGTGGCTAAGGGTAACCGGAACACCACCAAGGGCCCTTAGTACATGGTAAAATTTTAGGGGTACAACCCAATAATGGGGTACCTATCCGGGTTAGACACCTTGGATTCTCACCTAATCTAGCGACATTACGCAATATAAAATGTGGTGTAAGAGGATTTAGGTTGGGAGACTAAGGCATACTGTCTTTCCCAAGAAGTGAAGAAAACGATCAAGGCGCCGAGGTACACGGTTGAGTCAAGAGTTCCGGGTGAGGTTGAACCACATCTGCCATTTTTGACAAGTCTTGGCAAATGATGCACTTGGCCCAAAGATACCCCATAGGGTGCAACCTCGTAACTATAAGCCCTATAGGAAAAAAGGATAAGAGGTTGCGATCAAAATCTGGTTGTTGGAAGAACCGGATGGGAAGAGCTAACCTTGTATGGTCGATGTACGCTTCCTTGAAGGGGAAACCAGGGGGAAGATAAAGGGCAGCACCCTCCATTAGGGAGCTGATACGTGCTATAAGACGCAAATGTCACGAGGCTTCTTTTTTGCGAAAACATAAAGGCTTGTCATATTTGTGCAACAAATGAAGTTTTGCGAGCATTCTAAAAAAAAAAAAAAAAAAAGGAAAACATACAAAAAGAACTCGCAGAATGAAACAAAGAAGTTAAGATGAGATCAATGGGTTATTACATGAAAGTGTAAAAACGTCCTGCGATTTCATCGCAAGACGATAATGTCACGAGGTTGTATGTTCGCAAGAATGTTCAGACTTGTCATATTATCGCAAATACAAAAATTTACTACAAAAGAGGTGGCAAAATAAGACCTTTACTTAGGAAGGCATGATAAGACCACATAAATTAATGAAATTCATTACATCAAAATCATTGAAGAAATTATACAAGAATATACATTATGAAGATCTGAAAAGAAGACAACTTCGTCGATATCATTGAAGAAATTTTACAAGAATATACATCATGAAGTTTTGAAGAGAAGACAGCTTCGTCAATATCATTGAAGAATTTTTACAAGAAGTCCTATCAAAGAAGATAACATCATTGAAGAATTTTCACGAAGACTTAACAAAAGATGCGATTTTGATAGCAATCAAATACAGATAAGTTCATAATCGTAAAATTTTACGAGAATTACATACTTCTTATACTTCTCCATATATTGAATATTTCTCCACAAATTCAATACTATTTATACTTCTTCAAGAATATATCATATTTATTATACTTCTTCAACGGATATTTAATTTTGCGAAGATTAAGTACTTATTATACTTCTTCATACAGTGAGTAATAATTCTTATACTTCTTCATATATTGGGCAATTCTTCATGAATTGAATACTGCTAATACTTCTTCAAAGATATTTTATACTTCTTATACTTCTTAAGGGTATTTCATATTTCGTATACTTCATACTTCCTATACTTCAAGGGGAGATTTATTATTTACTTCGCAACATTCCGCAAAAGGAAAAAGGCTTATATTTCTTATACTTCAAAGGGAGGACTTTTTATTCATAATCACAATAAGACGAAACTTCGTAAGATAAATTGAGAAGGATATTCTAATACTTCCAGCGATAGTTGATCATTTGAAGAGCAATAATAAGGGGAAGAGGAATACTAAGCTAAGTCTTTAAGATATATTATTTCTCTCCACATGATCAAGTTATGCGAATAAGGGAAACAATCAATCAAAGAAAGATTAATTCAAATTAAGCTTTGAAAAAGAAATTGTTGGATTGATTAAAAGTGCAATCAAGAAGAAAGTGTTGTATTGAAAAGAAACAGAACAAACATACAAAAAAGAGTGAAGTTACAGAATAAATATACAAAAAAGAGTGAAGTTATTTTTCAGGCGATCTATTCCCATCAAAATGATCTTCTTCTTCAACTTCACTATCATCTTCAACTTCACTATCAGAGATTTCCAGATATGGAGTATCTTCAGGAATTTCTTCGGAAAGGAGCGTATGGTACTTCTTGAGAGGAATTTCATTATCTTCGCAAATCTTGCGAGTCATCTTAGCTCGAAAACGCTTGACATATAAACTATGGTTATGCTGGGAAATTAGAAGCGAGATCTCAAATCAGAAATTTTCTTATTACGGTTAGCAAGGATAGTTTCCAGATCGTCATTCATCTTCGCATAATTTTCTGCAGCAAGGAGAGAAATTAAGGAATTGGTTAGCAAATTACGAAGGAAAAGTAATCAAAATAATTACCATCGCAAAGAATTTACCTTTTAATTGCTTCTTGTCATTACGAAGGGAAGAATTTTCAAGATTTAATTGATTATTCTCCTCAAGAAGAGAAGAATTATCAATTGCGATGCTCGCAGATTGTGAATTATCTTCATGACGGGATGTTAATTCTGCGTTATCAATACTTAAATCCTCTACTTTCTGACGGAGATTTGAATTTTCAACCTCTAACTTCTTACAACGATTCAAAGTTTTCTTCTCAGCAATAGAATGACGTCTTTCCCAATCAGAAGCAGATGCACAACTAACTCTTCCAACCCAAACAAGAAAAAAGGGGTTAGAAATCAACAAAATAAGGGAAATAAACAAGGAATAGAGAAGAAACTTACCATGCTACCTAAAGTATATAATGAAGCAGGATAGACGAATCTTGAAATGCCTTTGAGGGAGTTATTATCAATTACAGTAGGAACTTTACAAGCCTTCGCAATAAGTTTGCGAGCATTCGCTGTAGGAGAATTTCCTAATCCACGAGAAGAATGGAGGAAAGCCTCAGATATGCTAACCATTGTTGAGGCAAAAGTTTATGGGATACCTAATCTTCATTTCCACCTTCATCAACATCATTATCATCATCTCCTTCGTCAGAAAGGGTATCGGAATTAGAACTAAAGTCCTTCTCAGGAAATTTATCATCTTCATCACCAAGGTCTTCCTAAATATTCTCATTAGAAGAGATTACATTGGAATGAGACTTGGTTGAGAGTTTCTTCTTTTTCCTCCTCTCGTAAACAACATCTTGAAGTTTCCTTTTCCCTTTGTGAAGAGCATCGTCTTGACTACCAGAAGCTTGGGTAACCTTCGCAGAACGAAGAGTTTGTTGTCTTGCAGTAAACCTTTTAGAAGAAGTAGAACTCTTATTTTCACTCGCAGCAATCTCAGGAAGAAGTGGAACCTGCAAATTCAAATAAGGATAAGAAACAGAGGCAACAATATATTGTTTAGAAAAATACAAGAGTGTTTCTTACCTCATTTGAAATTAAAGGGTAACAAAAAGATAAGGAGATGGAAGTAAATACATTTCTATAAACCCAAGGTTGATAATGGTGGTTACGAAGGTTCGCAGGAAGTTCTACTATCCCAGAAATATAAGAACCCGATAATATTAAAGGGTACTTATACCAATCTTCATCATTAGAACGAAGAGGTGTCTTATTATTTCCTGAGGCATAATCAATATCGTGCATGAGAAGATCATTTGCTGCGATATTAGCTTTACGATGAAGACGAACACCCCAACGATTATCTTCTTTCCTCGCAGGAATTAGTGTGTAATTTTTGAAGAAACCCTCAACTGTATAATTCGCAGCAACAATTTCCGTATTTTCAAATCCAGGTTTCCTAAGATCAACTGGATACAAAGATTTCCCAAAAGCGGCACGATTTGCGAATTCAACTAAGAGGCGAATACAATCACCAGTCAATTGGTAAATGGCACAAGAAAAATTGGGGTTGGAAATAATTTCATAGAATAAAGGAAAGTTAACATCATAAAGAGGAAGAGGAAGACCTGCGAGGATTTGACCTCGTGAGATTAAAATTTTCTGATCATCCCAAACATAGTTGGTAAAGAGTTTCACACAGAGATAAGATTTATTATCATAACCTTTAATCTCAGAGAGAATGAGGTCCCTATCAGCAAGTTCCGCATTAATCTGTTTAATAGTTTTCTTCTTTGGTGCCATTGAATATAAGATGGAAAATAGAAAGGAAAAAAGATAAAAGAGATTGCAGAGGCAGAAGTGGTGAAGAAGATGAATAAGATAAGAGAATAAAAAGCAAAAACAAAGGATAATATTTATAAATAGAGAGAGTTTGATGAAGATAGAAACTCATTAATACGAGTAAGCGTGAACGGTTGAAAAGAACGGTTACGAAGAAACGTGTCAAAAAGATAAGGGAAAAGTAAAAAGACGTGTTGCGAACTTGATGGGTGGTAATAACTACACTAAATTTACGACAATAGAGATTCTCATGACATTTCTTCTTCGTAGAATTGACATGAGAAGAGGCAAGATGTAGGTACTGAATATCGCAAGATAATAGTTCACGAGTATCGTAATAAATAAAGGAGGAAAGAGTTATAAAATGATACGATGATAGAAGTAGCACGGAGAAATGTGAAGTTTTGCGAGGATGAATTGCGATACTTCGCAATTCATATATAGCTGCATAAGTTTTACTATAAATAAGAGTTCAAATGTAAAATTCGAGAGGTTCTTTTAATGAGTGTAAGAAATTATCTTAGGAAAGAGAATAGAAAAAGTTGTAACTATTCTAGTTCCATTTTGACAATTCTATGTAATCAACTAAGAGAATTAATAAGAAAGTTATCATTCACCATCAAGAACTTCTTGAGTTTTTACTAATTCTATTGAGGGTGTAGTTGTAGATTATTCTGCAACTACACATGCTCCACGCGAAGATGTCTTTATATTCTCGCAAGAGATTTACGGTTCGCTCTTCTTCATCTGCCTCCATTTTAGTTCAAATTTTCAGCATCTTAGGCTCTTCTTCACTCCCAATATTTATTTCCTTTGTTGGTTATACTGCGTTGTAGCTGGCCTCAGGTTCTCCCATTGGTGTTGGTGTTTTCATAGCTCTCGCAGGTTTTTCTCCTTCTTGCGAGATTTCGCTGGGTATTCCCTTTCCTTCTTTTGCTCTTATCATGTAAACTTTAAATTCTTCTTATTTCTTTGTCTCTTTCGCTATTTTTCTGCGATCTTTTCGCAGCTTTGCATGTCCTTCGTAATTCTTCACCTCAATTTGATAACATAGTTTCGCAAGATCCTTATCTCCTTTAATTTCTCCAATTCCACTAGGCATAGGAAATTTTATGCATTGATGTAACGTTGATGCTACAGCCTTGATTGCGTGTATCCATGGCCTTCCCAATATCATGTTATATGGTGACTCCACATCTACCACACATAACGTTACTTATGTTTCAATCTCTCCTAGCGAAATTCGCACCACTATCTCGCCTTTAGGTTTTGTTAATGATTTTCCAAAGCCATGAATGTGATATGTTGAACAAGTCATCTCTTCATCCTTGTACCCCATTTTCTTAAATGTATGATAAAATATTATATCAACAGAACTTCCTGCTAACACCAAAGTTCTATTCACAACCCATTCTTCCGAAGATTTTATTGATTTTTCCTTATCCATTCGTATAACGGATACCGTGATTGCCAAAGGTGATGAATGATCTAAATCTTCTCTTGATATTTCTGCTACTGTGAATGTGATTTTCTGCTTTTCCCAATCCTTCAGAGGTGAAACCTATTCCACCGTCATAATTTTCCTTCCTTCAAAATCTCGTTTATGAATCCTTGCTTTGATATCTTCATGGAATTGGTTGATCATCGTTTTTGTTATCGTACTACACTCCAACTTTCTGCGATTCTCCTTAACTTTAATCATTTTCCCTTCAACTATTTCACCAACTTGATCAATCATGTTCTTAACTTGAATATGGATCTTTTATCTTGCTTTTTCTATGATTTTTAACCTTCAATCCTTGTTTCTAGCGCTATTATGTAGTTGCAGGATTTCCTACACTACACCCCATACAAGAATTCACCATGATCAACACATATTTGTAGATTAAGAACAACACTTTTATTGATTAATTCTCAAAAATGTTACAAGAAATGGAAGAAATCAAGAATACAATCGCTCACAAGAATTTTCTCTCTCCTCAGGACTTTCTCAACACTCTAAAAATTATCTCTCCCCTCTCAAGTTTACTCACCTCCTATATATAGGGTATTACATAATGGATGACAGCTCATAGACAGCTAAGCTATCCCTTAATTTCGGATCCAACTTGTGATATCTTCGCGAGCGCACAAATGTTAACCCTCACAAACACTTTATTCTTCGTAGGATCTTTAAGTTTTCTTCATGTTTCTACCATCGTTATTTGTCGCGTCATTCTTTTACTCTTTTCTGCGACGCTCGCCAGTGTCTTTAATGAAAACTTCGCAATAATGTTCTTGCTGCGATATTTTGATCCTACATCTTGCCCCTTCTCATGTATTTTCTGCGAAGTAGAAAATATCATGAGAAATTACTCTTTAAAATATCGCAACTGTTTATCTTTCCATATTCTTCTTCCGACAGGATTCCATGAATCACGCTTAATTATCTACACGTGTTGAATATTTCTTATTCCACCGACACGTCTAACCGGTCATCTTCTTTTCCCTATTTAAGAGAGATTTGGGAAAGATAATTATCTTCTTTCACTTCTTCTCTATCTTTACCTTCTCTGTTCTGCAAATCTTCATCGTCTGTGATTTTATTTTTTATCAAGTTCATCTTATTATTGTTGTTCTTCCTTATCTTCATGGAGTCTACAAGGTTAATTTTCTTTCTGCTCTGTTAGTTTTTGCTGAAACTGATTTTATTTTCCTGGAATCATCTTATTTGTTTGTTCTTCATATAATTCCCATACTTCTTGTTATTTCAGCAAAAACACTTCTGGTTTGAGAATTACAATCCAAAACCCTAATAATTCCCAGAATTCACCACCCAAAGAGGGTGCGAGAAGGAGAAAGTCTGTGAATAACAAGGTAGTAAGAAACACTACTCTTCAAATAACAATATTGTTTCCTCTGTTTCTTATCTTGATTGTCATTCGTACGATGGTGGAAATTCCAATAGGCCTCCTAAGAAACCTCGTCAACAAAAGAATCAACCAAAGATTGTTGAAACTGCTATTCCTTTCCCTACTATTGGTTACGTACTCTTTTCTTCATCATCTTCGCAGAGTAATCCTCTCCTCTCACAAAATGTACCTCTTCCTTCTAGCTGCGAGAATATCGCAATAAACTCTATTGTCTTACCTACTGCTGCGAACGAAATTCCTTCTTCTTATATAGCTAATTCTCCTCAGATTAATGTCATTCCAAGCCCTACTGTTAGTTTTCCTCAAACTTGTCCTCTCACTGATATCTCTCTTGCGAAGGATGATAATCAACTTTCTATTATATCTATTACTTCACCTGAATCTTTTCCTTTTTCGCAAGAAGATGCGAATGGGATAGATATTTCTTTTAAGGTTCTGGTTGATATCTTGGATGATGTTAAGAGATCTTCTGCTGATCATATTAAGTCTAGCATCTGTGGGATTTTAAGTGGATATTTTGGTTCTGGTAAGATGGATTCACAAGCATCCAGGGAGAAATAAATTGAAGTCTTGAAAGAAGCTCTCCAAGCCAAGACTCTAGAATGTGATACTATTCTTCTTGAAAACCAAAAGATGGAAAATCTCTCACTTGACTACGAGATTCTTCGAAGAAAGAACGATGAATTAAAAGGTATAATCTTCTTTATCTTTTTTATTTTCTTCTAAATAATTTTGTCAATTCCCTTTTCAATTTTCTTAAAATCTTTTGTTCGCACATTAAGACTTAAACCAGAAACGATTCTTGGAAAGATTTCAATTTGAATCTGCTGCTGAAGAAGCCCGCACTGATAGAGACGCTTGGATGGATCAATATAATCAATTAGACAATCTTCACACGTACTTCATTGATCATATAAATAATCTCACTGCAGAAAATGCTCAATTAGTGCAGGAGCTCAATTTATTAAGTAGTGAAATATCTCGAATCTCTTATTCTCTAACCAAAGATAACTTGGCGATGGAAACTTTATCAGATGAAAACAAAACCTTATCTCAAGAGAACCAGGATTTGTCAAGTAAAACAGCGATATACTCGCAGAAATTAATTACCCTTCAATGAGTGTGCGATAATCAAGAACAATCTCTTCATTCACTGAAAAATAAACTTAAAGAGATAACTGAATCATCCATTGCTGATAAAAATGCACTTACGCAAGGTAGAATAGTTTTAAGTACAAAAGCAAATCAGCTCCAAGAAGAATACACCAAATTAGAAGAATCCTATTCCTCTCTCGCGAAAGAAAACTCTTTTCTCCATTCTAAAGAAAAGAATCTAAGATCTCTCCTGAAGGGTTTAGTTCGAGATAAATTTGATGATGCAATGAACCAATGGGAGAATAACTGCTTTGCATTAATTTAAAAACTAATTTCACAAAAGGAAGGTAGTCATTTAGACTGCCTCAATCATTCTTCCTCTGCTTAATTTTTCTTGTGATTTTCTTGTTGCGAATTCCTCATTTCATAACCTTTTTTTTTCTTTGACCACGCAGAATCTGAGAGAAAGCTTCAGTCTTCTGTTAATACTTTGGGTTCTAAACTTGATGTGCTGCAGAAGGAAAATACTTATATCGCTACTCATTTTTCCCGTTTTCGCGATCGAAAAGAAAGAGAATATAATTACCTTACTTATTTCAAGGATATGGAGAATAAAAACCGGGATAAAGCTTTCCTTCGCCAAATCCATCTACAAGCTCAAGTTCTTGTGAATGATATTCTACTGTCTAACTCTCTTCCCCCAGTGATAGTTAAACCTTTGGAAGTAAATGCTGATGAAATTCCTCGTCCTGATGGAAATTACTTTGGCTATGAGACATGCGAAGAAGAAGAAGAGGAAGAAGTAAAAAATCCTCTTAAAGAAGCAGCTACTGGTGAGAAAACAACCAAATAAAGAAGATGCTAGAGTCAATAAGGACAAAGGGAATATTGGTGAAAGAGAGAAAACTTGCGAGGGTGACAGAGCTGGTGAAAATGATAAAGATGGCGAAGTTAATATTGAAACTTAAGCTTTAGTATCACTCTTTTGAACTACATCTTCTCCTCCTCTTTTTGTGAACAATGTATTTTATTCTCCTTGGGATTTAATTATTCTTCTA
The DNA here is from genome assembly GCA_023529315.1 of Papaver bracteatum. NCBI lineage: Eukaryota > Viridiplantae > Streptophyta > Magnoliopsida > Ranunculales > Papaveraceae > Papaver > Papaver bracteatum. The sequence goes on from JAJJWX010004041.1 coordinate 25,187, forward strand.
ACTTTTTAAGTATTTACAAGGAAGATAATGATATTTTGTTTATTAATTCCCATACTTACCTCTCATTATCTTTCTTGGAATGAATCCATGTGACGTCTGAAGAAGTATCAAGAATTATGAAGTATGGATTCTTGAAGTATAAAATATTCTGTGATAAGAAGTATAAAGTATCCATCCTTGATCGGACTATACGAAGTATAAAAAGCAATAAATTTCGCTCCAATTTCTGCGAATTTCTGAATTACTCTGCGACATTTTGAATAATCTGCGAATAGTATTGCGAATAGTATCTTGAGAAATCCTGATTATTATTCTCATTATCTTTCTCGCAATGAACAAAATTTACCTGCAAAAATAGTTAATGTTTGCAATTATTCTATTGGTCTTATTTTTCCTTCCTAGTTAAAGGTCTTATTTTTCTAATTTTGTTTTTGGGACAAAATCGCAGGACGTCCTTTCATTCGCATGTAAAGACCCATTGATCTTGCCTTATCCGCGTTTTGTCAATTTTTTGCGACAATATGATAGGCCTAAATATTCTTGCGAATATAAAGCCCCATGACATTGTCGTCTTGCGATGAAATCGCAGGACGTCTTTACACTTTCATGCAATGACCCATTGATCTCATCTAGGGTTGCCCATGGTTTGGTTTTCTACCCGAACCAAACTGGTCCAAACCGACAAAAAAACCCAGAAAACCAGAGACTGAAAAATCCAAAAACCAAGAAACCCAAAAACCGAAAAAACCGATTCTAGGTGGTTGGTTTTGGATTGATGTCACAAAAGAACCAAAAATCCAAAAAAACCAAACCAAAAAAGAAACCGAGAGTAAGAACCAAAAAAACCGACAAAAGCCATAATAATATGTAGCGAACTTTCCATCATAATATAATATATATTCACTTCAATGAGTATATCTATAAATAAAGAAAATATAAATGAAAATATATCTAATGTTGAATTATATATGTATAATATATATGATTTTAATGAGTATACCCATAAATAAAGAAATTATTTTGATGATTTGATTTACAATTTTGATTTATGAGTTAAAAATGAAAGTCTATTAAAAAAAACCAAAAAACCCAGAAAAACAAAAAAAAAACTGTGGGACGGTTCTGGTTTCTAATATTCTAAACCGAGCATTGTCTGGTTTGGTTTTTGGTTTCTTAAAAGAGATATTGGTGTGGTCCTTGGGTTTGGCAGAAAACCAAGACAAACCGAACCATGGGCAGCCCTAATCTCATCTTATCTTATCTCTTGGATTTTTGCCTCTGTATATATTTGATGCACAAATATGACAAGCCTTAATACTCTTGCGATCAAGAAGTCTCATGACATTTGCATCTTAAGACACTTATCATCTCCCTAATGGAGGGTGCCTCCCTTATCCCACCTGGTTTCCCCTTCAAGGAGGCTTACATCGGCCATACAAGACTAGCTCCTCCAATCCGGATTTACCAACAACCAGTTGTTTTCGCAGTCTCTTATCCTTTTTGCCTATATGGCTTATAGTTACGAGATTGCACCCTAAGTGGGGTTTTCTTCAGGCCGAGTGCATCATAGTCAAGACTTGCCAAGAATCGCCAGGGTAGGTTCATCCTCCCCAGGCACTCTTGGCTCAACCGTGTACCGCGGCGCCTTGATCATATTCTGCACTCCTTAGAAGAGATCCTCGGTCGTCCAACCAGGGTATAACGTTATATATATAGTTGGAAATCCAAAGTATCTCTCCCGGATAGGATTTCTTGAGCCCCACATCTCCATGCCTCAAGTTCCAGTAGCGGTATAACCTTATCATTAAGCCATGCAACCAGATACCCCCTTAAATGACGTACTTTATGTTTTACATTTGCCTCTTGCGAAATTTTATTCGCGAACTAGGGTGTACGCCATTAAGGTTCGTCCCATTCTGCGAAATTTTATTCGCGTTTCTTGCGATATTTTCGCATATTCTTATTCTGTTTTGATTTTGAATGCTCTTGCAGCAATTTATTCAACAAAGTTTTGTTCATCTTCACTATCTGACAATAATCATTACAATCTCATTCTCAAAAATCCTTATTGGTAATACTTCTTTACATATAATCAATTCCATGGTCTACTAAGTCTTTGACCGATGTCTTTTCCCTCTGGATCCATCAATTTACATGCCCCTGTTCCAACTATCTCTTTAATGATATATGGTTCATCCCATTTTCTCGCCAATTTACCACCATTTTATCTCTAGTAACCTGGTGTTTCTCGCAGCACTAAATCACCTGGTTGGAATTCACGTTTTTTGACACGTTTGTTGTACTCGCGAGCTAATCTTCGCTTATAATTTTCCATATGTTGTAAAGCCTTTTATATCTTCTCTTCCAATTCATCGAGTTTATTTAGAATCATTCCAGCACTAAGATTCTTCTACCAAGCCTCTCTTTTTGTTGTAGGAATAGTAACCTCTGTTGGCAATACTGCTTCAACACCATATGTTAAACAAAAAGGTGTCATCCCCGTTGCTTCTCTTCTAGTTGTGTTGTAAGCCCAGACTGCATTATGGATCTGTTCACACCATGCTCTATGGTATCCTTCTAGTTTCTTTTTTAAGATGTTTGCGATTATCTTATTAGTTGCCCCAGCCTGACCATTAGCTTGTGGGTATAAATGAGTAGATTTTTCACATCTTATCTTAAATGCATTGAGTAGTAGTTCTATATTCTTCCCCTCAAACTTCTTTCCATTATCAGACACCAACTGTGCTGGAATTCCAAATCTGCAAATAATATTTTCAAATATGAGTGTAAATATATCTTCGTCGCGGATATTTTATACTGCTTTTACTTCTGCCCATTTTGTGAAGTAATCTGTTGCGATAATTAAGTATCTCTTTTGCCCTGATCCTGGTAAAAATGTCCCCACGATATCTAAGCCCCATTTTCCAAATGGCCACACACTTTTTGAAGATGATAATGGTGCCCCTGGTGCATGTATCTTTATTCCATGTCGCTGGCAATCTTCACAACGTCTTGATAGTTGTTTCGCATCTTCATGCATATACAACCAGTAATAGCCTTGCATTTTTGTTCTGTATGCCAAAGATTTCCCTTCGCTGTGATTACCAGCATCCCCACTATGCAACATTTTTAGCACCTTTTCTCCTTCTTCCCTTTTCAAGCATCTAAGTGACGGCCCATTGAAAGATTTGCGATATAATACTCCATCTCTTAATTCATAATTTGTTGCACGACTTTTCAACTTGTGTGATTCTAATCTATAAGTGTCTGAATTTTTATGCACCTCGCAGTTGGATCTGTCATCATACTCGAAATGAAAGCATAAGCGTCTGCGAGTCTATTGTCCTTCCTTGATATGTGTCTCCATCTTATTTGAGGAATTTTCGCAGACAAATCTTCAACAAGTTTTTTGTATTTCTTCAAATATGGTTCATTTGTAGTGTATTCTCCTGTTATCTGGCGAATAACTAACTGCGAGTCACTCGTAATTCTGTCATTCTTCAATTTCATTTCTACTGCGAATTTTGGGGCATGTATTACTGCTTCATATTCTGTTTCATTATTAGTGGATGAAAATTCCAATCTAAATGAGAAAGCCATTTTTGCTCCTTTTGGCGAGATTAAGACAATCCCAATTCCATTACCTTCTCCATTTGAGGATCCATCTACCAGTATTTCCCATCTATTTGGTTCTGTTAATAAGTCTTTTGGATCTCCGTGCTCTTCTTGTATATCCATCATATCCTCTACTGCTTCATCATCTTCTAAAGGAAATTCTGCCAAAAAGTCTGCTACAACTTGCGATTTTGTTGAAGATAAAACTTCATATTTGATTTCAAAATGACCAACTTGCGCATTCCACCTTTCAACTCTGCCTGACCTCTTTGAGTTTTTCATCACTGAATTAATTGGTACTTTTGTTAACACTTTGATCTTATGTGCTTGAAAATATATACGAAGTTTAAATGTTGCATAAACCAATGCTAGAATCAGTTTTTCAATCTTTGAGTAATTTGTTTCTGCAGCATTAAACGTTTTACTGATGTAATAGATTGGTTTTTCCACTCCTGCATCTACTCGCAACAATACTGCGCTCAATGCATGCGAAGTTGTCGCAAGGTAAATTAATAACTCTTCTCCTGGTTCTGGTTTTTGCATAATATATGTGTTTATCAGATATTCTTTTATCCCTTGAAAAGCTTTTTCACATTCATCCGTCCATTTGAACTTTATCCCCTTTTTAAGAATGTTGAAGAAATGTTTGCACTTGTCTGATGATCGCGAAATAAACCTTCCTAGCGAGGCTAAGAGTCCATTTAATTTCTGCACATCTTTCACTTTCGCAGGAGTTGGCATATCGCAAACTGCTTGTACTTTCTCTGGATCAACTTGTATTCCTTCTTTTGATACAATGTAACCTAAATTTTTTCCCGACGCAACTCCAAAGACACACTTCTCAGGATTCACCTTAATGTTAAATTGCCGCATTTGATCAAAAATCTCCTTCAAATCTTGCGTATGGTTCTTAGCTTCCTTGCTTTTTATTAACATGTCATCTACATACACCTCTAATGTTTAATGTATCCACTTCGCAAATACCTTCTCCACCATTCGTTGGTATGTTGCTCCTGCATTTCGCAACCCAAATGGCATTTTTGTATAACCATGCAATCCTCTTGGAGCAAAAAATACAGTATGCTCTTGATTTTCTTCATCCAGTGGAATTTGATTATAGCCTTTATACCCATCCAATGAAGACATTCTTTCATTTCCCGCGGCTGATTCAACCATTTGAGGAATATCTGGTAATGAAAAACTATCTTTTGGACAAGCTTTGTTTAAATCAGTAAAGTCTATACAAATTCTTATCCCTTTGTTTTTATTTGGGACCACCACCATATTTGTTATCCATTCCGGATATTTTGCTTGCCTTATGATTCCTGCATCAATCATCTTCTGTAATTTTTCTTCTATTTTAGGATGATAAGTTGTCGCAATTTTTCTTATCCTCTGTTTAAATGGTCTTGCATCTTTGTTAATTTCCAATTTATGACATGCAACTGATGGATCTATTCCAGGTACCTCATCCATATTCCACGCAAAGATATCTTTATACTCTCGCAAGAGATTTACGGTTCTCTCTTCTTCATCCGCGCCCATCTTAGTTCCAATTTTTAGCATTTTAGGTTCTTCTTCAGTCCCAATATTTATTTCTTTTATTGGTTCCGCTGCAGTATACATTGCTTCAGGTTCTCCCATTGGTGTTGGCTCTTTTATAATTGTCGCAGGTTTACCTTCTTCTTGTGAGATTTCGCTAGGTATTCCTTTTCCTTCTTCTGCTCTGATCATATAAATTCTAAATTCTTATTCTTTCTTTGCCTTTTTTGCTATTTTTCTACGAATCTTTCGCTATTTTGTGCGTCCTTCATAATTCTTCACTTCAATTTGATTGCATAATCTCGCAATACCAACATCTCCTATAATTTCTCCAATTCCACTTGACAATGGAAATTTAATGCATTGATGTAATGTTGACCCTACAGCCTTAATTGCATGTATCCATGGTCTTCTCAATAGCATGTTATATGGAGATTCCATATCCACCACACAAAGTGTTACTTGTGTTTCAATTTCCCTCAATGGAATTCGCACCACTATTTCTCCTTTAGGTTTGGTTATAGATTTTCCAAATCCATGAATGTGATAAGTTAAACAAGACATTTCTTCATCTTTATATCCCATTCTCTTAAATGTATGATAAAATATTATATCAACCGAACTTCCAGCATCCACCAAAGTCCTAGTCACAGCCCATTCTTCCGTGGATTTAGTTAATTTTCCCTTCTCCTTTCGTGCAGATGTTACTGTGATTACCAAAGGAGATGTATGATTCACATTTTCTTCTGATACTTCTGTTGTTGTGAACATAATTTTTTTCTTTTCCCAATACTTAAGAGGTGATTGTTTCTCCACCGTCATAATCTTATTTCCTTCAAAATATCGTTTTTGTAATCTTCCTTTCCTATTTTCATGAAATTCGTCAATCATCTTTTTTGTGATTACATTACATTCCAACTTCCTTTTATTTCCATTGATCTTGATTACTCTTCTTCCTTTATCCGATTTGCTGTTTTCTTCTACCATTTTCTTGATTTGAACAATCTTCACCATAATTTTCACAAATTTTCCCTTTCAATCCCTGTTTCGGGCGCTAAAAATGTAGTTGCAGGAATTCCTACACTACACCCACACTAGATTCCACAATTATCGACACATATTTGTAGATTAAGAACAACACTTTTATTGATTAATTCTCAAAAATGTTACAAGAAATGGAAGAAATCAAGAATACAATCGCTCACAAGAATTTTCTCTCTCCTCAGGACTTTCTCAACACTCTAAAAATTATCTCTCCCCTCTCAAGTTTACTCACCCCCTATATATAGGGTATTACATAATGGATGACAGCTCATATACAACTAAGCTATCCCTTAATTTCGGATCCAACTTGTGATATCTTCGCGAGCACACAAATGTTAACCCTCACAAACACTCTATTATTTGCAGGATCTTTACATTTTCTTCATGTTTCTACCATCGTTATTTGTCGCGTCGTTCTTTTAATCTTTTCTGCGATGCTCGCCGGTGTCTTTAATGAAAACTTCACAAGAATGTTCTTGATGCGATATTCTAATCCTACAATAAGATGAAAAGATGATTAGGAATCATTCGCCATTACCAAACGTTGACTTGCATAGTATACTCGTTTACCTTTCGTAAGAATCATATATCACCAACCGTAGAATAGCAGCTAGCTCAGTGCTATCCCCAAAACTCCTTATACCACTGATACGGAAGCTCTCCAATATTAAATTCTATCCAACCGAACCACCAAGTAGTAGCTCACTCAAGGTGCAATCCAACTGAATGCTTTAGGATTTGTGAATTAGGTTGATCCCAGTAGTTAAACTCTTAGCTCAAGGTTCACTTGCTGATGTTTTCTTCACTCGCAATTGCTCCACAGAATCCCTCTGTAAGGTCTCGCGATTTCTACTTATGTAGAGAGTTGTTTGACTATTACACTTATCACCAAACTTCTACTAGCATTAGAATGACCAAAATATTAATCCAATTGTACACTTGAACAATCTAGTAATTAATCATAAACCCTAGATATAAAAAAGACAATCGATAATATGATAAAAACTTCTAATAAACTTATATAATAATTAAGCTTCACGCTCGGAACATTTAATTCATCCTAATTAAATAAAGTTTAGCCTCTCATGTTACACCGTTTCCCGGTTTCCCCCTAAAGGGGTAAACCCTAAAATATTAATGAAGAAAAAAAGTGTATTATGAGATGTAGAGATATCTCAGATCTTCTTAGGTTAAGAAGTGTTTCTTATATAGTCTCCAAATCGTAGAAGTGCCCGTGTCGAATCCCGTGTGAAGTTGGTCGCCAAATTGTAAAATCGGTTAAATGCCAAAGTCTGTCCGTGCAAAGAATTCTCTAAATAGTCCCATGGGCATGCGTCCAAAGCCAGAAGAGTCCATCCCACATAAATTTCAACTGCTTCATGGCTTGTCAGTTCTGTGAAACTAACAACCTCTATTTTTCTTTTCTCATTACGGCCAAGAAATTCTGTTCGTAAGTTTCCCTGTAAATTTTTGGTCTTTCTTCTGTTCATAAATGCCCGGGAATTTCAATACGTAACTTCTCCTGGATTCCCCTCTCATTTTATTTCTTTTTATCACGGCTAAGACTTTCTAGCCGTAAACTTTCCTTCTTTTCCGGTAGTTCCATACGACTCTCGTCTATCCCCGTCCTATACCAAAACCCATTACATATATTATCTTCCACATCACCCATTGTTTCTCCTTCATCAGTCTCGGTCGCTACCAGCTCCATGATTATCATACAGCAGCACGTCTTACTGAGTATAATCATCACCTGCCTTCTTCATAGCTTCTCGTTCTTGTCTTAAACTCGATCTCTTCATCACAAAGAAACAACGAGCTTTATTCGCTACTGCCATGCACTCCATCGTGACCATCATCATTGATTTCAGTAGTTCCATAAACACTAGTTTCATAAACCACTTCTATCATTCTCGCCAATACTTCCATGATGAGTGCCATCCAATCAACCAACTCTGGCAGTCATATTCTCTCTGTTACTCTCTATCTCTTTTCTTCCTCAACTGAGTTCCATCATTCATTATCAACATCACCACCATTACCGAGCATCACTTCCATTATACCACAGCAAACCACCTTCTCCTTTACTGCTGTTATCAGTAGCAGCTCATTACGTGTCTCACTCTATCACTGTCATCCCATATACCCGCGAGTTCAACATCCCACAACTCAACCGGAGAAACTGGTCGTGAAATGACGAGAAGAGGAAGACGAGTATATTGGAATAAAGTGGCATCCCCTTAACGAATTCCCTGATGCCTTTAGTAATTTCTTTAACTGTCAGTCTTAGAAGACTGAGTGTGTAATTTTCTGCATCATTCTTGTGTCGCGCATAACTTCTTCGTATGATATCGGATTGACCCCATTCTATCGCCATTGGCTTCGTATTTTCGTCCTCTTCAATATGATAGCAATAACTCTTAAAGATGAGCGTGTTCTACCTGGTCTTTGGCCCTTCTCCACTTGTAGACTTCAATTCTATAGCTCTTTTCACTTCTTTTCGGATGATTCACCTAGCAAAACATAAATAAAAGAAAACAAGAGTAATATACAATAATTCACAAGAATATATAGAAATTACTAGCATGGATTCGACACTAAATGTATGCAAAATATGAACTTAACAAATTCCACCACACTTGGCTTTTGCTAGTCCTCGAGCAAACAATCTAAAATACAACAACTCCATGTCGTTGAGGAAACGATTGCACTTAGCATGTGCAACATGCCTTTAAACCCCTAGGTGTCCCTAGTGGACGAGTTATAGTCTCGTGAGGGCTTACGAGAGATATACCCACAAAACCTACTCCAACTTCAAAGCGTTCCAGCTTCCCAAGCATCCAAATAGCTATGAGGACATAGAGTTTCTGCATGCTAGTAATAAGAAGTTAGAAATACCAAAGAACATATTCATTCTTTAATCTTGAGTGAGAAATAACCACACCACAATGAGAGAACGCGTGTTTGAGAGCGATCAATAAGCATTTTTCCTCGACTTCTGCCTCACTTAAAAGGATTTTATGATAATTGCACTCAACAAGACGGATTTTTTATAGGTCTCACATGTGTGCAGGTAGGAATGAAGAGAGAAATCCTACACACGTTGAATGGTGGGAAGGAAACCTTCTGAATTATTTCTGGAGACTCCACAAAATCGTGGAAAATAAAGATGTTTTTCTGATGATCTCTAAGAAAGGAAATCAACCACTATTATCGAGGATGAGATTACTTACCACCTTCACATCTAATTGCAATGATGAAAGCACCACTCTCACAACATCCAATAGAAACGTCTTCCTTCGGCTCGTCTTCTTCATCTTTTTGGTCTTCGGTCTTCAACTGTTGATGATAAACTCTTGAACTTCATAGAACTTTGACAATTTGTAACTCTTTCCTCTATTCCTTGTTGCTTGAAACTTCTCTATATATTTTTCTTCCCTATGGCCTTATTGAACAAATAAAAACCTAAGTGCAAATCTTTTTGTGTTTTTTTTTTTAAATATATATATATATTTTTTTAACAAAAAGATTGCAACTACAAAAATTAATAACGAAATTAAAATAACATGACCATGAAAGAAGTACTTTACCACTTTGATCTTCACAACTTGTATTGTTTTTGTATCATAAACTTCAATAATTCTCATCTTTTGATAATCTTCGCTTTTGTAAATATGTCTTCAACATGTATATAAAAATCTGCTCATGTATATGTTGCTTTACTTGAATATGAAATTTCGCTCTTCCTTGTATTGTTGCTTGAACCTCAAACGTCTTCAACTTTCCTTGTAGATTTTGATATCGCTCCATTGTTGATGATGATGTGTTTCTATGGATCTGTTGTTGACGACAGAGAATGATACTAACTGCAAATCAAACTATAAGAAGATGGTTTTCGTCTATAGACGTCACCCTCATGATTGACAAAATTAGCACTCAAGAGATCAAAAATAGTGCTGAAAATGGTGTGAAATTTGGTAGCTCACCATTCTACCCGGAATTAACGTACGGTGACACACACTCAAAATAAAACTCTTCAGTCAGCTACAAAGAAAATTTGGTTTGGTGCCTTGGTTGATATGAATATGGGCAGTCTCCACTAATGATTGATCAAAAACTCTAATAATTCATTTCTCCCTGCTCCTAATTTGCATCACCGGCATGATTAAATCCATTATTTAACACTTCAATTTGTAAGAAATCTGAATGTAGTTCCCTAACACTTCCAAGTTCAGTTATGTCGGTCAGAATTCTCTATGTAAACATACCTAGAAGTATGCTAGTGACTCTAAAATCTCTACAAGTTGGAGTTTTTATGCAAAAATTTACCAAAAAGTGAAAAATCTATATGCAGAATACTCCCCCACACTTAAACTTCACATTGTCCTCAATGTGTAAAACCGAAAGTTCTGAATTCTGACGTAATAGAAGATAAAACACAAAAACTGTGCAAATTGGTATGGAATTTGGAAAAACTCCATTTCACAAAAGTTGTTCATCTATGTGTTTTATACAAAGTGTCAAAAGGGAACAATGTTTCGATAAACAGTCTGACAGTTATGGTCTCTGGACTGAAATATGCGCAGTATGAATTTTTCTGGCGAAAAGGTATTCGTCATAATTCTCTTCTAAGATAGATTATAGACTCAATGAAATTAAATATGGAGATGCAAATATGATATGAAAACAATAAAAATAAAAAATAAATAAAAATATAAGGGTTTAAGATACAAAACCTATGGGTTGCCTCCCATTTAGCGCTTGGTTTAAAGTCGTCAGCCCGACTCTCTTGTTATATTCCATATACCAATAATCTGAAAATCTGGTAGTCTTTCCACAAAACAATTTGCAATTATAATAACAACTTCACACAATAATTAGCATAATATATGAATAACGAAATTGTTATAGTTTGGAAGTTTCCCCCACACTTAGTCCAATCTACACTCGAAAGTGGATAGAGAACATAAAATAAGGAAACTTCAATAGGTTCCTCTTGTTGAACCTGAATTGTGCTAGAATCAAACACATAAAGTGGTGGATAATTAGAAGTAACCTTAAGAATTTTAGAAGCACAAATACTCAATCCTAAGTGATGTGAATCAAAAGATTTAGAAATATGCAAAGGATTAGACAAACCTTCCACAATCTCTCGTATTACAGGATCCTCATCATTCTTAAAGAATTGCAATGAATTATTTACCTCATTTGTATCGTGGTCCTCTATCAAACTATTTATCCATTTGATAGGTGTCTAAAACACCTAATTTTATATCTAGTATTTATGATTTCTTTGCTACTTTTCGTGTGAATTATGTATCTTATGATTGTTTTTGATTTTATTAGGTGCTTTGGAGTCATATGGAGCGAAAAGCGCAGAAAAGATAATTCACAGGCAAGAGATACTTGGAGCAGGCTAGGTTGCGCAAGAAAGAGGTGAAGAATGTATTGTCAGTTCCCCAGAACTGACAGTTGAGTTGAACAAAGATGAAAGCTGTCGGTTATTCGGAACCGACAAGCCTAATATTTTAGGATGGCCCTTATCTAATGAGTGGGGTGGTCCTTATCCTTGGGGTGTAACCATCCACCTAAACTACCTAAACCTAAATCGAAACCAGCTCTCTTCCTCAATCATTAGTAGCACCTGAAATTGAGAAAGCAAAGAAACTGCAATGGCTTAAATCTGTCTATGAAATTGAGGAGGAAATGAAATTGAGGGATGAAATCAATAACAGAAGTGGAATTCAGAGATCGTGAAGCTGAGTTTGATTTCAAGATTGAGAATAGGGTTGGAGGAGAAGAAGATTATGCTATTAAGAATCAGAGAGAGTTAGGGCTTTGATGTTGTTCAATCGAAACAAGAAATTAGATTGAGAAAAGGGGATCTAGTGCAAAATGAAACAAGGGGTTTGCGTCGATTTTCTAATCTGAAGGAAGAAATAGAGATTCAGGGTAATTGAGGAGATGATATTCTTGATGATTCAATGATTGTCACTACTGCTACAGATTGAGAATCAGGGAAGTATTGATGAGATTAGTGATGGGTGTGGTTTGGATTGATGCAAATGGAGTCTGATTTACTGAAACAAAGAAGAATTACATGGGTTTCTGGTGGACTTTTTGGTGGTTGAAACTGGTGGTGATTCTGAGCAATTAATATGAAGTTGATTAGAGGATGGAGCAACAGAACTGGTCATGGAAACAAATGGTGGTACTGGTGGCATATGAGCCATAGATGAAGATGAAATGTAATAGGTTATGTCAGTGGTGAAATTGGTGAATTGTTGCTCAGATGAGGTTGTTGAGTTGGGTTTGGTGTTGGTTGCCATATGAGGAAGTTCTGGTGCTGGAATTGGCATTGGGAAGCTAAGCTGATGATGGAGAAACATGGAAGGGCTGGTGATGCTGCCATGGTTCCAACAATGCTGAGAATTGCCTGTGATTGCGACTGGGCTATGTTGTGTGCCAGGGAATGTGTAGATGAGTTTTGGTGGATGTGTTGGAGCAATTTGAAGCTGAACTAAATGCAAGAAAGAATGATGCTTTTGGCAGTATGCTGAATCTGTCATGAAGTTGATAGCAGGTACAGCTGGGAGATGGCATTAGTGGTACAGATGAGGTGGCATCTTGAAGCAGCAATGCAGAGATTTGCAGTGTGCTACACATGATAGAGTATGAACTGGTGAAGGGTTTCGAGCTGAGTTTGGAAGTGAGCTGAGTTGATGGTGGTAATCTGAGAAAGGATGAGATGAGCTGGTGATGCTGAGAAGAGCTTCAAGAGCATGGAAGAGCTGGTGCAATGAGCTGAAATTGTGTGATTTCTGGAATAGTGAAATGGTGGAACTAGCCTGAGGGTGTTGTAAGAAATGGATTCGTGGTGCTGCGGTATGTATGAGTTACAGGACTGGTGGAGCTGTTGACGTGGAGTTCAGCTTGCTACTGTCTCATTGGGGTGACTGAATTGGTGTCCTTGAATTGTAGTTGAGATAAAAAGCTGCTACAACTGATTTGTGAATGGTGACTTGGTAAGAAGGCATGATGGGTTCTGGTGCACTGCAGTGAGTGAAACTACTTAGATGTATGTTGGTGGTGCACAAGGAGAATGGCTACAGGCAGATTAGTGTGGCAAACAACAAGAAAAGGAGAAGCTGGGAGTGAATTACTGGTGGTGATGTTGGTAGTGAACATGGACGGTGTGCTGGGATTGAGGCTCGAAATGAGTACAAGTACAGCTGTGGAATGGATGATGCTATGCAATAGCTACGGGAAGAGATGATATAGCTGCTGCTGTTCAAGTGATGCAATGGAAGTGGGACAAGGTGCAAGATGGTGCTGACTGAAACTGTGCGAAAACGGAGCATAATTGGTGCGCTGGTGGTACTAGCTCGGGTTGCCAGTTTCGGGAGTTTGAAGTGTGAATTGCAATATTTCAGTGAATCGCGAGGGGGGTATGAGTCGGATGCAAGAATTGATGGCCGGACATATGAGCTACGGACCACGCTTTTGGGTACGTTTTCGCAAGAAACAAGGAATTGGCTAAAATGGTTTTTGTGAATGTGTGGACTGCAGAGAAGCAAAGTGGAGCTACTGGAAGTGAAGAATTAATTGGTGACGTCTTCCAAAGGTTCAAGTGATCGGAGAAAGTTTTTCGGCTACCGGATTTCGGCAGCGGTGCCCGGATTCCGGCGATGACGTCAGCATTCTGGCGACGGCTTTTGGACCCAAAATTTCCAGAGACTTATTTTCACTCATGGGCTTGGTGGACTACTTGGAGACGGGTTTGAGAAGACTTAACCTAATTTTGGGAAAGTATCCTTGTGAGGAGAAAAACATATAAATAGAAAACTTTTTTCTAAACCTAGATATATCTCCATTAGGGAGACTCATACTTTGTTCTAGGGTTTGTGAACATGATAGGATTTCTCTTTCTTCTTGTTATGAACTCCTTGAATATGAGTACTTAATTTTGTTATTGGTTATGGAATAGTTGGATTTCACAAAGCATGATTCTTTGATTCAATATATTAGTTTTGTCTCATAATTATCGTTCACGATTCTCTGAAAATAGGTTCCATGATTGAATGTTAGTTTTGTCAAGTTGCAAATTGGTAGAACTTATAATCATATCTAATGCTAGTTTAGGGTTTATTATACGAAAAAGTGATACTCCTTGAATACAAGTAGCATAATTGTGAATATTGCTTGTAGTGATGCATCCTAATAATCACAAGTGATTCGTGACCTTTGTTAAATTGAATTAGTGCGTTTTCCACGTTCGATTGCTTTGATTGGCCTGATTTCATAGAACTTAATGCATCTTGGGAATTAAACTTAATTAGTGCTTTAGGTTGTTCTTTTAGATAGAACTCATACTCACATCTTTTAATGTGTTTGTTGATAATAAAAGGGAATTTGCGGGATATTCTTGCGATCAAGATATTCTAGGGCTTTTGATAAAACTTGAGATTAAAAATAAATTCTAGTTATTGTTAAAAAAACATGTTAGTGAATGAAGATGAATCCTTAACCAATATCTCTTCTATTTGATTTGTTTGCTTATTCCTTTATTTTCTTTTATTTTATTTTAGTATATAAAAATCAGAAAACTAGGTGTTATTTATATAGGAAACCGAAACAACGAGACAACCTAGACCTCTCTGTGGGATCGATCCTTTCTTGCCCTTGCTATATTTATATTTTGAGTAGTAAGAAAGTGTAAATTATTTTTGACGCATACGACAATGATCACCATTCTTCGTCAGTTTGTGCTTCAATCAAAATCTCAGCATCATTATAATCCTTGGCTAGCTCAATTGGGTCTTCCACAACTTCAACCAATTTGATTTCATTCCCAATCTCTATTTCTTCAACAACCTCGTCATCGGAATCAGAATCATCTCCTAGAAAGTCTAGCTCATTGGTGCAAATCCTAAAATCATTGTTTGAGTACATTACACCATTTATAACAACAGTTATGTCATATCCATTCTCCTCCTTTTGAATAGGCGAGTAATCGTTATAATGATCTGGAGTTGGAATAACATTACCATTATTGCAAGGATTTTCCAAAGGTTGCTCATCTTCAATATACTCATGAATCGCATGTCCATTATTGATCATGGGAACGTCGGAATTGATTTGGCTTTGAGGCCAAACTTCTTCCTTAGTTATTCCCTACTTAATTTGATCCATTTCTCTTCTTAGGTTGTCAATAACCTCTTGAAGTTCTTGAAGTGTATCTTCAGTCTTTTTGTTGTGTTCATCCAGCTGCTGGTTTTCACGATCCAAACTATTCATAAATTGGTGCATTAGATCTTCGAGAGTATAAGAACTATCTTTAGGAGAATAACTGTCCATAGTCTGGTTGCGTTCATCCATCATTTGAATGCGCTGGTCCAACTTTTGATTTTCCCAATCCATATTATCCATAAATCGGTGCATTAGATCTGTAAGACTAGAAGAATCGTGATTAGAAGCATAACTATCCCCCCCATCCTAGTGGTTTTTCACTTTCATACCCGTCATAAGGTTGTTGATATGCATGAGAATAACCATAAGGTTCTGTAGGATATTGATCATAGCCAAAATATTAGTTTTGATTATACCCATGGAATGGTTGGTAGCTGTCATAATATTGAGATTGAAAACCAAATAGATTACCACTATAATATGATGACTGGTCTTGTGCTCTGTACATGTTATGTCCGTAAGGAAACATGACGACTCACAAGAATAAAAGAAAACAAAAAATATCTAAAAACAAAAACAAGCTAAACAAATAACAAATCAATTGACAACCGCTCCCCGGCAGCGGCGCCATAATTTGATGGGCTGTTGTAGGCACAACAAATATTTCCCACTAATTAAATAATAATATAACAGTAGTAAGAGATCGTTCCCACAGAGAGCTGTGTAATTGATATGTTATTTAGTTCAGCAAAATAATAAAAAATACTAAAAGGGGGGATTAGTTTGATTATAATAAACAAAAAGAATAATAATAATAAGATGAAAAGATGATTATGAGTCATTCGCCGTTACCAAACGTTGACTTGCATAGTATACTCATTTACCTTTCGTAAGAATCATATATCACCAACCGTAGAATAGCAGATAGCTCAGTGTCAGTTCGACCGAGCAATGCTCTAGCACTTAACAACCCATAAAATATTATTCTTAATGATCTTTATGCATCTATAAATTCCTATCCATATAGTTTCTGAAAATGAATAATACTAAAATTATTAAAGTACCTTTCACTCAAAATATGCACCCACGGTTCATCATGTTCGCTAATGATTTTTTAAACCAACTTGCATATAAGAGCAACATTAAAAGTCTTACAACAACCCTAATAGAATTAGTAAAAAAAAGTTCTTATTATTCTTAATGTTCTCATTTGATCTAGTCTAAAACAAGTAGAATGCATCACTAAAAGAATCGAATTTTACATTTTCCTATCCATATAGTTTCATACTCTCGCACAATGTAAAATAATACTAAAATTATTAAAGTACCTTTCCCAGAGAGCTATGTAATTGATATGTTTGAGTTAAATAAAAAATAAAAAAATACTAAATGGGGGGATTAGTTTGATTATAATAAACCCACGGTTCATCATGTTATTAATGATTTTTAACAACCCATAAAATATTATTTTTGAAACTATAAATTCTCTAAATCTCTAAATCCTAGTCCACCCAAATCTTTAGACTTGTTAATGTTATCCCAAGCAATGAATTTAATTCCTTTACCAGTTTTACGACCCCACCAAAAGTTCATCTGCAAAGAATCAAGCTTACTGATTAAAGTGGTTGGGATTTTAAAACAACCCATATGATAAGTAGGCAAAGAATTCAAAACAAATTTTATCAAAGTAGATCTACTAGCTTCGTTAAGAGTGGTACCTACATAATTCTTAAGTCTAGCCTCAAAAGATTGGACTATTGGATAAAAAAAATTCACCTTAAAATGACCAAGTAACAGAGGAGCTCCAATACACTTTTCAGAATCAGTTACTATAGTCATTTACCGAATAGTGTGAAAATGGCAACAGAATTACCAAGTATTTTTTATAAAAGTATAAGTAGTAGATAACCATATATCTACCAACTAAGCGTGTTTTTCAAGGCACGACTAGTTTTTTTGATATTTTTTTTGAAAAAAATAGTTGTTGGAACTTATACCCATATAAGAGAACCCCTCTCTCACCCCCTATTTGGCCCAAAATTTCCACTTCTATTCAATTCGACTTCTAATACCTTCCTCATTAAAAAAAATGGCTATTTCTTTTACTTAAGAAGAAGATATTGCTGTTTTTTGAGGGTAGGTAGTGACAATAACTCATGATATTACCCTTTGGCTTAACGTATTGCAACCATATGCACAATTTTGGAACCGTGTTTTATTAATCTTTATGGCGTGGGATGATAATCGAAATGGAAGATCATACAATATATATGACATTAGAAAAAGAAAGAGTAAGATCGATAAAGAGATAACTAAATTTGAAACGGGTAAACGATTTGCTAAGGAAGCTTATCCAAGATGGTCGTGTGATTGACGAGTAAGTACTTAGTAACCCTTACAAAAACCAATTTTGAAAAATATTAACTTATTACTTATTTTTAAATTTCCTAGAAATCTTGTTGAGCATAATGAATGTTATGCTATCTTGAGAGACAGTTTCCTTGGTTTCAACTAAGGGTGAAACATTGAAATGTAATGCTATGATCTATGTTAGGACTTTTCACTCATTGTAATGTTATGGATGTAGGTGTTTTTCTTTAAAAGTGTAATGTTATGATCTATGTTAGGGATTTTATCTTTTTGCAATGTCAAGGATTTCCCCTTTCATGTAATACAAAAAATGGCAATCAGGAAACATTCATTAACTCGTATTTATGATTATATATGATCAGACGTTTATCATTATCTTATCTACCAATTATAGTGAAAAATAACAACAGAAAAACCAAGTCAGTTTTCAATGTAATAATAGATATATAAATATGTACCTTATCTACTGATTATGATGTAACATGACAACAGAAAAAGCAAGTCAGTTTCAAAGGGAAAATTGGTATTTATCTATCAATTATGATGAAAATTGTCAACATAAAAACCAAGTATGTTTCAACTTGCATAATGGTATATCATCATATAATTTATCTACGTATTATGCTGAAAATGCCAACATGAAAACCAATTCGGTTTCAACAGGCATAATTGGTAGATAACTATACAATTTATTTACCGATAATGCTATAAAATATTAACAGAATTACTTAGGCAGTTTGAGCCGTCTTCAAATTAATCTATAATTCATAAGATAACCTAAGATAACCATCCATAATCCATATAAACATATTGTAAGAACTTATAATCCGGAATAATTTTTTGTATCGACATAATCCAAAAGTAACCAGAATGGTAATGTTCTTTAAAAAGCAACTAGTAATCCTAAAGTACCACATTAAGAGATAGCTTTGAGCTCGTTTAGTTTTAATACAATTACGACTACCATGACCATCAATGCCACTATCATCACATTCATTATCAAGGATATTTCCTTTATTATTGGCGGCGCTTATTGAAACCCAAGACCTTTTAACTGGACTTCGTTGCTGGCTTCTTAGGATTTTGAGCATTTATCCCCCCAAACCGACTGTCAAAAGCTTAATTATCAATATTATCTACTAGGTCCGCATGCTCTTTTTTTCTTCTCAACTAACAAAGGAGCTTATGAAATTATAATGTGGCCATTTTATTTCCCAAAAACACAAATTTCTTTTTCTTGTTTTCATGCAACTTATCAACCAATTAATACTTACAACATTGCGAAGTAATATCAAAATCAAAAGAAAAAAACAATACGTACTCGTTTTTCATAACCAGATGGCTTTTCTTTGATGACACAAGTATAATCGGAAGCCTTAGTAGTATGTCCTTTATCTTCAAGAACCACACGAAAATGAGAAGTTTTTTGGTACCATTCCATATACCCTGGAGATACTTTATCAAATCGAGTAATAGTGATCAGTGCATATTTTACTATACTTTTATTTTTATCAATTCATGATTGTATTTGTTATATTTCGTGCATGATACCTTGTGTTACTCTTGTTTTCCTTTGTTTGTCTTATCCAGGTAGAGTCATCCAAAAGGAGCGAAAAGAGTACGGAAACAGACATAGAAAGGAGCGTGGGCAAAATACCAAGCGGAGCTCAACCAAATTCAGGAGTATTTAACTCTATGTTGTATAGAATGAAGATCCTGAGAGAACACAAAATGAACGAGGCCATTCTGAGTTCGTATGATAAAGTTATGGGCGAAACGGTTAGGGATCTCTAGCAGGATCGGTCCCTCAATTGAAAAAGTTGTGAAATTACTTTACAAAAGTGTAAAAATTGGTTCCGAAGGAATCCCAAATCCTATGGTTACTGGGGATATTTAAGGAGATTTATTAATACATTCCGAAATTGTTTTTTACGAGGGTTTCATCACCGAAAGATAGATGGGACACTCGATTTACATCTTTATTCTACGGTTTACCTCTTTAGGGGGAAACCGTGAGATATCTTCTTCTTCTTTCTTTCTTTGTATCGTGAGTTGCTAATCTTTAATTTGTTGATTATGGATGAATTCAATGTTCTAAACATGAATCTTTGTTAGTTATACAAGTTTATTTGGAGTTTTAATCATCTTATCGTTTGTTTTCACTATATCTAAAGTTTATGATTCATTTTTACGTTGGAATTCTAAGGAGAAATCGTGTATGAAGGAAACACTAGTAAGCAGACCAATCTTATGTGTTTGATGCTAGGATCAATCAATATTCACAAACCCTAATGAATCCGATTAGGTTACAACTTGAGAGCTTATTCATGGTGGCTCAAATGGAAAGAATATGGTAATCGAGCACTTCTGTATCCATTGCCACAAGGAGTTTTGGGGATAGCAGAGCTTATTGTTATTTTACGGTTTGTGATATAAGATTATAGCGGAGAAGGATTCTATAATCATTTATTTCTTTTTATTGCTTTAATCAATCAATCCAATCCCCCCCCCTTTTTTTAGTATTTACTTTCTATGTGGGAACGATTTCTACTACCGCTATCTCCCAATGTTGATCATAAATTGATGTCTGGTATTGCAGTGCTCAGTGGATGGGTTAAAAGAGAGTGAAATATCTTGATAGAGTCAAGACTAGACTCACAATATTCCAACTCCAGGGAAAAGTGGCTACAGATGTGATGCCATAGTTCTTCTTGTACATAACTGTATTGCTGCATCACCCTTATAACATTGTACATCACATATCTTGTGGGGTACCACAACTTTCCATAATAACACGATGACTCGGACCTTATTATTATGTATGTCCTTCATCTCGGTCGGACCATGATATCATGATCTAACATTAGATATTCAGTAGCAGTAGATAACCCCGAGTTGCTTATAATTTCCTTGAACCTATCACATTCACCATCTAAATACTAGTGTTTCATATTTGTTGGTGCAACTGTAGCTTTGAATGGACGAACTGCATGTGATGATCCTATTATATATTATGCGTTAAAAAATAAATAGAATAATCGTTAACACTTATATGAATACAAAGACAATATCTTAAGATTTATTTTTATGATTATTACCTCGGTTGAATCGATGACTTCGACTCATGAGTCTTTATATCTGAATAAAAATGCTACTGCATCTCTTGGTAATCCGAGAGTTTCGCCACCTTGGATACCCTTTCTTCTAAATTGGCTTATTTTTCCCTTTATATTTACCTTCTCCTTCTCCTATGGAGCACTTGGTTTCCCTTATTCTTGTTCTTTAAAATCTCAATCACTTGGTGGTCCTTCTTGTAAACTTGGTTGACTAAGTTTTTCTTGAGTTACATCGTTGATAGTGATTCCTGGAGTACTCTTATTTCTTCATGCACTAGCTATTAGTATTTGAGCCCAGCACGACGAGGCTGTGTAGCATCTTTATCTTGGTCATTTTTAGTTCGTCTTCCCCTAATAAACAAAATAAAAAGCAATCCAGTTATGATTGGTTATAGTCAAGTGAATAGGGCCAAAAGATAACAACTGATTGCTCACAATTAGTAGCTCGGGTTCACTTTTATCCTCCGATAACAAAACAATAAGTATAAAGGGTTGACTTTATCCATCTATTATGCATCATTCGTGGAACATAAAATTTAATGTTGTTGAGACAAATATAATTGGTAGGTAGTGTCAAATTATTTACCGATTATGCATCCTTTTTGGAACATAAAATTTTAAGTTGTTGTGGAAAACATAATAGGTAGACAAATAACCACATATCACTACCGATTAAAATGTAGCCTTCAAAATTTTCTATTTTCAATATTTATAATCGGTAGTTAGTATTAAAACATATCTGCTGATTAGGTTAGACTTTCTCCAATTACTTGCTCTAATCCTCTAATATGATAGTAGATATATACTCCCCCCGTACCACATATATAAGCGGAGGGACCAATTCTCTTAGATTAAGAAAATTACCAGGAATTCATTATTTTTCATGTTTTTTCTTGTTTTAACCTTTGTCTTATTACTAACACAACTTTCTATGTATAATAAATAAGGGTATTTGTGAGAAAATTCATCTTGAAAATAGGACTCCGCCTACCTAGTGGGACAAAGAAAATTCAAAATTCCGCCTATATAATTGGTACGGAGGGAGTATAACCTATCTACTGATTATGTATGGGTACATAAACTGAAAATACAAGACATAATTATCAATATTATCTACCAATTATTGCTGATGTTCTTAAAAAATGAAGAACATGGTTCATAATCGGTAGACAATTACCTATATGTAACTAACGATAATGACCAATAACCGAAAACCACTAAAAAAGTCACATATTCATCCAATTGAAGCAATACAAACCAAGAAATTGCTAGAATCTTACCTTATTAGGGCCATTTGACCTTCGCGGAGAATTATAGTGTCAGAATCAGTGAACGAATCTAGATGAGGGACTTCATCTTCGTCATGTTTTTCACTTTCTTCATCTTCTTAGTTAACAATTTCTTTCGGTTTTGATTTCTTCCCAAATTTTGGATCACTTCTAGTATCAGAATCATGAGTTGATTGTTTCACTCGAGCTTTGGTAGGTTGAATCATCGTTATATAAAAGAATTGATGATGATTTGGTTCGGGATTAAGACGAGACAATGAATTGGTTTTGAAAATTTAACGAGAGAATATTTTTTTCTCATAAGTTCAATCGATCTGCGGGTACAAGAGAGAAAAAAAAAGAGTTTGTGAAATGAAATTAGAAAATAGTGTTTAAGTTTTTATTAGCGAAAGGGTATATAGGATATTTACTCAGCACTATGACATCCCATAGCCTCCTCTATTAGATGGGTATGAAATAACAGCTCGAATTATTTTTTTGTCGGCCCTTAAATTGGAAAGGCTTTTTAACTTCTAAAATTCGTAAAAGAACTTCTCAAAATATATCCAAACACCTTTTTAGTTGACTAAGAACAGTCTGTACCGATTGTTTGCTTAAGGAAAAACTATAATACATTCTTGCTAGTGAGGATTATACAAGAGTGCAAAATAACATTTATAATATTCCGCATGTCTTTGTGAAAGAGTCTGGTGGTTCGAGAACAACCGCACTCAGCAGTCAACATTTCATGTTTAAAAAGAAATTAGGAAAGCTGGACCATACAAATGATAGTAGCTTTTTCCAGAAACGGAGTGAGTATATCATATATTTCCTTACCATTGCCCAATGGCCCTTGTCACACAAAGTAGCAAAAATTCATACACGCACTTGTAAACAGCAAGGTTGCTACAAGGGTACTTAACCGTTAATGGGTGAGTGTGTCTCTACCCTCACTCAAATGAATGAGTATATAACGTAAAATACGTAGATGAAAAGCAGATAATGAGTTGGGACAGCTGCCCCTGGAGGCCCTGAACTGCTTCCACCAACAAGGCCGCCATTCTTCGCTGTTAACCCACATGTCAGAACTCCATCCGGTATAGTTTTGATCTTATCTACAGCTTCTGCGAAAACTACACCCATACCCATATGCAAATGAGGCTCAATATGGCAATGGAAAGGCCAAACACCTGGGTTATCAGTGATGAACCTTATCGCTGTCCATCCGTGAGGAAAAATTACCACTGTATTTCTCAACGGCGGGTTATCCAAATTCAAATTTTTGCCATCATTTTCCTCCGAAAATTTCCCGTCTCCATAACCCAAAACCCAGAAATCATGACCATGTAGATGCCATGGATGAACCTCGCTCACATTAGGTGACAATACATTAGCATTTTGTATGATCACATCAATTGTGATGTTATAATCAAAATTAAATAAATTATTTCCATAAGTCGAGTTAGGATTAACAGGTGGCTTCATGATGTCGTAAGTTGCCGGGAAATCTTCTGCCGGACTTTTACCGTCGAAAGCATTTTTCAATCCGAACTTGAGGGAACCTATAAGAGGAGTTGTTGGTAGAACTAAGGAGACATTGTTAATGGCCCATTTTATATAACCGTTGATTCTATTTTGAGTGTTTAAAAGAACGATTCGACGGTCGAACTTCGTCGGAGGTTTGGGTATTGTATGCTGATCAGATTTTAATGCAAGAATTTTGTTGGCGAAGGATTTTCCTCCAGAAAAATCATTCCATTCAGGAGAGGTAGGAGGAGGAGATAATGGTGCGTCTGAAACAGAGTTGGGTTTGTAGTTTAAGATGGTAAGACCAGGTGGAGGAAGAGGAGGTTTTCTTGCTATCTGATATGCTGAGATCCAGTAGTTTGTTGATGGATCTTGATTTGTTGTAATAAGAACTGAATACGTATCGCCGGAATAAATGTTGAGGCTATCTACTGACACTGGTTGAATGTAGCTCCCATCAGCTTCCACCAATGTCATGTTATGATTCTGATTCATTTTCAAATTTCAGAAAAATTTAGTTTAAATTTAAATTATTAAGTCAGTTAGTTTATGTGAGTTTGATTCCTTACCCCAATGGCAAAATTTATAGAGGCAAGTGATGTGGTGCTTGCAATTCTCACTCTATAAGTCTTGTTTTGATCCACGCTTTGAATGTCAGGTTGGCACTGAGGGGACATTTCAGTATCTGAACACGATGTCGCCGAGTCATTGAGAAACTTGCCCCCCAGGGAGCAGTTATATTGTCCTCTTCCATTAATCAAAATGGACTGTAAAACTTTCATAGATTAGAAATCATTCATATCGTATATCATATGGTCGAGCGTAAAGGGTTGCGCGGTACCTGGGGTTCGCCAATCCAACGGAAGGGTTTAGACGAGAGACCGACTTCTTGTTCGTGGACGCTCTCGTGCCACCAATCACTCAATAACAAATTGATCTCTCCGTCATATGCAAAAGGTTCCTTCTCACCATCTGCTACATCAACTACTATCGATCCGTATAATCCAGCTGATCTTTGCATCCCAAAGTGTCCATGGTAGAAATATGTTCCCGCCTTTGCTCATTTCGAAAACAGGAAAAAGAAATAAAAATCAGATTCTGTGAATTTAGACCTAAACATTGTTAAACTTAATTTTTGGAAGAATGCGCTAAAAGATATGTTTCTTTATTACATACCCTGTCGACCGTGAAGTTATAGACAAAACTCTCCCCGACATCGATAGCGCATTGCGAGATGGACGCAGTTCCATCAAACCATGGTGTATTTATCTGTGCATCGGAATTTGCAGCATCATAAGTTTGTAATCAAACAATTAATCAGAAAATGCATTGCAGCAATCATAACGGGAGCGCCATTTTCATCACATAGGATGAGAATAAGCGTGAAAGGCGATAGAGAAATAAGGTCCTATAAGGAAGAAGGTATACGTACTTGTCTGATGCCGTGCCAGTGGATAACAAGACCTTCGGTTCCAAGTTTGTTGGTGAGATTGACTTGAACTGTATCACCAGCTTTAGCTCTGATTGTAGAACCAGGAAACTTTCCATTAATGCCCATAACCAGATGTTCAACACAATCTGGTTTCCAGTACATGTACTCGACATCCCAATCATAATGCTTAACTTCAGCTGAAGCCATTAAACATATTTGAAATTGAAATATGAACGGTAACAAAAAGCATAACATCATCATCATCGCTTTACCCATGTTTGGATTCTGATGAATACCTCTCTCTTTATTAGGTTGTTCTAATGTAGATTGGTACTGATGATCCAATCAGCTGCTTGCACCAATATGTATATATATGAGATTAAAAACATACTGTAGTTTATTCACACTTGGTGGCGGAATTCGTGGGTGTCCACATGGCTGTATCAAATTATTCATACAAGAGTAGCAAACAATGTCAAGTGGAGTATCGAAAACGATATGGGTTGGAGTCTTGAAATTAGTAAACTGATTAGAAAAAGAATTAGGTACTTGGAATCAAATTTTTCTGTTTAGAAAGGCCAAAGAAGGAAAGGAGTCAATCTCATCTCTGCAGTTGTGGTCCTAGCTTGGCGGAGTTAGCGCAGCCTATCTAACCCTGCAGTTAGATTAACAGATGTAGGTTTAAACTTTGTTTATGTTGCCTGGGTAGTGGATAAACCTTCGGATAGCGTGAGTTAATTATTAGCCTTTCATTGGATGAGAATTTCCACTGTAGTTCTCTTCAATCATTGGCAACATGACCAGAACATAATAGTATACCGAAAATGATTAGTTGACCGGAGGGGAGGGAGGGGATCCACTTTTCGAATATTCAAACCATTCCTAATCAAATGCTCTAGTATCATTCCCTAACCACTAATGGATCTCTCATGGAATTTTCTACCGGACAACTCCCGATTGGTGTAGAATCACCAAATAGTATAAACAAGTGCGATCGTAGTTGTTGGAAAATGATGTGATGCTCATGACGCCTTAATTTTAAATATTATTACTTCATTGTTCACCAACTTAACTAATCAGGCATGCAACTGTGACATGTTGTGACTGGATTGAAGTATATACCCTCCACTTTGGACCAGTTCAAGCGTTTTAAAGTCGTCTTGTATCGTGAGAACACAGCTCGCCGTTGTTCCTCCTTTTTCCTTGCAGATGAACACGAAAACTATAATGTAAAATATGCGTATAAAGTATACCGTATATGTTGTGTGCCCATAAATTACACGTAAATCTATTATGTGAATGATGCTTAATTATGTGAACCGGTTTATGATAACCATTTGTAGAAACGTAATCATAATGAAACGATCATTCTCAAGATACGTCAACTTTTACCATGTCAATGGATTCTTCCAAAATGGTTTATGCGGCCCTTGGAAGACTTCACGGGTCTCCCTACTGGTCATGATCTATTCTATCACATTACTCGACTCTTGTACCGTTCCAACAAGTTTTGTTCTGCATTCTTCATCTTTCACCGTGGCTCTGATGAATGAATGCGCCAAAATTATAATCGAATTGAATCAAATATCTACCAGCTTGTTCAAATTGCAATCTATTTATAGAAAAATTATGGGCTCTAGGCATCCAGATGATATTCCCGGCATCTTGATATAATTTATGTGTACATTTATTTCTAAATAGTACTTCCAGCCATTTGGCTTCAACATCCGAGATTTCAAAGTGTTAAACATTACAAAATGAAAAACGAAAATTAGGAAACTACTAACCGTCTCTTCAATGAGTCTAAATAGAGACCAGCTACTGTCAGAGAATATCCAACCAGAGCCTGTGCACCACAATATGCGAAGCCTAGAAAGAAATTTTTACTTATAACCAAAAAACTTCGCCTAAAACACCCTTCTGGTTGTTCAATACTTCACAATGAACAAAGTAGAAACTGAAATATAATTTAACAGATCAAGATATACGAACGAGTAATTGAAATCTATGAAACAGTATGCTAAGGCAATCACAGAGGTCGAAACTACATTTATATTCGAGTCTTCCAGCACACTGTTACTGTACAAACCGTACTTTTTTGGCAGAATGTACAACTGTACTTCTGGTTGAGCAAAATGTACACCCTTGCTTTTTTAGTAAAATGTACAACCGTCCTAAACAAGTGGAATTCTTTTGTCAAGCGACAGCAATTTTTTGTTGGATTTTGTCATCATGCATTGAGATCTAGATTTTTTTTTTATTTTTTTTTTAATAAGCAAAGGCCTTCAAAAAGGTTAATGCTCCCCTCAACAAAAGGCATGAGCCATCAGACCAGTACATAGTAGAATTGTTTGTTTTAGCCCAAAGGGCAAGTTCATGAGCCATAGAATTACAAGTACGTGGTTGGAAAATAAACGGACAAGCTACAAGCCTAGAATAAAAAAACTGGATATCCTTAAAGATAGCATCCGTTCTAGGGTTTCCATCAAACAAGCCAGCAGAAAATTGATTGATTAGACTCTGAGCATCACTTTCAATGATTAGATGAGTAAGGTTTCGCTCCACAACTTTTTTTAAGGCCTCCCAAATTGCTCTGGCTTCAGCTTCTTCAGCAGACTCAACTTGAAAAACGATGGAGGCACACAAAGCCTGCACCATTATTCCCAGAAATTTCATCATAAGCTCCGTCAGTGTTACATTTTATCCATCTAGTTGGTGGGGGCATCCATTTGTCACAAATACTAACAGGGACCATAGTGGACACAAGAGCACTAGTTTTTCTAGTTAATAACATGGCTCTAGCTCACATTAGAACAGCGGTGTAATTCTCTTTGATATTTTGAAACATCAGGTTATTCCTACTTTTCCATAAAGAACAAAGGATAGCAACAAAGAAACACTGATCTGCATCAGGGAGTTTGGAAACAGGATTAACTAACCAGAATAACATCCAATCAATAAAGGTTTTAGTACTAAAAGCCTGAGTGTTAACACAGAAAGAAGATAAGAACCAAACTCGACTAGCAAAAGGGATAAGAACTAAAGCATGCATAATTGACTCAGAAGGGTCATTATATCTAGCACAATCTACAGAATTCATATGCATTCTAGTATGAAGAACAGTTCTGGCAGGTAAGGCATTTCTGGCAGCTTTCCAACTAAAAACTTGAATTTTATAAGGCACGTTAATTTTCCAAATACGCTTCCAAAGAGCACTACAAGGGGAAGGCCTAAGCCCACGAAGTCCCAAGTAAGCATATTTAGAGGTAAATCTACCATTCTTTGAAAGATCCCAAGCCCTCCTGTCATGAGTGCAACACTGGCTTAAGGGAATAGTGATAATCTTCTTAGCAGAAGTATCATCAAAGTGAGTGTTCAATCTATCAACATTTCAATATCTAGTAATAGGATTAATAAATTAAACAACTTTTATAGTTGGATCTGGAGGCACCAAAGGGTTTGGGACAGCAGAACCTATAGAAGGAATCCATTTGTCACACGAAGGGTCAATAAAATTGACCATCTCCAACAATCCAAGTAATAAAAGGTTTGATAAGCTCTTTAATGGATGCAAACATTTCCAGGTCCATGAACAGTTAGCTGGACACTTGGAATTTTAAAAATCAGTCATAGGAAAGTATTTAGCTTTAAGAGTAGAAGCTAGCAGACAATCAAGATTCTCAATTATCCTCCAAGCATTCCAGGATAGCATAACAAGATTATTGAGTTCATCTTTCAAATCCAAGACCTCCTTCAGATTTAGGAGAGCAAATAATGTCCCAACCCAAAAGATGAAGTTTTCTATGTTTTGGGTCAAGGGTCTCCCCCCACCAAAACTTACAGAGGTGAGAGTCCATTTTTCTACAAATATGTTTAGGGATAAGGAAAGCTCTCATTTGATAAAGAGGGATGGCCTGACCAATATGCTTTATTAAAGTAGTTCTAGCAGCTTGGGAGAGAAGCTTATGGAGCCAGATAGAAATTCTAGCATCAATAGCCTGGAGAATACCATATGGGTTTGGATTTTAGAAGCCTTAAAAGATGTAGGAGTACCCAAATATTTTTTCCCTGAATCCCTATTACTAATATCAAGGATACTAGAAAGCTGCAGTTTGAGATATTCTGGAATTTTTTTACTAAACAAGATACCAGACTTGTCAAAATTAATTTCTTGACCAGAGGCCAAGAAGTACTTTTGAAGGTACTCTTTGATAGTCTGGAAATCTTCAATAGTAGCTTTAGAAAAGAGTAAGGAAATCAATAAAAAGAAGGTGTGTCATAGCAGGAGCATTTTTACACACATTTATTCCTTCAACCAAACCTTTCCTAGTTAGAACGTTAATATAAGAGGATAATGCCTTAGAGCATATGATGTAAAGATAAGGAGACAAAGGGTCTCCTTGTCTTAAACCTCTTTCTGGCTTGATAAGGCCAATGAGGCTTCCATTAAGGAGAGCAGAATAAGAAATAGTTGAAACACACTGATTTATGAGTTTAACCCAGTGATCAGAGAGACCCATTTTTTACAAAACCTTCTCAAGAAAGGACCATTCTAGATTATCATAGGCCTTATACATGTCTAGCTTGATGGCATCAATACCAATAGCTTTATCATGATGATTGACATCATAGATGGCCTCATTAGCTAGAAGGATGTTGTAAGAAATACTTCTTTTAGGAACAAAAGCACTTTGGTTTTGAGAGATGATATTGTTCATAAAAGGTTTTAATCTATTAGCTAAATTTTTAGAGAGTATATTGTAAATAAAGTTACATAGTCCTATGGGTCTATATTGAGAGACCAACTCAGCTAGAGGTACTTTAGGGATAAGTGCTATGTTGGTATGATTGAAAGCTTGAGCAACATTTCCAGTTCTAAAGCAAGTTTGAGTCATATCAACAACAGCTTCTCCTACAATGTCTCAATGTTTTTGATTGGGAAAAAAACCAGTAAAACCATCAGGGCCAAGGGATTTTTTACCACCCATTTGAAAAACCACATTCTTAATTTCCTCAGCAGTGAGGGGGAGTTTAAAGAAGAATTATCATTATCAGAGAATCTAACAGGAAGGTCAAGGAGGATTTCTTCCTGGAATTGTTGTGGATATGAAGAATACAAATTTTGAAAGTAGTCAACAAAAGATATGCTAATACTATGTCTATCAGTTAGAATAGTGATCAACATCATTCTTAATCCATCTAATAACATTTTTCTTTCTCCTGAAGAGGGCGACTCTATGAAACTATGGTGAATTTATATCACCTTCCATGAGCCAGACCTCTCTGGATTTGTCTTTCTAGTAAAGTTCTTCCAGATTGTAGAGATATTCCAATTTAGCTTTGAGTCTAGAGATGACCCTACAATCTGTAGGAGTTATGGTATGGAATCAACAAGTTCCTTTCTAGTAGTAGAGATATTAGTTTGGATATTACCAAAGGAATATTTATTCCAATCACGTAGACCTTTTTTTGTATTTAAAAGTTTTTCCTTAAGCTTATAGGCAGGATATCCCACCACATTAATAGACCAAGAGTTGGATATCATATCTTTATAAGTGGGATCCTCTATTATAGTTAAAACCTATATGCATGGGACAATGATCATAAGAATCTCTATGCAAATTATTTACACACAATTTAGGGAACAAAGTTTCAGCAATGGGATTAATAAGACATCTATTAAGATATTCAAGAATAAGATCAGGACCTTGTTTCATATTGGACCAAGTAAATCTAGGGCCAGAGAACCCAAGATCATGAAAATTAAAAGTATCACAAAAATTCCTACGATTAAGAAAATCAGAATCATCAACTTCTAGACCCCCATTTTTATCCTCAGTACCTAAAAGAGAATTAAAATCACCTATGAAGAAAACAGGTTCATTTATAGGTAAAGGAGGTAATTGACATTGACTTTCTCTAAAGGCTTGTTTAAGACTAATATTATGTTCACTATATATGAAGTGTAAGTGACAAAGTTTAGAATGGATTATGTCAGTAGAATTAACATAGATGCCCCTCACTAGAAGATAAAATATTCAGATGAATTTTCTTTTTCCATGCAAGAACAAGACCATCACTTCTATCAAGAGTTGGGACATTAAAAGTGCAAGGGTATCCAAAAAAAATTCATTCTTATAGTAGCTAAATCTTTATTCATTTTGGTTTCTGATAGGAAGATAATATCAGGGTTGACATTTCTACACATCAAACTAAGCTCCTTATTAGCCATTTTCTTACCCAATCCTCTAATGTTCCATCCAAGCACATTCACATCATTAACAGGAAAGAGACTGACATTTGTAGTAGCATTAATGGGATCAATAATAAGAGGAGAGAGATTTGAATTTACCCGAGTGGTGGAAGCAGAACCACCATCAAGAGTATAGTTATTAGAACCAACAATTTGATTAGTCCCCTGGGTTGAACCAAGATTCAAAAAAGCAGCCTCATGAGGGGAATTATTGCAGACACCATCGTTGCTTGGAGTATCATCAACAAGTACATTATAGGTCAACCATAGAATGGTTATTGAGAGTACAATTGGAGAGGTTAATGGCAGGGAGATCTCCTAATTTGGTAATAGGAGGACAAAGGGTTGAATAATCGGGTTCAGAATTATCAGATTGATTTGGGATTACCACAATGCTAGCTAGGGTAGAATTACTAGCTCTGGTGTGTCTTATCAAATCATCTCTTGGGTTAATTTTCCTTTTGAGGTTAAATCGAGCATCATGCTCAGCAGAAGCAGAAATAACTTCTTCTCTAGTAATAACAGGTCGATTTGTCGGAACAGCCGCCGTTTTGAATCTTCTGGACGAGTTGGTAGTTCGAATCGGACCCCAATTCAACGATTCAGAAGGAACACTTGAATTTTCAACTGTGAAATTCTGTGTAGTAACTTGTTTAAAAATAATTGGAAGGCCGTTGTTTAAATTTGTTGAGCTCTGTTGAATATGCCCAACATCAAATATCTTTAAAGAAGTCGATCGATTAACAAAAGGTCCCATCTGGAAATTATTAGCTAATCCTTTTTGAATCACATTCTCAAAACTTTGAGCGAATTCCCTAGCTTTACCTCTGGTGTTTTCATGATTATTAAAATCCTCAAATTGTGTTTCACGAACTACTTCAGCTGGAGACATGATGGTATCTTGAATAACCAGATTGGTATTTGTCAAGGAATGTTGCGCCTCTGATTCTTTGGGAATCATTAACTTCGAGACTGCTGGGAGAACATATTTTGAGCTTGAGGCAGTTACTTCTTGTTTTAACTTCTGTTTAGATTTCCAAGCTGGATAGCTAGCATCTGTATGATCTAATACACGACATGAAGTGCAGAAGTACTTAGGGACTTTGTAATATCTGCATTTAATCAGAAAAGGTTGGTCTCTCCCCGAGGTGAAGAGGGGAATGCCAGTTGTTAGAGCTTTCTGATCACATATTCTAACACATACTTTAATGTTCTTCTTTAAAGGATGATTTCCGTAGGGTGGTTGAGCTTTTACTAATTCTCCTATCTTGAGAGTGAGTTTTTAAAGATCTTCAAATTCGGTACATTCCTTTGGGATATTACACAATATGAGCCAAAACAGTTCCTCAACAAAAGAAACTTGATGATTTGTTGGCCAGCCATTTGGGGGGACGACTTTGAGAACTAATAGATGACCACACGCGTACCAAGGTCTCTGAGAATTGACCCTGTTGAAATCACACTCAGCTAGATATTTGATAAGAACTTTGTTTTTCAAACCATTGACTGTTGTAACAGAAGGTGTTTGAGCTAATGGCCATTGATTACATATGTAATAATGGATAGAAGGGGTAGGAATGAGAGTTTCACAACAAATGTAGCCAACCATACACCATTTTCATATATTATCATCTTCAACCAAGATAGCAGGGGTAAAGTAAGATTGTCTGCCATTTATTTAGTGAGGTTTTGAATTTCAAGATTTTCAGAAGTATTAGATGTCTGACATGGAGAGGATTTCATATATGTTAGATCATTTCTCGGTCGAAATCGCATGCGTTTCTATCTCAAGCATGTTTGTCAATGTTAGTGATCAAAATATAAAGTCTTGATTTCTAGTCTACTATAGCTAAGGTCTAGTACTAGGATAGAAAGTGTAGTTGAGCTCAAAAACTCCATGGAAATCATCATACAAGATGAAGGACTACTCAAGGAACCAGTGGATCTTCATCGACTAAAAGGTATATGGAGACTTGAACTTATCTATCACTCAAAATTCTATCTACTCTATCTCCTATCTTGAGACAAAAGTCGTATTACTATATAGACTAAGATTATACACATGTGGTATTTTGAGATGAGTATATCTCGCTTATCTATTTCTCGAAATATGTGTTGGTAAAGCTTTCGCTTTAGCCAAGTTCATCTTTACCTAGTGACTAAAGTCATGTTATGTTTCAATCACTTTGAAAATTGCTATGACAAAAAATAGTTTGTGAATAACAACTATATAACGCCCTCTGAGAATGTTTCAATGATTGAAATGAGAGTTTAAATAATATAACCATTGGAGGATATAAGCATTGTTGTGGAAACACATATATGTATAAGTCCTTATTGCTTGAAACAAAGTTTGCGAACTTTGTAGATCAAGTGAAACCGGAGAAGTACGTGAGCTTCAGTCCGCGAACTGGTGAAGATCTCGAACCCGAGAATTTCTGCTGGAGTTTGTGAACTCCATCCGCGAACTTGATTAGGTTATGTCTAAAAACGATGTTTGTGAACTTATCTTAATAAACTAAGGAATGCTAATGCAAACCGTGGCTTTATAGT
This sequence comes from Papaver bracteatum, assembly GCA_023529315.1. Taxonomy (NCBI): domain Eukaryota; kingdom Viridiplantae; phylum Streptophyta; class Magnoliopsida; order Ranunculales; family Papaveraceae; genus Papaver; species Papaver bracteatum. Next base: position 59,096 of record JAJJWX010004041.1, read on the forward strand.
TCATGAATCGATTCGATAGAATCACATCGTTTTTGCTTCGATTGTGTCTTATGTAGTACATAGAGATCTAAGCAATTGAACAACTCTTTAACTAGTTCATTTGAGTCATTTGGACTAGTTATGGTGAAGACGAATATGGTTGATATGAAAGTTATCATATGGCTAACCATTTGGTTAACTATTGTTGAACCAACTAATGTACAAGTTTGGGTACGGTTACACAAGCCTAGGAATGTGCATTAAATGTGTGTATAACAAGATATGTTTTCGATATGACGGTTGATAAATATTAGCTTGAATCTAATCAGGTTTTCATCTAACGATGAATATTGAATGTTTTGTTAGTAAGCTAACATTGATTGCAAACCCTGATTTGAGAGACTATATAAGGGAGAACTCTAGAAACTGGGAAACCTAATCCCCACACATTAGGTGTGATACTAGTTGTGCTAAGCTATAGTCGTTTCTCCTTTAACCTTTGGTTTTCTTCTTCTAAAACCAGGTTAACGACTTAAAGACTTCATTGGGATTGTGAAGCCAGAACGATACTACTTTTATCATAGTTGTGTGATCTGATCTTGTTGTTTCTATCGTACGAGTACAATTGTAATAATTGGCTTGACATTTCTATCTCTGATAGGTAAGATATAAAAGTAGTCACAAACACTTTGTCTAATCGTTTGTGATTCCACAATATTTTTTTTCGCTGTGTCGATTAAGACTATTGTGAGGTGATTGATAAAGCTGAGCTGTTCTTCGAGAATATAAGTCTGGCTTTATCAATTGGTTCATGTTCACCTTGATTTATCAAAAGACAGAACAAAACTCGTAGGTATATTCGTGGGAGACGGATTTATCTTTTACCGTAGAATTTTATGTGTGATACAAATTTGTTTATTAAAGTCTTCGACTTTGGGTCATAGCAACTCTTGGTTGTGGGTGAGATCAGCTAAGGGAATCAAGTACGTAGTATCCTGTTGGGATCAGAGATGTATGGGCATAACTATACCTTGGATCAGTGTGAGATTTATTGGGGTTCAACTACAGTCCAGAACGAAGTTAGATTGGAGTAGGCTAGTGTATGTAGTGGCTTAATACATTGTATGTTTAATCTGGACTAGGTACCGGGGTTTTTCTGTATTTTCGGTTTCCTCATTAACAAAATTCTGGTATCTGTGTTATTTTTTTTTCACATTATATATTGTTATATAATTGAGATAATACAGGTTGTGCGTTGGTCAATAAATTAGAATATCCGACCTTTTTGGTTGTTGATTGACACTTGGATATTGGTATTTGGTACTATACAAGTTATCTCCTTGAATTTGATAAAGACTCGCAGATTTATGTTTGCTTGAGTAAAGATCAAATCATGTGAGAGAGATATAAACTTTTTGATATATTTTCTATTTATTGAGTCTGACTGTCTAGTTGATTCTCTAGAAAGTATATTGGAGTTTGTCCATACAGATTGCTAATTCAAAATATTGGGTGTGGTTGTTAGACCCCCGCTTTTTCAATTGGTATCAGAGCAAGCAAACATATTCAAGACCTTACAAGTCTGTGTTTGTAGCGATCTGACTCTATGGACAAGAGTAGTATCTCTGATAAACGCATCACCAGAAATAAAAGCTCCGTCTCATCTATTTCTATAAAAAAGAAAGATTCTTCAATCTCAAACATAGATGAACCTTGTGTTCAAACTAGACAGACAGCTTCTGACATGTGTTGTCCCGATTATTTTTTAAAAGAGTCTATTTCTCAAAATAAATGGGAAACAACTGAAGAGAGTGAGTTGATTCTAAATCTTGTTAGAATCCAAGATGATAGACTCAATCGGATGAAACAACACGTCAGTGTTCTTCTTTGTATGATAAGAGACTACAAATCCAAAGAAAATACTGAAGATCATCCTTTGCGTATGACTCTTGAGGCAAGCCTTAAAAATGATGCATTGAAAATAGAACATCACTTGAGTAAACCCTCTGTTCAAGGATGCTCTAAGCAGTCCAATATACCAATTACTTCTGCTACAACTAGAAATACTCCAGCACCAGAAGTAAAAATGGAGTCCCTTCCAATTAATAAAGATGTGTTAGTCTCATCTGATCAAGGAAATTCCACACCATATGGAAGGAAGAAATCTCCTGACAAGAATGTTAAGACTAAACTGCCTAATCACTCGTGTGATTAGAAACTATGTCTCTTTTGCAAAGAAAAAGGTTCTGTTAAACAAAAGAGAAACTCTAGGTTAAGTAAAAATTCTTTTGTTCAACTTCAACACACCTTAGACTTAATCCTCAAAGGTGTAACTGACATTCGTATGTCGAAACTCATTGGTTTTCATACGTACCATGTGTATGTTACCAGGAAGGTCAGTTCAATGAGTTCCTCAAATGTTCAAAAGCAGAATAGAAGTCTTATTAAGAATCGTCTAAGGAAAGACCAAGTTGTTGTTTCCAAAAAAACATGTACCGTGATTTGAAAGAAATTCCAGGAGAAAGAAGGAAAAATAATGATATGAGAAATAACCTGAAAAAGATAATTCAAGGGTATAAAGAAATTGTCAAAAGGTTGTGATCCACCTCAAGTCAAAACTCTTCTGGTAAGAATTCAAACTATGTCTCATATTTTGATGATAGTAAGTTTTATGATAATTTCTCAAATAAAAAGAGATCCCTCTAAAAACACAGGAGGAAAAAGAGACTTGATCATAAACACAGTTCCTTGGATGAGCTCAGAGCTCATACATGTGCTAATTAATCACAAGGGGTAAGAACTTGCTCATAAAAATCATGTTGGTCAAGATGTGTAAAAGTCAGGTGTACTTTGGCAATTTGCCTTTCGCCTAGTTGAGATATTTTCTTATCGTTTATAGATAAACTAATGCCAGAAGACAATATTTCCTAAAAAGTATTTGCAATGTCTTTCATTGTTTCCATGTTTGATTGTCTTGTGTTTTTTTCCTTGTGGGGTGTACTGTGTTCGAATGTGTACACGGGTTACCATCTCGAGCCTACAGTTTGAAAAAAACCCTAAAAGCCTTCCTTTCCAAAAAACCTTTAAATAGCTGACCTATTGAGTTATATAAGTCACATACGTATACTCTAGGTTATCTTCTAGTTTATCAATAATGTCCTCTTCTTCACCTCACCATGGTGTTTTTGCTAAGGGATTTCTTGAGAAAGGTTTTGATTTTTAATCAAAAGGAAGGAAGAAAGGAACTCTTGTAGAAGATGGTGCACCTAATGCCTCATGCTACTATGCCTACTCACATCAAGATGTTGAGAATGAGGATAGGGTTTCTGCTTAAGTGGTTCATGACTTTCTTAAATACTTTGAGAAAGCAAAACTTCAACTTGTTGATACAATAAAGGATCTTGATGTGGTTAGAAGTGGGTTGAAAAAGGCTACTACTGACCTTGTGATAGGTGTTGTAAAACACCTAATTTTATATATAGTATTTATGTTTTCTTTGCTATTTATTTTGTAAAATATGCATCTTATGTTTAGTTTTGAGTTTTTAGGTACTTTGGAGTCCTTTGGAGCAAAATAAGGAGAAATTGTCTTTTTGGAGCGAAAAGGAGCACAAGGTCCATTCACATGCAAGCTACATTCGGAGCGTGCTGAGGTGCGCAAGGAGGAAGTGAAGAATGAACCATCAGTTTGTCATAACTGATAGTTGAGCAAGAAACGAATGGGTTGTCGGCTATCTGGGACCAACGGGCCTTGTGTGAGTTGGTTACCCCTTAATCATTAAAGTGGGGTGCAAATAGCAGTTTTGGGTTCTTACACCCAACCTAAAAATCAGACCTAAAATTTAGAGAACTCATTATTTATCCCTCAATCATTGTGGTTGCAGCTGTTCTTCAAAATGGAGAGATGGAAAGAGATTGAATCGAACAACTCGGGGGTTTGTGTATCTCTGAAATCTGTAGAAGATAGAATGGGTATCTGTCATGGGTGTGTGATGGTAAAATCGAATTAGAGTCTGATTCAAGATTAAATTTGGCAACAAGAGGTGACTAGACAGATTGGGGTTTCTGTTTGTGAACTGCTGATGTAATTGAAGATTGGTGGAGCTGATGCCATCGATTTAGTGGGTTATGGTGAATAGAATTGGTCTGAGATGATTGCAAGAAGTAACAGGGTTATGCTACAGTGTTGGGTGCTTGAATTTGTGTGAGATATTATAATTTGAGCTGTGGTGGATTTGTACTGAAGACAGGGCTGATTACAGGGAGAATGGACGGAAGCTGAGCTGTTGTTGGTATTTTGAACACAAAGTAATGGTTTTTGTGGTACCTACAATGGAAGTTCAGTTTTCAATGGAAGATGTAGGTGTTGTTGGTGGTCATTGCTAGGAGATCTGGGATATGAGAGAATGGGTATTGGTATTGGTTTGGATTGAAATGGGTATGAACCTAAAGTTTGGGAATCTTATGATATTGCTGTGGTGAACATGGTGGTGACTGAAATGAGATTTGGTGGATTCTGGTGATTGTTGTTGCTGGAATGTCTGAATTGCAGGAACTTAAACTGTTGGTAGTTGTAGCTCATGGTGGTGTGGATGTGAATGAATGGAGGGGTGTGATTGAATTGCAGGTGATAATGGTGTGGTGATGCTCAGGTAATGAGCTGAATTGTATGGCCAGGGTATGGTTGTACTGCCATGAAAGTGAGTCATGGCAGGGTGCAAATGAGCTGTTGTTGGAATATGCTTGATGGGTATTGATTTGAGTAGTAGGTGGTGATGGATGTGAGTTGGAGCAGTTGTAGGTATTGCTCTGGGGATTGGCAGTAGTGGCCTTGAAACTATTTGCAGGTGGTGATGCAATAGCTAGATCCAGGGAACTGAAATTGCTGCTATTATGCAAGAGATGGTGCTAGAGAAATGTTGCAATGGAGAGTTGCAAAACTGAAGCTGCGCAGTGCTATTTGCTGGTGAAAGCTGATTTGTGTATGAAGTTACATGGAAGAGCAAGAATCTGGTGCAGTGACCTTGCAAGGGAGAAAAAATACAGGCCTAAGGGTCAACTGCAGTTTCTGGTGGATTTCAAATTGCAGAGATGAATGAGAACTGAAATTGGTTGTTGTGCAGCTGTAATAGTAGCTTAGTTTGAAGAAGTTGCAGAGTTATAATGGCTATGAGAACTGAGTTAGCTGTGCAGGTGTTGTTTAGATGGAGCAATTGCAGGCAAGTGAGACTGCAGCTGCTCAACTGAGTTCAGAAATAGTTGCAGTGGCAGGTAGCATTTAGGAGTTGAAGGAGCTGCTGTAGCTGTGGGAGTTAGTGGAGTTATGGATTGAATGCATTGCAGGTGGGGGCTGCAGCTGGGAGTTACAGATGTAGTGAAGATGATGATGTTGTTTCTTATGGAATCTGGAGTTGGTGGTTTGGCCTATTATAGATATGCAGTGCAGCTGGGTCAGCCATCATGGCTGGGAATGAAGAAGCAGTGGCACAGCCGTCTTGCCTGTGATGAGTTGCAGTTCAGGCTTGAGATAAGGATATGATGCAAGGCAAAGAGAAGTAGCTGGGAGAAGTGAAACTGAGCTGCAGAAACTGTGCAGAACACAGATAGAATGGCGAGACGGTGAGCATAGGACAAGATGCCGGATTTCAGAGCTTAAAGTGTCGATCGTAATGTTTCAGTGAATCATGAAGGGGGTATGAGTCGGATATGGAAGTTGGCGGACGGATATATAAGCTACGTGCTACGTTTTCGCGAGAACAAGGTATTGGCTTAGATGGTATTTCTTGAATGTTTGAATTGCATAGAAGTAGATTTGAGGTGTTGGAAGGAAACAATTGTCTAGTGAGTGTTTCTGATTATTCAGTGGCCGGAGACAATTTTCCGGCGACCGGTGCCGGATTCGGCCAACTTCCGGCCAAAAACACAGCTTTCCAGCGACTATTTTTTGGGACATATTTTCACATGGGTTTCTCACACTTGGTTCATGGGCTTGGTGGACTTCTTGCTATTGGATATTGGGCTTTGAAGACCTAATTTTGGAAAGTTGGAAAAGCTATAAAAGGAAGAGTTTCTATTCTTTTAGAAAGACTTATCACGTATTTTTCTACTGGGTTTTTGGAGGAGAGCAGCGACTAGGGTTTACTTCCATTTATTTTTATGTTCTTCATTTTATTTTTAATAATAATTATGTTGAGTTCAAAAACCATGAGTAGCTAAATTCTTTATATTGGTTATGGGATAATAAGTGGATTTCACAAATAAAATCTGATTCAATGCATTAGTTTTGTCTCAAGTTTATTGTTTATGTTTCATTGTTGATATTGATATATGATTTGATTGTTTATTTGGTTGAGTCCGGAATCAATCCGATTTACATTCTTATCTAGAGCTATATTAGGGTTTTCAATACGAAAACGTTGTTCATCCCTGATTCTAAGTAGCATAAATGTGGGTAGTGCTTGTAGAGATATATCCTACTAGTCACATATGAATCATAACTTGGGTTAAATTGATTTAGTTCTTTTACACATTTCGATTGCCTTGATTAGTCTTATTCCATATAGCTTATTGCTTTTAGGGAGTTAAATCTAATTTGCTTTTACACTTTAGGTTGCTTTCTAGGAATAATTTACATATGCATCTTTTAATGTGGTTGTGATGAAATCAGGGAATTAGCGGGATATTCTTGCGATCAAGGTATCCTATGACTTTTAGTAAATGAGAGATTAAATATCAATTCTAGTCATTAATGAAAAGATGTATTTGTGAATGAAACTATCCCGTGACTAATACTTTCTCCATATTGATTACTTTAATACTTTATTGCTTTCAAATTAGTTTTTATTGCTTTGATAAAACAACATCCCCCCTTGGTTACTAAGAAACTGAAAATTTGCATAATAACAAAAACCTCTCTGTGGATACGAACTCTTTCTTATCGCATACTATTTTTATTTTAGGAAGTAAGAAAGTGAAATTATATTTGACCGGCTGACAACCAATCATATTTTGGCGCCGCTGCCGGGGAGGCAAACGGCTTGTTATTAAGTTTTTAGTTTCTTTTTATCATTTTTCTGCTTCATATTTTCTTTCCGTTTCTTGTCTTGTTTCTTACTTGTTTTCGAGAATTGTTTTTCAGGTACTAATCCCTGGCTTCTAAGGATTGGAGCTATCCAAGGTGCGGGATTGCTACTCGAAGAGGCACAATACTCCAACCAAGTCAAGACACAACGGAAGAACAAGTCTTGGAAGTAGAACACGAAGCTCTTCATCAAGAAGTGGAAGAAGAGTTACAACTAGAAGAAGAACTAGAGGTTCCATTTGTAGAAGAACCAATAGTTGAAGAGGAAGAAGCAATGGAAGACGCAAATTGTACACTCAAGGATTTGGATTCTCATAGGCTTGATGCACAACGGTGGTGTATTCAAACCAACTCAACCTTTGAGATCAAGCCGGGGTTGCTTAGAGAGTTTCCAAAGTTTCATGGTATGGCGAATGAAGATCCAAACAAGCATCTCATGGAGTTCTATACCATTGTCAAGGCTATGCTTCCAGCGGAGACCGATGCCGATGGTGCAATGATGAAAGTTTTTCCATTATCTATGGTGGACAGCGCTAAGGATTGGTTGTATTGTTTGCCTGCCAGAAGTGTCACTACATGGAACGGGTTGAATAAAATCTTTCTATAGAGGTATTTTCCTGCGTCGAAGGCCACTCAAATTCGCAAAGAGATTTGCGGAATAAAGCAACATGCGGGAGAGTCTTTGTATGAATGTTGGGAGCGATACAAGAGATTGGTGGCAAGCTGTCCTCACCATCAATTCAGCGATGCTATGATAATCCAGTACTTCTACGAAGGTCTCCAATCAAGTGATAGATATATTCTAGATGCAGCGGGTGGTGGTGCACTAGTGAACAAGACGGTGGCCCAAGCTGTCGAGTTGATTGAAAGCATGGCTGCAAACTCGCAACAATTCTACACAAGAGGTGAACCAATGTTTATGGGAGTGCATGAAGTTAGTGATTCATCATCATCACACCGTGATCAAAGGATGGACAATATGGATCACATGATGCAAAAGATGGCTGCGGTTATATTACCTTCGTATGGTGAAGAGTTGGAGCAAGATAATGCGGTTTTTCCAAACCAACCAAGACGGTATGATCCCTATTCCAACACTTACAATCCGGGATGGAGAGATCATCCAAATTTCAGCTATGCCAACAAGCAAGGTGCGGTTCAACAACCTACCTTCAACCGTCCGAGTGGATTTCAACCGCAACAACAAGAACAATTTCAACCGCAACAACAACAATTTCAAGAACAACAGCAACAATTTCAGCAACCACAACAATCGGTGCAAAATCAAGGTTCCGATATCGATGCCAAGCTACAAAATTTTATGCAAGGTATTTCTACCATGTTCAAGGAGAGCCAACAAGAAACCAAGAGTGCGATTAAGGATTTGCATACTCAAGTGGGTTCCATGGAAATTGATATCAACAAGTTGAAAGCACAAAATAGTGGAAGACTCCCTACTCAACCCATTAACCCAAAAGAGGGTGTCAATGCAATTACGTTGAGAAGTGGTACACAACTTGAACAACCCAAGGTTGCTGATTTGGGTGAAGAGGAAGTTCCAAAGGAGCCAGTTTCGGAGGAAAAGAGTGATGAAATTCCCCAAACACCCGAGGTACCTATTCCTAACTCTAAAAATCCTATTCCTACTTATGTTCCTCCTATGCCTTTTCCTCGCAGATTTTCAAGTTCTAAGAAGGCGGAACTAGAAAAGGAGATTTTAGATGTTCTTAAGAAGATTCATGTGAATATACCACTCATCTATGCTATCAAGCAAGTTCCCAAGTATGCGAAAGTGTTGAAGGACTTGTGTACCAACAAGCAAAGGCTTAAAGGTAATGAAGTGCTAAGTGTGGGGGAGAATGCTTCGGCAATCTAACAACACAAACTCCCACTGAAATGCAAGGATCCAGGTAGCTTTGACATCCCCGTCATAATTGGTAACACTACTTTTGACAAAGCAATGTTGGATTTAGGTGCATCTGTTAATGTTATGCCTGCATCCATGTATAATTCACTTAATCTAGGTCCTTTGAAAAAGGATGAAATTGTGTTGCAATTAGCCGATCGATCTAATGTTTACCCAATGGGTATTGTTGAGGATGTTCTTGTGCAGGTTAATCAACTTGTATTTCCAGCTGACTTTTGTGTGTTAGAGATGGATGAAGGTGCACCAGACTCGTCTCTTCCACTGCTACTTGGGCGTCCTTTCATGAAAACGGCTAAGACGATCATTGATATAGACAAGGGAACGTTGACTATGGAGTTTGACGGAGAAATAATACGCATCAACATTTTCGAGACGATGAGATATCCTAGTGATGTCCACTCTTGTTTCTCCGTTGATGTTATGGATGCATTGGCGCAAAAAGTGTTTGAATTAAATGGTGATGATGCTTTGGAAACTATTTTAACTACATCTATGGATGATGGAGTAGAGTGTGGTAATGAAGTTAAGGATTCCCTTGGTGATCTCAACTCACTACAAGGATGTCCGGAAACTCATAATGTCTCTTTTATTTCTTTACCATGCAGTGATGAAAAGCTTTTACCTTCTATTGTTAAATCTCCAAAGTTGGAATTGAAATCTCTTCCAAGTCAGTTAAAGTACTTGTACTTGGGTGACAATGAAGAGTTACATGTGATTGTTTCTAACGAGCTTAGTGAATTACATGAGCAAAAACTTCTAAGGGTGTTAAGTAAGCACAAGATGTCCATAGGATGGACAATCGCTGATATCAAGGGTATAAGCCCTGCCGTTTGTATGCATAAAATTCGTTTGGAGGACGATGCAAAGCCAAAAAGGGAAGCACAACGTCGTTTGAACCCTCCTATGATGGAAGTTGTGAAAAAGGAGATACTCAAGCTTTTGGAAGTGGGTGTTACCCCATATCCGATAGCAAATGGGTGTGCCCGGTACAAGTTGTACCAAAGAAATCATGGGTAACGGTGGTAGAGAATGATGAGAACGAACTTGTCCCAACTCGTGTGCAAACCTGTTGGAGGGTTTGTATTGATTATAGAAAGTTGAATGCTACTACTAGGAAGGATCATTTTCCTTTACCTTTTATTGATCAAATGCTTGAACGTTTAGCTGGACATGCTTATTATTGTTTCCTTGATGGTTATTCAGGGTATAATCAGATTGTGATAGCACCGGAGGACCAAGATAAGACCACTTTTACTTGTCCGTTTGGTACTTTTTCTTATAGAAGGATGCCTTTTGGCTTATGCAATGCTCCATCTACCTTTCAAAGGTGTATGGTAAGTATTTTTTCCGAGTATGTTGAAAACATCATTGAAGTGTTTATGGATGACTTTAGTGTCTTTGGTGATTCATTCGACCTTTGCTTGAACAACTTGTCTTTAATCCTTGAACGATATGTTGAAACAAACCTTGTGCTTAATTGGGAGAAGTGCCATTTTATGGTAACTCATGGCATAGTTTTAGGCCATATTATATCTTCTAAGGGGTTGGAAGTTGATAAATCTAAGATAGACCTTATTCGTTCTCTAACCCCTCCCAATACGATGAGGGAGATACGTTCTTTTCTTGGTCATGCATGTTTCTATCGTAGATTTATCAAGGATTTTTCCAAGATAGCATCACAACTTTGCAACTTATTGCAAAAAGATGTGGTTTTTAACTTTGATGAGAAGTGTATGGCGGCATTCAATCGTTTGAAAGAACTTTTGATTTCAGCCCCTATCATTAAACCACCGGATTGGAGCAAGCCTTTTGAGCTAATGTGTGATGCTATTGATTACGCGGTTGGTGCGGTGCTTGGGAAGCGTGTGGGGAATATACCTCATGCTATTTATTATGCTTCTAGAACGTTAAATGAAGCCCAACAAAATTACACAACCACTGAAAAAGAGTTTTTAGCTATTGTATTTTCATTGGAGAAATTTCGCTCTTATCTAATTGGTACAAAAGTTGTTGTTTATTCTGATCATGCAGCACTTAGGTACTTGCTAATAAAGAAAGAAGCGAAATCGAGGCTCATACGATGGATTCTACTCTTACAAGAGTTTTATATTGAAATCAAAGACAAGAAAGGAATTGAGAACACCGTTGCGGATCACTTGAGCCGTCTTGATGTGGACAAGGAAGCTATCCCATTGCGTGAAAGTTTCCCGGATGAGAAACTATTCTCAATTGCCGTTGGAGAACCATGGTATGCTGACATTGTGAATTACTTGGTAACTAAACAAATCCCAAGGAACTTGTCTCGTGCTGAGAGAGACAAACTAAATAGGATAGGAAACCAATATATATGGGATGATCCATACTTATGGAAACATGACAGCGACCAAGTAATGAGAAGGTGCGTTCCCGAATCTGAGTTTAATTCTATCTTGTCATTTTGTCACTCCTATGCTTGCGGAGGACATTTTGGAAGTAAAAGAACCGCGTGCAAGGTACTTGAAAGCGGTTTCTATTGGCTAACCTTGTTTAAGGATGCATACACATTTTGTACAACTTGTGATAGGTGCCAAAGAACAGGCAATCTAGGTGCTCGAAATCAAATGCCACAAACCTTTATTCAATTTATTGAAGTTTTTGATGTATGGGGTATTGATTTTATGGGTCCTTTTGTCAACTCGCATGGAAATTATTACATCTTACTTGCTGTTGATTATGTCTCTAAATGGGTGGAAGCTAAGGCCACCCCTACTAATGATTCCAAGGTTGTTTCAGATTTTGTGCAAGCTAACATTTTTGCAAGGTTTGGAATTCCAAGAGCCATAATTAGCGATGGGGGTTCTCACTTCAACAACAGGACTTTGCAAAGCTTGTTGAAGAAGTACAATGTGTCACATAAGGTTGCAACACCTTATCATCATCAAACAAACGAAGAAGCCGAGGTTTCCAACCGAGAGGTGAAATCCATTCTTGAGAAGACGGTGAATCCAACAAGGAAAGATTGGAGCTTGCGACTAAATGATGCTTTGTGGGCATATAGAACCACATACAAGACACCTATTGGGATGTCTCCTTTTAGGCTTATGTATGGTAAACCTTGTCACTTACCCGTGGAGATTGAACATAAATCATTTTGGGAGATTAAGCAATGCAATATGGAGATGGATGGGGCTGGAAAGCAAAGGAAGTTACAACTCCAAGAGCTAGAGGAGATTCGCAATGATGCATTTGAAAGCTCTCGCATTTATAAGGAGAAAACGAAAGATTTTCATGATACTATGATTTCTAGAAAACAATTTTGTGTTGGGCAGAAAGTGCTTTTGTTTAATTCTCGCTTGCATTTATTTCCGGGTAAATTAAGGTCACGTTGGATCGGACCTTTCATTTTTACTAATGTGTTTTCTCATGGTGCAGTAGAAATTCGTAGCATAGCTACAGGCAAGGAACTTAAAGTTAATGGGCACCGGTTGAAACCATATTATGAGAATTTCACTTCTAAAGTGGTGGAAGGAGCGAATTTTGTGGATGCACTCCCTCTGGAGGAGTCGTAGAAAGAAAGGAGATAGTCGGGCTGACGACTTTAAACCAAGCGCTAAATGGGAGGCAACCCATATGATGAGTATCTCTTGTCTTATTTTCATTTTCTTGTTTTGTTTTTAGCTTTTTCTTGTATTATATTGATTTTATTTTTCTGATTTCTTGTCATTTTTCATGCATAATTTCCCACCTTTTCGTACTTTGGATGACTCAATTTACATTGAGGACAATGTAAAGTTTAAGTGTGGGGGAGTGGTTAAGCATTTGCATTGTAAATTTTTCAAAATTTTCAACTTTTGTGTAAATTAGTGCATGAAAAACTCCAGCTTGTAGTCAGTTTAGAGTCACATAGTATCCATGTCGCTAAGATTACATCGAGATTCTCATAAGAGTGACTGAACTTAGAGATGACAGAGAACATGATCGGGTTTCTTACTTGTATGAGAGTTAAAGTTGGATTTAACCATGCCAGTGGAAAATATGGTGCAGACTGAATTCGGTAGTAGAGTAGTGGTCCCCTATAGTGGAGACTACCCATGTTACATCATGAGAGGCACCGACATTCATTTCTTTGTACCTGTCTAAATTTGTGCTTTTAGAGTGTGTGTCACCATACGTAAACTCCGGGTAGAATGGTGAGCTACCCAACCTCCCACCAATAGAAGCACTATTTTGATCTCTTGAGTGCTATTTTATCAATCATGAATGGTGACATCGAATTGCTAACTTACATACCACTTGTAATCTTGTTCGCAGTTAGCACCATCCACTTTATCTCTCTCTACACTAACAGGTCCATAGAAACACCATCATCATCAATAAGGGAAGCATCACAAGTTCGAAAGAAAGTTGAAGACGTTCTAGGTTTACAAGCAACGATACAAAAATGAGCAGATTTCAGATTCAAGTATAGCAACAAGACAAGGGCATAATTTTTATAATTTGAAGACTATTGTACAAGAGTAAAGATTATCAAGATGAGAATTCAAGAAGTTTATGATATCGAGACATACAAGTTGTGAAGAATCAAGCGGTAAATTACTCACACCATGGCATTTGTACTTGCATTTTTATTTTTATTTGTATTATATTCTCTTGTCTAAAAAAAAAAAAGACAAGAGAAATGTTATTTAGGATCATCATTAGTTTTTATTTTTGTTTGTTTTTACTTTGTATTAAAAAAAAAATATTCATTGCATCATATTTTGGTTTTATATTCATTCAATAAGCCAACGGAAGAAGAAATATCTATAGTGAAGTTTCAAGCAACAAGGAATAAGAGGAAAGAATCACATTGTCAAGATTTTACGAAGTTCAAGAGTTGAAGACCGAAGACGTTTCTATGGATGCTGTGAGAGTGGTGCTAGCTTCACGCCGAACGGATAACGAGGTAAGTAAGCATATTCCCACCTTCGTTAAGTGGTTGATTTCCTTTCTAAGAGATCGTCAGAAAAAAGGGTTTTCAAAATGAATAAAAGATGTGGGTTTTCAAAACATTTCGGAGGGTTGCCTTCCTACTATTCAACGTGTCGCAGGATTCTATCTTCATTCATACCTGGACACATGTGTGAACCATAAAGAGCTGTTTATTATTGAGTGCAATTTCATAAAACCCTTTCTTGTGAGGCAGAGTCGAGACTTTGGTCACTCCGAACCCTAATTTCTTTCAATAAGGGATGGTTATTTCTCTCTCAACTTTTAAGAATGAGATTGTGTTCATTTATGTGTCTAACTTCTTATGACTAGTGTGCAGAATCTCTATGTCTTCTTAGCGCGTTGGATACTATCTTTTCGGAGAACTTGTAAGTTGGAATTGTAGGTTGTGTGGGTATTTCTCTAAAAAACGCTCACGAGAATTGTATGTATCCTTTAGAATAAGTTTTGTTTGATTTGATCGAGGACTAGAAAAGTCTAAGTGTGGGGGAATTTGATATGTGTTGTAAAACACCTAATTTTATATCTAGTATTTATGCTTTCTTTGCTATTTATTTTGTAAAATATGCATCTTATGTTTAGTTTTGAGTTTTTAGGTACTTTGGAGTCCTTTGGAGCAAAAGAAGGAGAAATTGTCTTTTTGGAGCGAAAAGGAGCACAAGGTCCATTCACATGCGAGCTACATTCGGAGCTTGCTGAGGTGCGCAAGGAGGAAGTGAAGAATGAACCATCAGTTTGTCATAACTGATAGTTGAGCAAGAAACGAATGGGTTGTCGGCTATCTGGGACCGACGGGCCTTGTGTGAGTTGGTTACCCCTTAATCATTAAAGTGGGGTGCAAATAGCAGTTTTGGGTTCTTACACCTAACCTAAAAATCAGACCTAAAATTCAGAGAACTCATTATTTCTCCCTCAATCATTGTGGCTGCGGATGTTCTTCAAAATGGAAAGATGTAAAGAGATTGAATCGAACAACTCGGGGGTTTGTGTATCTCTGAAATCTGTAGAAGATGGAATGGGTATCTGTCATGGGTGTGTGATGGTAAAATTGAATTAGGGTCTGATTCAAGATTGAATTTGGCAACAAGATGTGACTAGACGGATTGGGGTTTCTTTTTGTGAACTGCTGATGTAATTGAAGATTGGTGGAGCTGATGCCATCGATTTAGTGGGTTATGGTGAATAGAATTGGTATGAGATGATTGCAAGAAGTAACAGGGTTATACTGCAGTGTTGGGTGCTTGAATTTGTGTGAGATGTTATAATTTGAGCTGTGGTGGATTTGTACTGAAGACAGGGCTGATTACAGGGAGAATGGACGGAAGTTGAGCTGTTGTTGGTATTTTGAACACAAAGAAATGCTTTTTGTGGTACCTACAATGGAATTTCAGTTTGCAATGGAAGATGTAGGTGCTTTTGGTGGTCATTGCTAGGAGATCTGGGATATGAGAGAATGGGTATTGGTATTGGTTTGGATTGAAATGGGTATGAACCTAAAGTTTGGGAATCTTATGATATTGCTGTGGTGAACATGGTGGTGGATTGAAATGAGATTTGGTGGATTCAGTGATTGTTGTTCTTTGGAATGTCTGAATTGCAGGAACTTAAACTGTTGGTAGTTGTAGCTCATGGTGGTGTGGCTGTGAATGAATGGAGGTGTGTGATTGAATTGCAGGTGATAATGGTGTGGTGATGCTCAGGGAATGAGATGAATTGTATGGCCAGGGTCTGGTTGTACTGCCATGAAAGTGAGTCATGGCAGGGTGAAAATGAGCTGTTGTTGGAATATGCTTGATGGGTATTGATTTGAGTAGCATGTGGTGATGGCTGTGAGTTGGAGCAGCTGTAGGTATTGCTCTGGGGATTGGCAGTAGTGGCCTTGAAACTATTTGCAGGTGGTGATGCAATAGCTAGATCCAGGGAACTGAAATTGCTGCTATTATGCAAGAGATGGTGATAGAGAAATGTTGCAATGGAGAGTTGCAAAACTGAAGCTGCGCAGTGCTATTTTCTGGTGAAAGCTGAGTTGTGTATGAAGTTACAGGGAAGATCAAGAATCTGGTGCAGTGACCTTGCAAGGGAGAAAAAATGCAGGCCTGAGGGTCAACTGTAGTTTCTGGTGGATTTCAAATTGCAGAGATGAATGATAACTGAAATTGGTTATTGTGCAGCTGTAATAGTAGCTTAGTTTGAAGAAGTTGCAGAGTTATAGTGGCTATGAGAACTGAGTTAGCTGTGCAGGTGTTGTTTAGATGGAGCAATTGCAGGCAAGTGAGACTGCAGCTGCTCAACTGAGTTCGAGAAATAGTTGCAGTGGCAGGTAGCATTTAGGAGTTGAAGGAGATGTTGTAGCTGTGGGAGTTAGTGGAGTTATGGATTGAATGCATTGCAGGTGGGGGCTGCAGCTAGGAGTTACAGATGTAGTGAAGATGGTGATGATGTTGCTTATGGAATCTGGAGTTGGTGGTTTGGCCTATTACAGATATGCAGTGCATCTGGCTCAGCCATCATGGCTGGGAATGAAGAAGCAGTGGCACAACCGTCTTTCCTGTGATGAATTGCAGTTCAGGGTTGAGATAAGGCTGCGATGCAAGGCAAAGAGCAGTAGCTGGGAGAAGTGACACTGAGCTGCAGAAACTATGCAGAACACAGCTAGAATGGAGAGAAGGTGAGCATAGGCCAAGATACCGGATTTCAGAGCTTAAAGTGTCGATCGTAATGTTTCAGTGAATCATGAATGGGGTATGAGTCGGATATGGAAGTTGGCGGACGGATATATAAGCTACGTGCTACGCTTTTGGGTACGTTTTCGCGAGAACAAGGTATTGGCTTAGATGGTATTTCGTGAATGTTTGAATTGCAGAGAAGTAGAGTTGAGGTGTTGGAAGGAAACAATTTTCTAGTGAGTGTTTCTGATTATTCAGTCGCCGGAGACAATTTTCCGGTGACAAAATCCGGCGACCAGTGCCGGATTCCGGCCAAAAACATAGTTTTCCGGTGACTATTTTTTGGGACATATTTTCACATGGGTTTCTCACACTTGGTTAATGGGATTGGTGGACTTCTTGCTATTGGACATTGGGCTTTGAAGACCTAATTTTGGAAAGTTGGAAAAGCTATAAAAGGAAGAGTTTTTATTCTTTTAGAAAGACTTATCACGTATTTTTCTACTGGGTTTTTGGAGGAGAGCAGCGACTAGGGTTTGCTTCCATTTATTTTTATGTTCTTCATTTTATTTTTAATAATAATTATGTTGAGTTCAAAAACCATGAGTAGCTAAATTCTTTATATTGGTTATGGGATAATAAGTGGATTTCACAAATAAAATCTGATTCAATGCATTAGTTTTGTCTCAAGTTTATTGTTTATGTTTCATTGTTGATATTGATATATGATTTGATTGTTTATTTGGTTGAGTCCGGAATCAATCCGATTTTCATTCTTATCTAGAGCTATACTAGGGTTTTCAATACGAAAACGTTGTTCATCCCTGATTCTAAGTAGCATAAATGTGGGTAGTGCTTGTAGAGATATATCCTACTAGTCACATATGAATCATAACTTGGGTTAAATTGATTTAGTGCTTTTACACATTTCGATTGCCTTGATTAGTCTTATTCCATATAGCTTATTGCTTTTAGGGAGTTAAATCTAATTTGCTTTTACACTTTAGGTTGCTTTCTAGGAAGAATTCACATATGCATATTTTAATGTGGTTGTGATGAAATCAGGGAATTAGCGGGATATTCTTGAGATCAAGGTATCCTAGGACTTTTAGTAAATGAGAGATTAAATATCAATTCTAGTCATTGATGAAAATATGTATTTGTGAATGAAACTATCCCGTGACTAATACTTTCTCCATATTGATTACTTTAATACTTTATTGCTTTCAAATTATTTTTTATTGCTTTGATAAAACAACATCCCCCCTTGGTTACTAAGAAACTGAAAATTTGCATAACAACAAAAGCCTCTCTGTGGATACGAACTCTTTCTTATCGCATACTATTTTCATTTTAGGAAGTAGGAAAGTGAAATTATATTTGACCGGCTGACAACCGATCACCTTGGTCTCATGAAGTCACATGTTAAAGAACTTCTTAATAAGGATATCTTCTCTGAAGACGCAATTGATAATATAAATCACAAGCTCAAAAGTCTTAAAACCTGTGACGCTGTCGAACGTGAACTTTAGCTTGTGAACGGGTTCTAGTAGACATGTTAGATTTTATTTTCCTAGTAAATCTTCTACTTTTTTTTATTTTGTTTAGAAGAATAACTAGTGTTTGGAATAGCCATTATTGTGATTACACATAGCTATGTCCAACGTTTTCATCTTCTTGTTTTTAGATTTATTGGTTTAAATTCTAAACTTGTTTGGAAGATGATTTTTGCAGTATTAATCTTTATGATTTTATATATTGCAATATTGTTGATGGGATATGTATGTTTACGTCCGTGAACTTAATTGTTCCATATTTTGTCAAAAGTAAAGTCATTCGTGAATTGATATGCAAGTATTGAAAAAAGAATGAATAGACTTTTGACAAACACAAAAGTTAAGCCTATATTGTCAATTATTGATGTAAGATAGGTTAAAATATTTTGTGATTCAAGGATTATGTCTATTGTATGTCATTGTGCAAATGGTGATGGGAAATAGAATGAATCCTTGATTATTCCACGGTATAAGGTCAATCTCCGATCCATAAATTTTGTGAAAATACTGTGTTGTTCCATAAAGTGTCTTATGTTGAGCACGAGAATAACCAAAGTTGATTATTTTATGATTAGCTTAGTTGTTGTTCCGTAAGGTACTTTGTGAAAAGGCGAGGGTACCCCAATATACCTCAAGCTAAAACTTTTCCTTCCTATAAGTCCTTTCTCCGAAAGTGATTGTCTATAGACTGAGTCGAGACAATGCAACTAATCGGTTCACACTTCGTGTGATCGTCTATGGATACGAGATCAATACAATACAACAACGAAGTATGTTTACTTGATACAAAGGTTAGGACTTAACCAAACACAGTAGGATTCACGTATCAAGTAAATAGGAATTAAGGTTTGTGCAATTTACTTTAATTATAATAAAACAATTATAATACGGAAATATAAAGTAAATGACACAACAAGATTTTGTTAACGAGGAAACTACAAATGCAGAAAAACCACGGGACCTTGTCCATAATTGAATACTCTCAGGATTAAGCCGCTATACAAAATAAACCAACTTCGTATAGTTGAGACCAAGAAACTAAACCTATAGTTCACCTAGTTCCGTCTGTATTCCCACTCCTCCAACCTGTAAACAAGTCACGTACTTGGACCAATTCCTTTGGTTCGTATTCCAAACAGTAAAGGAACAACAAATTTGTTTGGTATCAACTCTCTTCAACCAAGTGATATGAGTTGCGCAAAGGTTCCCTTGTTTATCTCAACATAAACTCCTTTGCCAGGTTCCAAGATCTATCTTATGTTCAATCATTAAGCCAATCAACACTCTTAATCCAAAGAACTGTGTTGACGCCGATCTTCTCAATTAATCAATCCAATCTACCATAAGGATGAACTGATTATTAATTGGATCCTCTGTTACCCAAACAAGTATTGTGCACACAAAAGATTATAAAACCAAGTCAGAAATCTTTTATCTCTTCTTTTTCTTCAAATCTTCTTAGATCTTCAATAAACACCTGCACACAACTACTTGAATCTATTGTGATCAATCACACACAGAACGGAGTCTGTTAACAATGGATTATCACAAGATATTCTTTAGATCTAACAACAGTCTAAATATCCATGTCGAAACCTTGAACTAGTTTGAGTGAATCTTATATCAGAAGAGAAGATTCTCAAGCATAAACAAACTAGGTGCAATCAAAGTTCTACCACCGTTAGTCAATCAAATCAATATGAAAACAAAAGATAAACCGCAATATCTAGTTTCCCACCAACGGGTCGCGCTAGAGATTCTCAATCCCAAAGAAGACATTAAATTGAGCGGCCGTAAGAGATTTCACCTAATTAGATTACTCTCATCTCCGATAGGCAGCTTCACTAGTAACAGTACAACAGAGGAAGTTTACTGTCACGAAGGACTAGTTTTCTAGAAATGCAAACTCAAAGTATTTATAGACAAGGAAGTTTGGACACCAAGGAATTTCCAAAACCGGAAATATTCTCAAGATATTTTTCCATATTAACCCAAATTCGGTTTTCATAATTCCTGTGAATGCACTGTCCAAATATAATGATCGAAATCTCCTTGGAAAATCTTTAACTAGCAAATGCACATTACTAATTCTTATTTTCCATATTAATTAAAAATCGTAATTAAAAGATTCTTAACTTATTTAAATTCTATATTGGGATTTACTTCTTTCTTAGCTTTTAAGGAATATCTTTGAACAATAAATGAATACACATTAATGCGCGTGTTCAAAGTGTGTTGACATCTTTCTCTTGCAAGTCCTTTTTCATACTTACTCACTTGAAACCAATTTACCACACTTCCAAACAAGTTTAGAATTGGTTCATCTGACTTTCAAGAACTATGTGATTGATCAAGTACCATTTAATCACAAACCATGGGTGTAACGGTTATACCAAAACAAGTTTCGGTTCTACCTCCATGTGAGTACTGTGCATAGTCACACTAGCCTACCAAAGATACGGCTTGTAGGATCAGAATATCGCCACAGTAATACTCTTGAGAAATTTATAAATAATATTTCTGCGAGTTCTTTAACAACACCTTGCGATCGTCGCAGGATGGTCTGAAGAATGACGAAACGGATGACGATAACAGAAACATGAGAAGATTGTGATGATTCTGCGAGGATTAGAATATTTGCGAAGATTAACAATGTAACTCTTGCGAGAATGTCGCAAGTCAGATCCGAAATTAAAGGACAAATTAGTTGTCATCCACTATGTAAATCCCTATATAAAGAGTTGAACCGGCGCAAGGGAGAGAGAGATCCTTTTCGAGTGTTAAGCAAGTCATTTAGGAGAAAGAAAATAAAAAAGAGCGATTGTATTCTTGTTTTCTTCCATTACTTGTAACATTTCTGTGAATTAATTAATAAAGTGTTGTTCTTAATCTTCAAAATATGTGTTGATTATGATGAATTCTTGTGAGGGGTGTAGTGTAGGATTTCCTGCTACTACATATTGGCGCTAGAAACAAGGAGTAATTTACCTTGTTTTTAGTGTGAAAATAAAAATTGAGATTTGGGAGAATTTGTAATAGTTGGTGAGAAGTTTCAGACGATTTCCAACAATTCATTGAGGTTGAAGAGATAGCTAGAAGAAGAAATGATTCAAGAAAACCAACTACTGTCAGGAGGAGTAAGAGACTTGTTGGAGAAAGAAGAAATGAAACTGGAGAATCATCAAGAATGAATGCAATAAATGATGGAGAAAATCAAATTCAACGTACACTGGCGCAGAATAGAGCTTTGGATTATGATAGAGTGAGTGCACATACTTGGCAATCAGATTCAGCGGAAGAAATAAAAGAGGAGCAACAGCTAAGAAATGAAAGACATGAGGAAAGAGATGAAGAGGCAATTGGAGGAATAATTTATGGAGATGAAAGAATTAGAGTATTAGAGGCAACAGAGGCGTTAAGACAAAGAATACACGAAGAGAGGAGGTTAGAAGCGGAAGAACACGCAAATTTTACAAGACAAAACCATGAATTGAGAATGGAAAACATGAGGTTACAAAATAGAAGATCAAGAAGCACTACAAGATCAAGTTCAAGGTCAATCAGAAGAGGAGAAAGACAAAACTCACTTGTGGAAAATGTTGATGGAAATATTCGGCAGGAGGTGCAAAATCCAGATGAAGAACGTCGCGAAAATAGAGAAATGATTGAAGATCGTTATATACCACAAGGTGAAATTTAACAAAACGTACAAAACAACAGAGGTCAGGAGAATAAGCAGCGTCAGGAACGAAATAACCAAGATGGCGAAGAAAATCAAGAAGAAGGAAGGAGGATATTGTGTGGATGAGAAATTCAAAGAAATCAGCAGAAAATTGAGAGAGAAATCGAGAGACATTATGCTGAACAAGCACGCTTAGCTTGCGAAAGGGAAAGATTGAGAGGAGAGGTGGAAGAACAAGAATTCCAAGAGGAAATTCGCCAGAACAATCATGGTAATTGAGAAAGAAGACGCGAACAAAACCGCAACAATGGTAATATCAACGAAGAATATGATAGGGTGCAAAGAAGAGCTAAAAGGCAACAAGGAGAATTGATAAGAAATGAACCAAATCGCAGAAGATAAAATGAGAGATATAATGGTGTGTGAATTCATGAAAGAAATGTAAGAGAAGATCACAGAGAAAGACAAGAAGAAAATAACGGAGAAGGAAATCAAAATCTCGCAACACAAGACAGGCAAGAACGCAGGAGAAGATAAGCGGAGTTAAAAAGACTAGTGGGATCAACATCTGGGGTAAATGAACAAATCTTAAGAGAACTGGCAGAAATGAGAGGAATGCTAAATAATAGGAGCGAAGGAGGTAGGAGACAATTGGATGAAGCCATAGAAAAAGCTATGAAAACTCCGTTCTCGCAAGAAGTACAATTAGGAGGAATTCCACCAAAGTGCAGCTTGCCTGCATTAACCAGCATCTTTGATGGGACAACCTGTGCAATTCAACACATTGGAGATTATGTGAGATGTATGCTACATCGGGAGAATCATGATGATGTGTTGTGCAAGTATTTCACATCAAGTTTAACAAGAGAAGCACTAAAGTGGTTCGAAGGTTTACCCAGGAATACTATAACATGTTTCAACCATTTGCAGACTACATTCTTAGGGGCGTACATAACTAACAATTCCTTGCGGCCAGACATAGAAAATATATTTGGATTAAAACAGAGAATTGGTGAAAGTTTGAAACATCTAACCATAAGGTGGAAGACAATATGCAGTGAGATGGTTGGATGGGTGGATGAGAGATATTTTATTTTATCATTCGTCAATGCAATGTTCGCAACCAATCTACTATACATTCAAATTTTTAGAATCAAGAATACAAACACAATGACTGAGTTGTGAGAATTGCAAGAGGAGTACATTGCTCTTGAAGAAAATAAAAATGAAGTAGAATCTTATCCAATTGCGAACACCATCTCAAATACAGCGAGCGCAAGCTTATTGCCTAAATTAATAAATACGGTGGCGAGCACCTCGCAGGCACAACAAGAAAATAAGAATGATAATCAACAGAAGCTGGTGGCTATGGGAAGCAGAGATCAAGAAGAATACGAAAGGGAAAGAAATTTTTATTGTCGAGGTGGAAACAACAAAATTCAAAGACTTGATCAGCCACAAGAAAGCTATGGGGGACAAAGACAGAATTATCATAGGGGATCAGGAAGTCAAAAGATGATATGGGAAGATATCAAGATGCCACCATTGAATGCTAGTGTGGAAAAATTTTGGGAAGCTATAATTCTAATGGAGAACATTCCGACGCCCTGGAACATGGGAAAAGAACCACTTTCAAGCAACCGAAGTCAAGAATTTTTCTCCTACCATCATTTTCATAGACATTCAACAAATAACTACAGAATATTAAAAGGATCATTCTCAAGATGATAGACCAAGGAAAATTAAATCATTTTTTAATAGGGCATCCTCAATCTCAACCCTTACCACCACCACTAGAAATTCACAGAGTAAATGCAACAAATGAAGGAGGAACATTTGTCATAGAAGTTGGAGCAAAGGCGAAGAATCTATTTTGTAACTCTATTGTACATTCGTACAAAACAATTGAAGATTTTCACGACAATGTTCTAAGTAGAGTTTTCACAAGAGATGTTGATGAAAGAGAGATAATGAACATTGCGAAAATCTCTCCTCTAAAAGAATGGCAAAAGCAAACCATCTCTTTTACCGCAGAAGAAGTACCAGAGTCTGGCGAAATGCATGATAACCCATTAGTAGTGAGGATGGAAATAAAACCAAGACAAAAAGAAGATGAAGATGAAGAAGAGGATGATGAGGCTGAAGATACATGGGAAATTAATAGAGTCTTAATTGACACGGGAAGTTCTGTGGATATCTTATTCTATCATACGTATAAGACTATGGGAGGCAGAGACGAGGATTTAATACCTTCAACCTACAAAATTTATGGTTTTAATGGTACTGCCAATAAGCCTAAGGGGGAGATCACAATGACAATTCCATTAATGGGGATATCTTCCAAGATTCTATTCTGTATTGTCGATGTAGAGTCACCCTACAATGCTCTGATTGGTCGACCTTGGCCCAAAAATTGATAGGATCCGGAGATGCCTATATTATAAACCGCAATCGCACGGTATCCAACTAGTAGACATAGACAAGTACGGGTCGTTCCCACAAGGAGCGATGGAAATACTGTAATCAATATCTCTAATAAAAATTAACCAGAAAATATGTTTTTGGATTTTTGAAAGAATAATAAATTAAAAATAAACTAAAGTAAAGTAAAGTAACAAAACCTAATCCAATGAAAGAATCGGTAATCAGGGTTTTATTGGTATCCACCATTATTTCTATTTAATTACTGAAATGAAACATAATTATGAATATATGTTTATTTTTCGTTCTATCGACATCACCTATTATATATATTAGAGTCGCAAATATCATTGGTATACCCTAAGAATGGCACATCAAAAGACTAAATCCAAGTATGAACCATCAAATTGCATCAGCGAGAAAGTTATACGAAACTAAATATAGGTTCACAAAAATTATTTGGCTTTTCTAAGCATAACTCATCAAAGAAATTAACCAAGCATGGATCATCAAATAATACGGCAAACATATTTGTAAAGCTATCGATTACGCACAAAGGTTTTTAAAACCGGTGAAGCAACAACTAATATTTCAATCAATTAATAAACAATATTCAAAGATTAATCTATTCAAATCATAATGGTCTTTTGCTCAATAAATCAATTCAAATAGCCTAATACCCAAAATGGTTTCAACATAAACCCTAGTTATACAAATCTAGCAAGACATAATTATGAGTTTCTTA
This sequence comes from Papaver bracteatum, assembly GCA_023529315.1. Classification (NCBI taxonomy): domain Eukaryota; kingdom Viridiplantae; phylum Streptophyta; class Magnoliopsida; order Ranunculales; family Papaveraceae; genus Papaver; species Papaver bracteatum. The sequence continues at coordinate 84,120 of JAJJWX010004041.1, forward strand.
AAACCCATCAAAAATTAATAACAAGAGAAGAAATGATTAAACCGAAATCGATTGTGTTCGTCTTCTCTTGTTATTCCACCCTGAGAAAAAACCTTCGCGGCCGCCAACCTTCTCCTTATCTGTCTGTCACCAACAGAGCCAAAAACCCCTAAAAAATTCTGTCAACCGTCCTCCCCTTCTGTTCTTCTCAATTGAAGTATATCTCCCCGTGTTGCTGCGAACAAAACCTAGCCAACGTTTTGTATCCGCCAAGGCCCAGTCCATCGAGACCCATGTTCTGTATCCAGATCATTACCAAAAAGTCCAGCTGCATGTTTTCGTATCTTTGAACTTCTAGCCACAACCACCGGCATAAACACTTGCTCCAAATTCCCTGACCATCTAACTCCAGCTCTCTATGTTGCCAATCAAAATCACCGTTATCAGCAGATTGAATCCAACCGCCGTCTTCTGAGCACCTTCCTCCATCAACTGCCAATAATGGCATCAACCAACTACCACCATCTGTTTCCGCTGCCACCATCAGCTAACACAAAGATTTGGGTGAGAACCCATCACTTCAATTGATTGCAGACTACTCATACAACCACCAGCTGCATCTCCATTTTCTCGTATTTCCACATCCAGAATGAATACCCGTGTTACTTCTCAACCTGAGCTCAAAAGTCTTCCACTGATTCACATAAATGTAAGGAAGCAAACCCATTCCCATATTCAGTCCGTTTATCCATCACCACAAGAAATTCATTGCAGTCGCTGCTGTTGAGAAGCTCGAACCTGCTCTTCTCTCTTCACGAGTTTTAATTTCAAATCACCACTGCAAACTCGATTTCCATTCACAGCATCATGCTTTGCCAGTCCATTCCCGTTTCAGCACTGCCTCCAATTGAATAACAACAACTTCATTTAACAACCAAGCCGACTAACTGTAAAACTGCTCTTCTTTGGTCTCCTGCCAAACAACATACACAATCAACTCCAGCAGCACACAGGAAATTCCACGTCATCATCGACAACACCAACTCCGGTTGATCTTCACTCCTGTTACCGAGCACAATCATCTCAGCCAACATACAGACCCTGACTTCGCTGCTAACTCAATCTATGTCCATGCCCATCCAGTTCTCGGCATCAAGGCCACCATGGCAACTGCAGCAGCATCAAGTACAAATAGATCTCATTGCAATCGCAGTACAGTCAACCACAACACCTCAAATGCTTCATCTCACTCAAGTACAGTCCCGTGAACTGAAATCCACCTGCATCGCATCTGCAGCATCAACTGTCATTGGTAGCAGCTGATTCAACCTACACTCCAAACAATGCCACCATTCCATCCTTCGATTCCATGTCAGATTCCGAAACTCCTTGATCGAGAAAGCAATTCACAAATACAAACCCGATCATAGTAGCTTGGTGATGCTGCTGTTATGAACTCGAGATAATCACCATCGGTATAACCAGCTATTTCCATTCTCACTGCACAGCTCTCAATCTTTCAGTTGTTCGTACCGCAACATCGTATTGATCTTCCCCACAATATGACGAGCCATAATTTCTGTAGTGAGCTACATCGAACACAGCTCCCATTAAACCCAAATTAGCTCCGTCCACCAGTTTGTCTTCTCACTTCAGCCACAGCACCAGCTCAGTCACGTCCAAGCTCTGCATGCATGCATGCATCCATTCAAACTACAGCACCGTCATCGGATTATGTTCTCATGCCTTCCACTTCTCACAGACAGCCAACACAAGCAACGCCATTTTAGACCAAACCAAATCGAGGTATAGACAACACAATCTCACTTCGCAGGCATCTCATCTTCTAAACTCTTCAACTAGGCACAACACCAAATCAACACTTTATCTACCAGCAGCCATCCCGTTCTTCTCGCAGGTTATTGGAAGAATCCAGTTCACCCTACGACATAATCCTTTAGTCGACACTTAATAGTACAATCCCACTTTGAGTCCCACTTATTGTTTGCCCACCACTAGAATCCAGGTGCTTGGACTATCAAAAGAGATATCAATTTCTTTTCCTTCCGTATGAACCGAGAGGAAGTAATTTTAGTGGTAGCCAACTCAAGCACACAACAAGGCAGCTTAATGAAGCTCGTTTATTCGGTGTCTTCGGTAGCATTTTGTTGTTTTTCTCGCAAACGCCATCTTAAGCTTTTTTTTTGCCATATAATCCGTCAATGATCCGATTTACTTGTACTTTCTACAAAAGCACTAAAATAGTATTATTAGCCAAAATATCGAAGCCTAGCTAATATAAATATGGGTATAAAATGTAGCGCTAACGTGCTTATCATTGGAATAATAAAGGGAGATTGGATCGAAGGAAATAAATGTTATGAGATTGATGTGGAATCTTGCGAAGAAATAGCTGCCAAGAAGGGGAATTGGAAGTATAACATCAAAGAAAGACAAAGAAGTGAGAAATTGATGGTTGATTCAGTAGAACTAAGAGAAGAAAGAATGCTGTGAAGCCAACGCCAGTTGAAAATAACAAATGATGAAAATGTCGCAGAAGAAAATACTGTAGCAAAAAGCAACCAAATAACAGAGGTAGAAAATAGCAAAGGTAAAAAATTCAAACTGTGAAGTGAAAGAAATATTGAGATTAAGAAAAAAAAGGTGTATAATTGATTTGTTACAAAAAATTCAAAAAATTTAAAACTATATTTGTTTAATGGTAAAAATGAGATTGAGAAATTACAACAAAAATGAAAGATATGCGAAAATTTCGCAAGAAATGATCATTTAAGATCCAGAATGGGACGAACCTTTATGGCGTACACCCTAGTTCGCGAATAAAATTTTGCAAGAGGCAAATGTATGACCCAAAGTACGTCATAGAAGGGGGTATCTATAACATGACTCAACGATAAGGTTACACCGTTGCTGGAACCTGAACCATGGAGATTTGGGGTCAATGAAAACCTATCCAGGAGAGACACCTTGGATTCTCAACTTGAGCATATGACTTGAGTTGGGCGACTAAGGTAATAAGGGCTCTCCTATTGGGTGTAGAGTATGCCCAAGGCGCCGAGGTACACGGTTAAGCCAAGAGTGCCCGGGGCATATGAAACTACCCTGGCTATTCTTGGTAAGTCTTGGCTATGATGCACTCGGCTCGAAGAAAACCCCACTTAGGGTGCAGTCTCGTAACCATAAGCCATATAGGAAAAAGGGATAAGAGGATGCGAACACAACTGGTTGTTATTAAGACTGGATGGGAGGAGCTAGTCTTGTATGGCCGATGTACGTCTCCTTGAAAGGGAAATCAGGGGGAAGATAAGGGCGGCACCCTCCATTAGGGAGCTGATAAGTGTCTTAAGACGCAAATGTCATAAGACTTTTTACTCACGGGAGTATTAAGACTTGTCATATTTTTGCAACATTCCTGAAGAGGCAACAATCCAAAAGAGAAGATAAGACGAGATCAATGGGTCATTGCATGCAAGTGTAAAGACGTCCTGCGATTTCGCCGCAAGACGGAAATATCATGGGGATTTAATTTCGCAAGAAAATTTAGGCCTGTCATATTGTCGCAGGAGAAATACAAAAGAACAAAAAGTTAAGGCAAGATCAATGGGTTGCTACATGAAAGTGTAGAGATTTCCTGCGATTTTTTCGCAATGAAAAAATATGGCAAAATAATACCTTTACTTAGGAAGGAAAAATAAGACCACATCAGAATACAAGAATAAATATAATCTTACAGTTTATGATTGCGAGATTATACAGAGGCAATTGCGATTTTATCGCAAACTACTTTATCAAACAAAAGCAATATGCTGAATCATTCATCTAGACACAAATAACAGAGGCAAGTATGGGAATGCATAAGATAAATTAAATGTTATTTGTTTCCATATGATAGATTTACTCAACTATATTTTGGTTAATAATATTGCAAGAGAGAAAATTTTGCTAACACATGCAGGGTGGAACAAAAAAGAATTTATATTAAAGACTAGAGAGATTCACAAGTGACAGATTACAAGAATAAAAGATCAAATAATGAATGTACAAGTATTACAAAAGGTCAAAGAAGAAAAACAGAGTTATTTCTTGGTTGATTCATCTTCTTCCTCACCAGATTCTTCTTCATTATCAGATCTTTCGTCTTCAGATTTTTCTTCATCCTCACCAGCTTCATTATCTGAAATCACTAAAGAAGGAACATTCTCTGGGACTTTTTCTTCAATGCAAGGATATGTAGAGAGAGGAATGCTGTGATTATTACAAACCGTCCTGATAGTGTTATTGCGATAATAAATGGCATCATTCTTAAAATTAGCAATAGTAATCTTTAGTTGATTCTTCAATCTTGAACACTTATCATTACGAGAAGAGAGATTCTTTGCGAGATCCTCCTTTTCAACTTCTAATTCTTCAATTCTCCAGCGAAGTATTCCTTCAGATTCTGCGAATGTATAATGATGAATCAGTAATTTAGCGGAAATTTACAAAGGACAAGAAGTTAATAGGAAAGAATAGTTAACAACCTTCTCTCTTAGAAAGCATATATTTAATCAAGGCTGTATGGTCAGCGTGAATACTAACATTTACACCTAGATTACTTCTGGCATCATCTAAAATTTTGCAGCCCAAGAAAATTCATCATCGTTATCTATGAGAAAATGGGAGCGAACTTGGTTTTCTCTATCAACAAGAGCTGTATTCTCGCAGATAAGTCGATCTCTTACAATTTGAATATCAACAAGAGTTTTATGGAAATCCGCTAAAGCTTGAGCACCTTAGCGATGCGGTCTTTTACATCAATAAGATCACTGTATTTGGTTCTTAACATAGCAATATCCTCTTTGGAATTGATGTAAAAGCGCTTATACTTATTGGTTAGCATCAAGTTTAATCTATGCTCGACCTCTAAAAGGAGAAGTCTTGATATAAGTTCATCTATAGAGAGGGGAGTAATTAGGTCATTAGAAAAACTATTCAAGGATTTATTCAGATGTTCAAGAAAAGTATTGTCATCCATAGAATTGGGAAAAGAACGAAGGGTTATAGCTTCATAAGATAGACCATAAATGTCTGCAAGAGTGGTTGATCAAATAAGATAAAATAGTAGGACAAAAGGATAAAAGAAGGAGGGAAAATTTCATACCATAAAGTTGATTGTTCGCAGATTGGAGACTAGCAACCTTATCCTGCGAAGAAGAGAGTTTAGTTTCCAATCGCTTGATTTTCTCGTGAAGGTCAACAGATCCAGATTCTAATTGCTCGCGAAGATTAACAGATTCATATTTTAATTCTTCATTTTCTTTGCGAAGATTAGCATTTTTCTTTTCAAAAGCCATACGTCTTTTTTCCAGATCTGAGGCAACAGTGAAGGAAGCTCTGCCAGCCTTCAAAGAAAAGAAAAAATTATCAAGATACATATATAGTTAAAACTTTAAGTATGAAGGACAAGCAAAGAAATGAAAACATACCAGAATACAAAGTGAGTTCAGAAGGTTAGGAGACACTGATCTAGAAATCCCACGAAGAGAATCGTGGTTGACTAATATGGGAGCGTCGCAGATAGTTGCGAGAGCCTGACATGCACAAGTAAGAACATCATCTCCAATACCGTGCATAGCATCAGAAAATATGCTGGACAATTGAGCCATAGAAGACTCAGGCTGAGAATTTTCCTTCGTAGAAGAAATATTATTGTCACTAGTATCATCCTCAACAGAATTTTCACAAGAATGAGAATTTGAAGAAGAGGGAGAACATGTTTTCCTTTTCTTTGAAGGAGGAGCAGCAGATTTCTCCCTGCGAGGAGCACCTTTGCCTTTCCCCTTAGTCTTCGCAACCTTAATGGGTTCTCTTTCTTCAATAACCTTCAAACACAGATAAATATAAGAAATAGAGGAAACAATATATTGTTAAGAATCATAAAGGAATATTTCTTACTTCATCTGTGAATGATTTAAGAGCTAATAAAGTACTGGGTTTCCCTAACTTCTTGTAGCTAACTTTCAACCTTTTAATATGGTAAGATGGGAGTGGTCAGCGAGAGTACATATACAAGTGTGAGGAAAATAATAATGAGAACCAGAGATGTATGGGCCCTCTAAAAATAATGGGAAAATACACCATTTATCATCATTAGAGTAGCGGGGAGATGAATTGTTGCCCGTATGCCAGTCAATATCTAGCATAAGAACTTTGTCTTCAACAACGTTATCCTTCTTCTGTAAGCGGACGCCCCAACAAGTGCTATCCTTCCTCATGGGGATTATTTCACAATTCGCGAAGAAATTTTCTACAGTATACTTCGTAGGAACAATCATAATTTTAGCGAATTTAGGGTTCTTCGCTTCAGGGGGTAAAGAGATTCCTTACCAGCACCACGAGTAGCAAACTCAAGCATCAAACGAATGCAATCCCCACTCAACTGATATACAGCCCGCGAGAATTTAGCATGAGAAAGTATTTCATAGAATAAAGGAAGTTTAGGGTCATAAAGAGGAATGGGAAGGCCAGCTTCAAGTTGACCTAGTGAGACTATGATTTTCTCACGATTACATGGATGATCAGAAAATAATTTAACAGAGAGCTCAGCCTTAGGGTTTTGATCGGGAATGGTAGATAAAGTAAAACCTCTATCTTGAAGTTTCTTTTGCATTTTTTCAAAGGCAATTAGATTTTTATGGCCCGCTGGAGGCATTCTTAGTATAGGAATGAAGAAAAGAATAGAAGATCAAAAGAATAAGAGAAAAGTTACAATAGTAGCAGATACGAAAGTTGCGGAAGAAGAGTGAAATTGCAGAGAGAAAGTAAAAAGAAGAAAAGAGAAGAATGAAGAAGATATATATATATATATATATATAAGGTAAGAATTCTCGAGAAGATAAGTGCATTTAATGCGAAGAGAAGACGTGAACGATTGAAGTGCATTAGTTGAAAAGGACGTGTCAGAAATTGAATGGAAGAAAAGATACGTGTAATAAATCTGGCGAAGAATGCAGAAATGTGTTAGAACGGAAGAACCTGAAAAGATGAACGGCTGCGGCGTTTTAAAAAGTTTCAATTCTCATGATCTTTTCCCCTTCGCAGAAAAGACATGAGAAGAGACAAGATGTAGGATCATAATATCGCCACAGTAATACTCTTGCAAAATTTATAAAAAACATTTCTGCGAGTTCTTTAACAACACCTTGCTATCGTCGTAGGATGATATGAAGAATGACGCAATGGATGACGATAGCAGAAACATGAGAAGAGTGTGATGATTCTGTGAGGGGTGTAGTGTAGGATTTCCTGCTACTACACGGCTGACTAGGTACTAGGATCGGTTCCCCACATATATTAGGTATCTAACTTGTATGCACTGCACATGTCCATAGGATCGGTTCCCCCTTACTTAAAAACGTGTTGCACATGTTTATAGGACCGGTTCCCCTTTCTTATATAAACCTTGCTGCACCTCATACAAGAATCGGTTCCCCCTTATGATGTACTGCACCTCTTCATATGATCGGTTCCTCTTTCCTAAATTTGGTTAGACACTCACAAACCCGATCATACCCCATGTGATTACTTAAGATCAGTTTCACTAATAAAAGTAATACCAATACATAAGTCAGGCCTCATGTGAATAGTTTTACCAAGAACACAAACAAGTCATGAGCAGTTATACTAATCACACATATTGGTCGTTCATAAGATTTGCAATGAAGAACATCCCCAATAACGCATGGCGATTTCCTTTTCGGTTCATAACACATATCATGAACTTACTTCCTTAAAACACATGTAAAAACATTATTTCCTAGGATGAAATCCTCCCCTCATACACATACATAATCACAATAGCATTCATACGATTATGTCGATGTCTCATATACAAAGTTTAATGGTTAAGCAAGAAACTTTATATTGTATTCCTTAATACTATATCTATCTAGAGTGTTCATGCTTCGCAGTTTTATGTTTTCAATATGCACGACTTGAAAGATACGTTAGGGAATGAAACATTTCAAGTCAAATATTACCTCAAGTGAAAGGATGATGTTGTGGTTGTAGCTCCGCACTTCTTCACTTATTCAAGTCTTCAAAATACTTGTAATGTCTCACCCTAATAATTTCAAGCTAACCTATACGAAGTTGACTCTAGTACATTTAAATCAAGCGACTCTTAAATGAGTTTGGCTCACTAAAATATGACAACCAAACTTGACATACCAATGCTTGGTGGGTTCAACCGAGCTATGCTCTAACAATCTCCCCCTTTGTCAATTTTAGTGACAAAACTCTTACAATCATATGGATAAACAAATTACAATAATTCATTACACATACGCTTGATTCCCGAATTCAACAGCACATAACCTGCATTCATTCAATCCTTAAAATGCCGATGTTGACATTATAATTACAAAGCTCATACTCTCCCTAAAGGTTAGATAGGTAGATTTTCAATCCGCACGTTTTTGTTATCCCAATCATATGATATGTTACTCCCCCTTAGTCTGTACTTTTCCTCATTCGTTAGATAAACGTTTCAAGCAACATTGTCCTCTTCCCCAGTGATACCAATCAACATAAAATTAAAACTAGTATCACCTGTTTACTCCATATATTTGTCCCCCTTTTGTTACAGAAATGACAAAGAAACAAAAAAAATAAAGGACAACACGAAAAGGATCTTACAAATCTCAAAATAGACTTGCAACCCGTTGAGTCAAGCACAAGGGTTTTACATACCATTTTTGATAACCAATATCAAAACCAAAACTACAAAGTAATTATGTTTTGATATGTTATCATGGAAATAATTTCCCGAAGCAATTTTCCCAACTAGTATAGCAAAACAAAAATCAACTAAGCAACTTAGTTCCTTTGCTAAACCGATTGTATAAATACAACCGCTTTATTCGATAAGACCAAAACAAAGAGAAACTCCACTTCTCTCATCAGGTTCTAATTATCCATATAACTTTGACCTTTAGATTTTAAACAAGCCAAATACTAGGTAGTTAACTAGCATTTCCTTGTTTAGGCATTCGCCTAGACTTGATTAACCGAAACCTCCACTTTGATAAGTCTAACTAAGATCATAATTAACTTAGTTTAGCTTATCCGGAATTGATTGGACTAAACAACTCATCCCGTCAATATATTCATTCGTTAAGCCATAAATAATTCATACAAACCAATAAATCAACTTGCATAATTATCTACCTCAACCGGAAGCAATTGAAACAATATATATCATTAAAGTTCCACTATTGCACTGAAATTTTGTAAGCTTAAACAATTGATACCATACAATAAAGCAAAATAACATTTTTTTTACTTAACTGGAAGCAATTGACATAACATAAACATTAAAGCACCGCAATTGCACCAAACTTTCGTAAAACTAAACGATTGATATCAGATAACAAAGCAAGATAACAATAGTTTTACTTAACCGGAACCAATTGAATCACACAAACATCCACACATACATAATGGAATAAACACATCAATTGTACCGACAATTTCATTTAAGCAAAATAAATAAATATATATATATATATATATCAAATAAAAATAGGCTTTTCTTAAAACAGGAAAATAATTAACTAACAAGATTGTTACCTCAATTTCGCATCCAACTTCTCCAATATGATCGCATCTTCTTCTTCTAGGGAGAATTGATATCAAAATACCATTATGTTTTCATCCTTATGCCAAAAAACAAAAGAATAAAAACAACCAACCTTTACCAGAGAAAGGTTGAAAATCGGTTTTAACAATTGCAAGCAAAAGTTGAAAACCGTCGAAACACATATGCTTTTATGCTAAACAAAAACTGATTCAACATATTGTGACTTTTTCACATATTGTTTCTATAGGAACCCCTCATGATCCTTTGATAAAGCCTACCAACATGGTCTAGAACTTAATCCTGCTAAATCAAAAACTCACCCAAACCATAAGGGTTCACAACATATTATGAGATCGAATATCACGGTAATAAAACCGATATCATACATCCCATAAACCAATTTGCAATACAGCATAAATATTCAACATGAAATCAAGTATTGAAATTACCTTTATCTTGTATGGAATTAAATTGCGAAACCAACTCAAAAAGAATGAGGTTTTTTTGAGTTCGGACGAAGAATTCATGGGAAAAACAGTTTTACACTTCTTCGTATGGGGACCTCTCACTAGGATCGGTTCCCTATAATTAAAATTGTGTTGCACATGTGCATAGGATCTCTTCCCCCAATAACAAAACTTGATGCACATGTGCATAGGATCTCTTCCCCAAATAACAAAACTTGTTGCACATGTGCATAGGATCTCTTCCCCCAATAACAAAACTTGATGCACATGTGCATGGGATCTCTTCCCCTTTTGCACCAATCTCTAGGATTGGTACCCCAAGTGTTAGTTGTGATGGATCACAACAGTAAACTGTTTTTGACATAACTTTTGCATACGATTTTCGAATTCAGTGATTTTTGGCTCGTTTTGACCAAAAAAGCAAGAGATACACATATATGATCAGTAGATATCAACATCATACACTCACAATTACCGTTTCTTTCAAAACCCAAATATAGATAGAGAAAATATGAGTATAGAAGAAAATGAATCTCCTAAAGATGTTAATTAGTCATATAATAATCGAGAGATCATGTGATCAGTTTCATGTGCTTCCTCACCTTTCAAAATTGAGCACCAAGGTGAGCATGCACATTCTAACACGACTAGGTTGTGTTAAGTTCAGTCTTGTCTTGTTCGTCACGAGTGACTAAGACAGAATCATTCTTGACCTCTTGCTTGGTTTGTTTTCTCTTGTTCCATCTCTTATTTTTCTTCTTTGACTTGTGATGAAAAGTGTAATTATCACAACCTTTACTAGTACAAGAGATTTCAGACATAATGTTTTTCTTTAGCCTTTCAACAAGACTCTTGTAGTTATTGTCACCAATAATTAACAGTTGAGAGTCATTCTTGTGACTAATTTTTGGTCCCTTCTTAACTAAGGAGGACTTAGGAACCCATTTAGATTTGGGTTTCGCAGGAACATCTTTCTCCTTCATAACACTAAGATCAATGTCCTTTTGAATATTTTTCGAAACACTCTTTCTCCAATTTGGAACATCAGACCTTGTTTTTGCATTTAAAAATTCATTTCTCTTTGTATAATTAGGTCTTTTATGAAATGACCTTGACGAGTGATATGAAAAATTTGAACTATCATTATAATAATTCTTTTGCCCAAACTTAGGACAATACCGATTTGAGTTCCTTTGGGGAGCAATCTTAGCCAATTAGTTTGATACAAAAGAAAGTGCATCTTGCATTTTACGAACTTTGCATCCCCATTGCAAGTGTCCTTTAATACCACAATAATAACAATGCTTAGTATAAATATACGAAGTATGAGTTTTAGTGTTACCTTTTTGTGGATCCTCTTGCATTGGAGCTTGACGAGTTTTCTTCTTCTTCTTCTTCTTATCCTTGTTCAACGTTGTTGCTTTTTTGACATTAACATAAGTGCTTTTATTGATTGCTGATGGTTGAATATAATTCTTAGTCTTGACTGGCTTTACTTCTTTACAAGAAATAGCATCATTTTTGGCAACAGTGGAAGCCTCTGGTTGAGAAGAATTAGTAGTTTTAACAAATTTTACCTCTTTGTTAATATTTGAAGCATCCATTCCCTTATAGCCCAATTCTCGTGTATCACGATGATTTCTACTTTCTTCTAACATTGAGGTTAGATTTTTTGAGCTAACATTGAACTTTTTAAGGCCCGGAATTTCTTCTTCCAACGTCTTGATTTTATCAAGAGCACTAGCTAGATAAGCCTCAAGGTATTTTTTTTAGGGAGAGATATTCACCTTTTTTCTCTTCAAAACTCTTTTGTTGAGAGTTAATTCTTGCATCATAATCAGCAAGTTTCTCTTCCAACAAATGTATTTTTTCAAGAGCAACATCATGTTCTTTCTATAGCAATTTTGTTTGAGAGAGACTAGCACTGGATTTTTCTTCAAGACCCTGTATTTGTCGAGAATTAAACATTGCATATGATTCAACACGTTTCTTTTCCGACAAAAATAGTTCTCTTCGAAGATTTTCACATTCTAATTTCTTAGAATTTAGATCGTCTGTATGATCTTTAAGAAGAGAATCACGGATTTGGAAACATGTATAATATCCTTGAAAAACCTTCTTCAGTTTCTTGTTCTCACGACAGAGAGGAGTCATAAAACCAATAAAATGCGAAGTTCTTAGTTTTTCATTTTTCAAAGGTTCCATCAGTTTGGAGTATTATGAGATATCCTCTTCTACTTCTTGTTCAAAATCTAAGTCATCATCATCGGAAATTTTATCTAACCCTTTTTGTAGACATATTTTTCATTCGTCATAGGTTTCTACATTATTAACAAGATTAACTTTTCTCGTAGAATCTCTAGAGATGATTTCTTCAGACATTGAATTGCAGATCCCAGCATCAAGTGTTAATTCAAAACTCTTGATGTCTTGCTTTACGTTAACTGAATCATTCATTAGATTCAATTCTTATAGGATAGATCGCACCAAACATAGATTGTTAGATATTTTCATGTTTGCCTGCTCTGATACCAATTGAAAATGAGAGGGTACCCCAATATACCTCAATCTAAAAAAAATTATTCTTATAAGTCCTTGTAGATGGGGGAAAACGATTTGCTGGTTTTTATGGAATTGAGGAGACGATCGTGCGGAGGAGACTCCTTAAACCGAGCAAAATGTTCAACCTCACACAGATGCACTGCAAGAAGGGAGTGCTTTGAATTCGAGAGATCAATCTGTAGTACTCCGGCCTAAACCAAGACAATGGCCGTTCCAGAGTAAATTCGGTCACAAGAGAGGATGGGTCGATATGTAGGAGGGAAGCTGGGAAATGTATGGAATCAATGGTAATCAAAGATTGTAGGTGTGTTGTGAATTCTGAATATGATAAGTTCTGAGTGATTGAAATTTCTCAGTTGAGAGTAATTGCTCAATTGATGAGTTGATGTTCCCGTGATGTCAATGAGGCGTGAGATTCTCGTCGTTGTTGATGTTGTTGTTCTTGTTATTTCAATCAAGATTCAAAGACTTATTTATATTACTGGAATTGTAGACACCATGATCCCATGAAGTGTGACAGTTGATGGAATCAAAGAGTGGAGAGATGGAAATAGTGTTTGAAACCAGTTGCTTATCGTGCGGAGACTTGGTTGATTTTCCACCCACTACTTTGTTAACTCCTTCAAATAATTGCACGACTTGATCACATTCCATCATGTGTTTGAACACATGTGTCGTAGACCGCCAGACCAAAACCATAGTTGATATCCCCCAAGTGACACGATTGACGTCTCGTGATTAGTTTAGTCAGTTCCTGACTTCGTGATATCATGGGACGATGAGTCCATGTATTTACTGAGTTGAACATGATTTTGTAAAATGTCCTAAAACTCATGGATTGAACATGGGTATGATCCTCACGTTGATAGTTGAGGCGAGAAAGTATTGCTCATTCGATGATCTGTTGAATATTGATAGTTGAACCAATATTCTCTGATTTGAGCAAGTATTGCTTATCTGAGCAAGTGTTGCTCATCTGATGAATTATTGGCAACGTGACCAAAATAAAATATTAATTAAAATACTGGTAGTTGAACCGAGTATATTGATCATGAGATCATCATAAATTTATTAGTGTTTGAATCTGGAATTATGATTCTTGGACTCAGAAACCCTAATTTGATCAATTGATGACCACTTCATGGTTTGTTAGGAATTGAACCATGGAACGAAGGAAGGATTGGTTTCATGAGACCGTGGGTCAATCATGTAACACCCATATGCTCACATGAGAAAACACCAAGACCTCTTGAAGAGTTGGTGACTTGTTGATGAAATAATGATTAAATGTTGGTTTAATCATTTATTCGAATTACTGCTGGGGTTCAACATTAGGTGATAAGACCTAATTAATTATGAAGAAGTGGAGGACCGACCAAGGGTTCATGAAACCGGACCTGGGTGGTCACGGGATCAAGTGTTGATTGTTTCATGAAGTTCCAAGTCGTTTGGAAGAGTTTTGGACCTAATACGTGCAATTGCGCAAATTATGTCAAATTGTAAAAATATGTAAGACCGGATCATTGAGAGCCAAAGAGCCAACCTTGGTCGGTCAAGGTAACATGCTCATGTCCCCAAAGTGTTCGTATCTCAGTTCTGAGAATTTTGATATTTTCGGATGTGCGTTTGAGCCATCATTTTAGAAAATATGAAGAAACCAGGGTTTTTTGATAAAACCGTCAAAACTTCATGAGATGAACGAAAAATAATGAAAAAGTGAAGGAATCATGAAGTGTGGGGCCGGCCATGGCCAAGGCATGGCCGGCCGTCCAAGGGAGCCAATCCACACGGTTTTTCAAAATTTTATAATATTTTCATGATTTTAGGGAAATATGATAAAATCAAGGAGTTTTGCTAAAATTAAAGAGTTTTGTTCAAATCAAGGAGTTTCCATGAGATGAAGGAAACATAAAAAAAATAAAAATAAATAAAATAAGGGATGTGTGGGCGTGTGGGACCGGCTTGGAGCATGATTGGCTGGCCAGGTCCCGGTCCCATGCGTTTTTCCTAATTTTATGTATTATTTCACAATTTAAAGGAAAATTCATAATTTGAAGGAAATATCATGAAATCAAGGAATTTGGGAGGAGCAGGCGGTGAGGATAAAGGAATATAAACAATATTGGGAGAAGTAGGAGATAAACTAGTATGATTGAGTACTGAATGAGTGGGAGAAACAAAAGAAGTTGTGGGAGGAATAGACGTAGTGGGGACTGCAGTAGTGGGAAGATAAGCTGACGCAGTTGATGGAGGAATTGTCGTAGTGGGATTAGTAGTACGGCGATGAGGTGGAGTGTAGAGGTGTGGTGGATAAGGTTGGAGAGGTAATGATTGGTTGTCAGTGGAAGCAGGACTCGTGGAAGGGTAAGAGAGGTGATCTGTATAGGGTAAATAAAATAAAGAAGGAGATAATTCATCATTAATGGAGTTATTTTGAGGAGGGTCTGAGAATGGAAAAATATTTCCATCGAATGTCACATGACGAGGTAGGATTATTTTGTGTGTGGTAAGATCTAAGCAGAGGTATCCACAGTGGTTGGGAGGAAAACCAAGAAAGATACACCTAGTGGAACGAGGGTCAAGTTTGTGGGGAGTTGTGGAGGAGAGATTTGGATAGCAAAGGCAACCAAGAAAGACACACCTATTGGAACGAGGGGAAAGTTTGTGGGGAGTTGTGGAGGAGAGATTTGGATAGCAATGGCAACCAAATGTATAAAGATGGTCATACGTTGGTTGGCGTTGATAAAGAATAGACACAGGTGAATGTTGATGGAGGACTTTGGTGGGTAGAATGTTATGGAGATAGACAGCTATATAAAGAGAGTAAACCCAATATTTAGGGGGAATGGGAGCGTGAGACATAAGAGTGCGAGTGATGTCGTTGTCACGGCGAATCATGCTTTCAGCCTTGCCATTTTGGGAGGAAGTTTTGGGGCAAGAGAAACGAAAAATAAGACCATTGTTACGAGCAAAAGTATGGAAAGAAGAATTGTCAAATTCGCGGCCCATATCGCATTGAAAACATTTAATTTGACGTTCAAATTGAGTTTGAAAAAATGAACGAAATTCCAAGAACTTTTCATAAACTGGGGATTTAAACTTTGGTGGATAAACCTAAAGATAGTTGTTAAAATTATCCAGTAATATAAGATAACAACGGAAACTGGTCTCTATGTGTAAAGGAGAGGTCAATAAATCACTGTGAATGATATAAAATGGTGCAAAAGTAATGGAATTTGATTCATAAAATGGTAATCTAACATGTTTACTAACTTGACATGAATGATAAAGTTTAGAAGACTGATTCTTATTACAGTGAAAATAATTTTTGGTACGTAAAACATCTAAAGTAGCCTTGCCGGGATGGCCAAGACGACTATGCCAAATATTTGTCGAACAAACAACAAGAGATATGGGGGAAGACTGGGATGATTTTTGAGATGGCACGGCAGAGTTGGTGATAGGAAGCTCCCCAGAACTATTGCACCGAAGGATAATCCTCTTCGAACTCAGATCCTTCACAAAAAAAACAGACGGATCAAACTCAACAGACACACGATTATCAGTGGTGAACTTACGAGCGGAAACTAAGTTTTTGATAATATCGGGAACAATAAGAGTATTTTTGAGTTGAAGAGTGCCAAACTAAGATAGACCGTACAGTACTAGAATTGGATACGTTATGTAAAGTACCTGAATCAGCAGTGAGATGCGAGGTAGCACCAGTATCCATTTAAAAAGAATCATCGGGTTGCTATAGATGCATAAAACTATATTCCTCGGCAATGTCTGTGAGATGCAGTAGTTCCGTTGATGGAGTAAGGTAAGATTGACCACGAGTTTTTCCAGGAGAGCGATCACGGGAGTTTTTTTGGCGCGAGTTCACATCAGGCGTCCTATGAGACGACTGTCAGGGAGAGACAGTTAGGTATGGGCATGGAGGAACGGCTCAATAAGGCGGCCAGTAAGGAGGGTATGCTGGCAGTGATGGATGGAGGCCTGATGGTGTTGGAAGGAGCGGTGGGTTGACAGAAGTAGTTGGGCCAGATCTATGGCGCTTGTCGGTTGACTGTGTTCGGTTTCCACGTCTTCCATTGTTATGTTGGTGAGGACACTGGGATTGTCGATCCGTAGGAGATTAAGCAGCAGCAAGGGCGGTGGGTGCAAGGGCAATAGAGTGTTGTTCACGTATTATCTCCTCAGTACGCAGTTGGGATCGAGCAGCGTCGAACGTGGGCATGGACTGTTGGATGAAGGATGCTACAGTATTATACTCCTCCGGAAGACCATTAACCAATTGGATAACCAGGCGCTTATCGTTCATTAGAAAATCAAGGTCACTTAATTGATCGGATAGTGATTTAATTTTATCACAATAATCATCAACACTAGCACAATCAGAAAACTTGAGATTTACAAACTTACTTTCAACACTAGCATTATCTTGAAAAAGTGTTTTGAGATGGTCCCAAATTTCCTTTGCGGTTTTTCCTTTCTATATAACAGTAAGCATTAGATCCTTAGTCATGGTGGCAAACATCCATTGACGACATAAAGCATCTAATTATTTTTTAATATCGGCATCAATATCCGCAGGTTTTTGTGAACCATCAATTAAGAAGAGTAATCGATGTGCTTGGAGAAGAAGATCATAGAGAAAAACCCATCAGGAGTATTCATCTTGTTTGATATCTAAGATGACAGGGATTATGGATTTGATGTTGTTGATGGAAAAATCCAGGTGAATGGATTTATTTTCACTTGCCATCGATTTTAATGGTTTAGAGAAAATAGGATCGTAGGGGGGGCTGATACCATCTTGGATTGATGATAACTTCCTTAGTGAGTGACGATCACTTGGGTTATGTTTTTATATATGAAAAACATAATATCCCTTTTTGGGAATATAGAAGTTATTACGGAGATAATCTTCTTATTACAGAAGTTATGACTAGAGATAATCTCCTCTATGAAAATAAAAAAAGTAGGATAATATATTCTCTAATACTTTCTACACTCGAAAGTGGATAGAGAACATAGAATTCGGGAACTTCAAAAGGTTCCTCAACTTGGTGAACCTGCACACTACTCGAATCAAACATATCAAGTGGTGGATACTTAGAAGCAAAATAATTCTTAAGGATATTAATAGAACATATACTCAAACCTAAGTGAGGTAGCTCCTTAAAAATGGGGTTAATGACTCTTTCGGAAACTATTTCAATTGGGAGAGAAGGATCAATAGATATAGAATTAAGCAAAAGTTTAGGCAAACCTTGTATCGGATCCTCATATTTTTTAATTAACAGTGAATTATTTACCTCAAGTATATCGTGGTCCTCTATTGAACTATTATTATTTAGCTCAATTGGGTCTTCCACGACTTCAATCAATTTGGTTTCATTCTCAATCTCAATCTCTTCAACAACCTGGTCATCGGAATTGGAATCCTCTCCTAAAACGTCTAGTTCATTGATGCTACTCCTAATTTCTTCGTTTGAGTACGTTACACCATTTATAACAATAGATATGTCATACCCAGACTCCTCCTTTTGAATAGGCGAAGGATCTTTATTATGATCCAGAGTTGGAATAATTGTATCATTGTTATAGGAAATTTCCAAAGGTTGCAGATCTTCAAAATATTCTTTATCGTCCATAGGAATTTCAGAATTGTTTTGGTTTTGAGGCCAAACTTCTTCCTCATCCCTATTTTTACCGAATTGAGCAATTTGTTCGTATAATTATATTTCTCTGAATTCCTTTTAATTTCTCGATGTGATTTCTCCCAATCATAGGTTTGTTGATTTTGTAGTGATTCTTGCATCTGTTGTTGAAGCTCCCCTATCATAGAACACATCCGTTCTGTAAAACTAGACACTTTCTGATCAAAAGCATAACTATCCTCCCATCCTTGCGGTTGCTCACTAACATACCCATCATTAGGTTGTTGATATGCATGAGAGTATCCCTAAGGATTGGTTTTGATTATACCCATAGGATGGTTGGTAGTTGTCAAAATATTGAGATTGAAAACCATATTGATTACCATAATTATATGTCTGATCTTGTGCTCCGTACATGTTATTTCCATAAGGAAACGTGATGACTCACAAGCAAAAAAACAAAAAAAAAACTATAAAAAATAATAAAAACAAGCTAAACAAATACCAAATCAATTAGCGACTGCTCCCCGGCAGCGGCGCCAAAATTTGTATGGTATGTCGTAGGCTCAACAAATTAATAAATATATTTCCCACTTATTAACTGGTAATATATAGCGGTAGTAAGATATCGTTCCCACAGAGAGCTGTGTAATTGATAGGTTATTTGATCAGCAAGATAAAGTAAATAACAAAGGGGGGTTTGGTTGTAAGATATAAATATAAATAAAGACAATACAGAAAATAGATGATTAAGGAATCCTTCGTCGTTACCAAGCGTTAACAGGATAAAAATACTTATCTATCATTCATAAGAATCATTCATCACCAATCGTAGAATAGCAGGTACGCTTAGCTATCCCCAAAACTCCTTGTATCACCGGATAATAGGTACGCTTAGTCACCGGATTCTATCTAACTGAGCCTCCTTAAGATACGCTTACAAGGTGTAACTTGATCGAACGCTTTAGGTTTGATTCCAGCAGTTAAACTCAGTACGCTCTGTTCACTTACTGGTGTTGTTTCCACACACGATTGCTTTACAGAATCCCTCTGCAAGGTCTCATGTTTTCTACTTGTGTAGGAGATGCCGACAATTATAGATCGTTCAACTCTCTACTAGCAATAAAATGATTAATAGGATAATCCGTTTGCGTACCTGATGCATGTCGTAATTAATATATTTCTTACTAATTAACTAGTAATATAGCGGTAGTAAGAGATCGTTCCCACAGAGAGCTGTGTAATTGATATGTTATTTAGATAGCAAAATAAAGTAAAAAGGGGGTTGATTTATGAAATAAATAAAAAAAATAAAAAAATAAAAAAGATAAAAGGGATGATCAAAGAATCCTTCGCCGTTACCAAGCGATAACTTGATTAGTATACTTATCTATCTTCCTGAGAACTATCATCACCAACCGTAGGAAAGCAGCTGGCGCGGTGCTATCCCCAAAATCCCTTATGTAACTTGATACCGAAGCGCTCACATATCAAATTCTATCCAGCTGAACCACCAAGTAGTAGCGCACTCAAGGTGTAATCCAACCGGAAGCTTTAAGCTATGCGAACTTAGCTTGATCCTAGCAGTTAGACTCTTAGCGCAAGGTCCACTTACTAGTGTTGTCTTCGCACACGATTGCTCCGCAGAATCCCTCTGCGAGGTCTCATGCTCTCTACTTGTGTAAGGATTATTCAACAATTACACGGATATCCTAACCCTTTACTAGCAATAGAATGATCAAAATATTAATCCAGCGTGCACTCCAAACAATCTAATTAATCAATCATAAACCCTAGAAATAGTAAAAACAAACGATTATGTGATTAAAAATCCGTATAGATTTATATAACTAATAAAGCTTCACGCTTAGAACATTGAATTCATCCTTAATCAACAAAATTTTAGCTTCTCATGATTACACAATTACGCGGTTTCCCTCTAAAGGAGTAAACCCTAGAATATTAATTAAGAACAAAAGTGTATTATGAGATGTGTGTAGAGATATATTTTTTAGGTTAAGAAGTCTCTTATATAGGTATCCAAGTAGTAGAAGCCCCATGCACTGAATCCTGTGTCAAAGGTTGCCAAATATCGTAGAATTCCAAAACTAAGTCACGCCCGAAGCTGTAGTCGTGAATAGAATGCTAACTTGCCATTGGGCTCATGTTGTGGACAGAAGTCCAGCCCAAATAATATATCACTTCAACTGTTAGTTCCGTGGAACTGTCAGTGCAACCTTCAATTTCTTTCCTCCTCTTTTGAACGGCTAGGACTTCCCGTACGTAACTTCTCCTGTAATTTTTACTATTTATTTTCTTTCAAATACGGCTGGGACTATCAACCGTAACTCCTCCTGGATGTTTTTACTCTTTCACTCGAATTCAAACTCACTCATACCATGGTTTGTTCTCCCCGGAAAGTCGAACTCGTGTTCTCATACTCCACCAGTCAACATCTCCGATAGCCGCCATCATCACAGACTCGAACTCCTCACTGCCAAACTCCATTTTCCTCTGTTACTCGATCTGAACTCCATTTTCATTATCTCGAGCTCTTCCATCTCAGTCGTCAATGGCATCATCATCATCATCATTATTCTTTTCCATCGATATTGAAGATGACTATCCAGTATGATCACCACCTTTTCAACTCATTTGAAACTGAACCTCCACTGCAACCCAACTCCTATCATCTCCGTTAACTGCCAATGGAAGCAACGTACACGTCCAGCTCTTCCCTGTTTCTCGTTATTGCTGCCATCAAATATCAGCGTCATAACTCCATCCCGATCACCACAGCATCAACTTCTCTTCTTATTCAGCATGATAACCTCACTGGCCCATCATTCTACCAACAGTCCAGCGATAACACACTCTCTCGTTCCCATCTGAAGCTCCTCCTTCCATCTCGATCTCTTATATTCGCAGCAAACTCGAAAGTTCAGTCCATACATATATTCCTTCTTCATCTACAGCATCACTGCCATGTATGAACTCCATCTCTATCATTCGATGGATGGCAACAACTCCTCGGTACATCCTTCATCGTCACCTTAATTCAGTTCCAGCCAACTCGACCAACTCTTCCATTATCATCCACAGCAGCAGGCCATCATCATCACTGTCAGCGAACCACAGCTCAACTCCATCAGAAACCATGCAAACTCGAGATCTCTCTGTTATCTTCTATGCTCAGCCAATACCCAACTCCGGTTCTTCTCGTCTGCAAGTCTCCACTGCATCATCCATAGAGCTGAGCTCATTCCATCTTCAATACTGTCAAACATCATCATCTCACTGTACTATGCAACCATCGTTGATCAACATTGATCCATAGCTCAATCACCGTTCCATCAACCACAGCATTACCGTCTTCATCACACTGTCGATCTCGAGTTCCATCACAATCTCGACATTCCCTTAATCCATCTACAGTTTCCGTGAATAGCCATGAACGTCAGGCAAAACCGGAGTTATGAAGATGATGGCAGCCCCTAACGAATGAACTGGTGCCTTTATAAATTCCGATTCAACTGTCAGTCTTCCGAGACGGACAGTTCATTTTCTTGCATCATTTTTATTTTGCTCATAAAATCTTCATACGACGTCGAAATAACTCCATTCTTTCGCCGCTGGCTTTGTCTTGTCATCCTCTTCGAGATGATAGTGAGAACTCTTAAATTTGAACGAGTTCCATTTGGTCTTTGTCCCTTCTCCGCTTGTAACCTTCACTTTTGTAGTTATTTCCACTTCTTTTAGGATGATTCACCTGATGAAAGACAAATACAAGAAAACAAGCGTAATATACAATAATTCGCAAGAATATATAGCAATTACTATCATGGATTCAACACTAAATATATGCAAAATATGCACTTAACAACACCCAAACCAATCTAAGAATCAATCATAAACCCTAAATATAATTAATGAAAACAAACGATGATGATTAAAACCTAAAATATACTTGTGTTATTAATGAAGCTTCACGCTTAGAACATTGAATTCATCCTTAATCAACAAAGGATTTAGCTACTCATATTACAAAGAAGATGAATAATGGTGGTTTCCCCCTAAAGGGGTAAACCCTAGGTTTTTGATATAAAACTTGTGATATGAGATTATCGATATATCCCTCTTTACATAACCTAATACCTTTTTATAGGTTTACATTGCTTTATCTCCAAGTATTTAGTTTGGTTCAAGAACCCGACCCGAAAACACGAACTAGCGACCCCAAACGAGGCCTTAGGCCTTCCAAAGTGTAAATACACGTTTTCCTACTTGCTAAGTACGCGTACCGATATGCGTACCTCAAATTCCAGCAGAAATTTTTGGAACTAAGGTATGCGTACCTTAGTGTCTTCGGTATTCAATAAAAGCTTATTTTGGCCACAACTTCTTCGTCTGAAATCGGAATGACCTCATACTTTTCGTATTCTTTTTATCTTTCAATTCTCTTCAATATGGTGATGAGAAATCCTTAATTTGAATGAGTTAATCTCGGTCTTTGGCCTGTCTCTTGATTTTGAGTGTTTTGCTCCTTTTCGTCGCACTTCTTCCACTTCTCTTGGACTTGGAATGATTTTTTTCCTAGCTCTTTTTAGTACTTTGTAGCTCCTTTTTGGATGATTCACCTAACAAAGACAAATAAGATAAAACAATAGTAATAATATGAATACATGCACAAATAATAGCTAAAACAAGTATGGAATGGACACTAAAATCATATGAATTATGCACTTATCACTTAATTTTATTCTTTGTACGTCTTGGACATACGTAAGCATGATGGATATGAAAGTTGGTGAGTATTTAAGAGCTTTGTCTTTGCATATATAGTAACCCTGAGTAGATGTGCACATCCTTCCAAATGCCATAAACAGAGCTGTGTGGGGTAATAAAATCTTGGGATGGTAAAGGTAAAAATTATTGGGGTGAATTTGTGGTTTACTTGTGGTGGTAGAAGAGGATTTTTTCTTTAGGTGAAACGGCATGATTGCCTGAGATACGTAAGATATAATCTAGTTGTTAATGATACCCCAATTAAAAATAGTACCCCCCAACAGGTGCTTCTTGCTCTGAATCTGCATAAAACCAATAGTTTTAATTAAAACCCAAATAAACTCTTCAAGATTAGCAAGCTTAATTACTATTCTCTTAAAAGTAATTCCAGTAGAATTAAAAATAAATGAAATGTCTAAAATTAGACTTTGAAAATAGGGTTTAGTAGGATAATGATGAAAATTGAAGGGTTGCGCATGGCATTGAAGTGGCGTGAATTTCCAAGTGACAAGATGCTTGACCAAATGCCATTGTTTATGGTGGATTTTCAACAAAGGTCAAAACCGTAAGATCATGATACTGCATGTTTCTGATACGGCTTCAGGCATGTGATGATTCATATTTTACGAAGCCATGATGAATATGTCTTTCGAAAAGCCTCCACTAGATGAGCGTTCGATCCCTGGCATTTCATTGTGTTGAGAGGGCTTAACGCCTTCAGGACGTCGGTGATACTCATTGTTCTCTGACTACATGAGAGCGACCCCCCTCTACATAGAAGAACGATTGGGCGGTTCTCCGTAAGATTTAAAGCAACAGCGCCTTCAGGACAGTGACACTCACTGATCCTGACTATGTAAAGAGACCGTGTATAGACTCGGGCATTCTTGTAAGATTTGAGAACGCCTTCAGGATATTAGCCGTCTCCTGACTATGCACATAGATTAATTTTTCCGTGACATTCACCACTGAATTCCCATAATATTCTATTATTGCACCTATTCCATGGTCGAATACACGGCCTGATCCCATGGAATGGAAATAACAATTGCTCTGATTCCATGGTCGAATCCACGGCCTGATCCCATGGTCTAATCCACGGCCTGATCCCATGGAATGGCAATAAAAATTGCTATGATTCCATGGTCGAATCCATGGTCTGATCCCATGGAATGGCAATAATAATTATTCCGATTCTATGATCGAATCCATGGTTTGATCTCACAGAATGGCAATAAACAACCGTATTATCTCATTACTCCGATTTCACGAATCTCATGGAATAGTAATAGATAATTTTATTACTCCTATTTTATGATCAAATCCACGATCCCGTGGAATGGTAATGCCTATTTTATTATTCCGAGTTCATGGTCGAATCCACGGCTAATCCTATGAATCGATAATAAATAAATACTGATTTTTATTGTTCAATTTAATGAATTATTCTACACTAAATTTCATGAATTAGCAATAAATACTTAATCACCGGGATCTGGATCATCACTGAGTAAGCCCCACAAAAATGGTGTAAGTGTACTCGACAATGATGCACGACTGAGCACCCAGAAGCACGAACGAGCATCCAAAAACATGAATAGATGAGGAATCCTACGCAAAACAAGAGGAAATAATAAGGAGTGCCCTAGCCGTGGCCGGTCCCCATGCTCCTTCCATTATTTTTCCCTATTTTTTTATTTTCGTGAACTCATGAAAAACTCTTTGATTTTAGCAACTTTCCTTGTCTTTGCAAAATTCATGAATTCTACATAACTTCATGGATTCATGAAAAAATAATAATATTATAAAATAAGGAAAGGAAAGGAAAGGTGTGCGAGACCTAGCAACATGGTCGGCCGGCCATGCCCTAGCCGTGGTCGGTCCCACACATTACAATCCTTAGCCTATTATAATAATCATTCCCCAATTTCATGAAACTCCTGGGTTTCAACAAAATGCATGGATTCTCCATAACTTCATGGATTCATGAAATAATATTATAAAATAGGAAAAGGTGTGTAGGACTGGGCAACATAGCCGGACGGCCATGCCCAAGCCGTGGCCGGCCCCACACCTCACAATCCCTAGTTTTTTATATTTATTATTCCCTAAACTCATGAAATTCCTCTGTTTCAACAAAAACCCATGGATTCTCCATAACATCACGGATTCATGAAAAATAGTATTATAAAATAGGGAAAGGAGTGCCGGACCGGGCAACATAGCCGGTCGGCCATGACATAGCTGTGGCCAGTCCCACACCCTGCAATCCCTAGTCTTTTATAATTATTATTTTCCTCAAATTCATGAAACTCATTGGTTTGAGTAAAAATCATGATTTCTTCATAACTTCTCAAATATTGCTCAAATCATGAAAATTCAAAAGCCAACGTGGTCACATGACCGGCTAGCCTATCATGGAAATTTAAATATCAAAATACACTTATTTTAATATTTGCAAAATATTTATTAATTGAGCATACATGCTCATTCCGACAAAAATCAAGAATTTCAGTCAGGATGAAACTCTTCTGAAAATTCACAATGTTGCTCGAACACACATCAGAAAATACTGAAACTCTCAATACGGAGACACGAACACCATGGAAACACGTGCATGCCTTAATGACCGACCAGTGTTATTCCTAGGGATTGCACAAAGCCATTCCCATACATTTTCATAATTCTGACCTAATTCGCTCAATTGCTCATATTGGGCCCAAACTCTCTCCAACCAACCTGGGGAGTGCTCAAACGGACAAAAAATGGTCTCGTGATCACCAAGAGCTGGTCCCATGCTCTCTTGGTCGGTCCCCATCTTTCATACTTAGGCTTTGCCTAATGTTGAACCTAGCAATAATTCAATAAATGATGAAACCAGCACTTAATCATCATTCCTTCACCAACTCTCCAACTGAGAACCCTGGTGCATGCTCACTTGTTAAACTGGGCATCACATGGATGTCCATAGTCTCATGTGGTTGGTCCCTCCTTTGTTCATGACCTATTTTCGGAAATTCGTCAACTAATGAGCAATTCATCAAAAATTAGGGTTTTCGAAGAAACGCTCAACAAATCTTTATTCTGAGCAAGTTCAAACACCAAATAAATTTATGTTGATCCACGGGGATTAATTATATAATATCTAGTAATCTACCAATATTTTTATATTTTATTGGGGCACGTCACCAATAAATATTTCGTCGAATTGAGCAACTTTGCTCAGTCGCTCAAATATTGATCCAACTATCAATATTTAATAAATTGTTAGTGATTTGTCGAATTGCGCAACACTTGCTCAATTGCACGTCAAATTATCAACATTCGTTAAATTTTTCGAATTGAGCAATACTTGCTCAGTTTCTCGTCAAATTCTCCCTATTCAGTAATTCGTCAAAATGAGCAATACTTGCTCAGTTGCTCGAATATTGACCCAACTATCAATATTCAGTAATTTATCAGTATTTCGTTGAATCGAGCAATACTTGCTCAGTTTCTCGAGTAATCCATATATATTCAGTAACTCATCAATATTCATGAATCGCTGAGCATTTGTCAAACATGCTCGACTCAACAAAACCTAGGCTCATTGCCTAATCAGTCAACAAATAACAAACTAAATACACGTCTGTCATGCAGACTTCACGATTCGTGAGACATCAATCACATCAAATTGGGGGATAACAACTAGGGTTTTGGTCTGGCGGCCTACAGCACGTGGATTCATCCACGACGAGAAATGTGTATAAGTTGTGTCCACGGTTGAAGGAGTTACCAACATAGTGGGTGCACGATCCTTCAAGTCTCCACACAACATGGAACTGACTTTACAACGATCTTCCATTTGCCCACTCTTCCACTCATGAAACCGTCATACTTACAGGGATCAAGGTTTTTACAACTCTGACAATATAAATAAGTTTCTGAATCCATGATTGAGGAGGGAAACGTTTTTAGTCTACACAAAATTTCTCGAGTAACTACTCTCAAGAATTCATCAATCCATCAGAACTTATTCGAACTCAACAGTTCACCAATTATTGAAGAAACCTTCAACACATCCACAATCCTTTATTATCACCGAACCCACACAATTCTCAGCTTCCCTCATACAGATCAACCCATCTCCCTCTTTGCGACCGAATTGACTCTGGAACGGCCATTGACTTGGTTTAGATCGGAGTCCTACATATTTATCTCTCGAATCTAAGCACTCCCTTTGTCGTGTATCTGTGTGAGGTTAAGAAGTTTTCCTGGTTGAGGAGTCTCGACAACACGCTCGACTCTTCATTTTCCTAAAAAACCAGTGAACCGTTTTTCCCCATCCACAGCCATAAAGGGTCATTTATGGCTAATCTACCACCATTATTTAAGATAGGTAGGGTGATAATCCAGGGATTACACTAAAAGAAGCAAAGAAATAAAGATAGAGAAAAAAATGATTAAGAAAAATGGCCGATGCTGCATCAAGTTCTGCGCCGGAGGAGGAATTCCAAATATACCACCTAAATCTGATGCCATGCGACATGAAAAATATGCAATTGAAGCTTTGACCAGTACAAAGATGGAAAGTTTAATAAAGTATTTGAATCTTGAGAAGACCAAGAAGAAAGAGAAGGAAGACATAAAAGAATTTGAGAGATTGAGGATTAAGGATAATGAAGAGTTCCAACTATGGATGATAAAGTTAGAGGCTGTTGATGCACGACGACATCGCAGGAGACTTCAAGGAAGAGGAGAATGGAAGCCATCATGGGGAAAAACTCCAAGCATGATTGAGAGTGATAGTGAGAATGAAGAAAATAAAAAATCTTATGAAGAAGAGATGGAGGAAAGTAGTGATGATTCTCTGAAGAGGAAGAAAATAGCAAGAAAATTGGAGAAGGAGAAGAAGAAAATGCAAGAATTTGAGGATATGATGTATGAATGCTATCTATCACAGAAGGCACATGAATTCAAAAAGTTTGCTCGGACCATGTCAGAATCGCTAAATGTCGATTCTAACGGAGAGGAAATTCGAGGGATGGATATCGATGGAAATCTTGTGTTCTCTGGTCCAACTGTGCATTGCAGTGATAGTGAAGATAAGGGTGATGAAGATGAAGATCACCAGGGGCCTTATACAACTTCCGACAGTGACGATGGTAAGGTTGTTTACTATATCTTTGATGAGTTGAACTATACCAGCGACAGTGAGGATGATTCATAGTAGTCATATCTGAAATACTATCAATTTCCTTAGAACTATAGCATTGAGGGGCTCTTGAACATCTTCGTGAAAATTTATGAGGAAATTGATGGTATTTAAAATCGCTAAAGAAGTTCTTGGAAAAAGGAGTTTCAATATCTGACATATGGTGGTAAGATCTTTTGTAGTTTTTTTCTCTGTGAATGCTGGTGTTTTTTGTGATGTGATGAAAAGCTTGATTTTGGGGTTCTGTTGGCGAAGAAAGCATAGGTTGGGAAGCAGTTTGACAAGTCGCAGTAGAAGTGTTAGTATGGCTTTCCTTTGCAGTTGGGATTACAGAATTACAACCTTGGTTTTTTATTGTATAAAGAAGGTTGTAATGGTATTGAAGAATTTGCGGATGTTTAGGGATAATGTTTAAACTGTTTTTATTTTCCTTGAAAATAATTATCCTGGATATGTTCTTGTAAAAATTTGGATTTTCCTTAATGGTAGAATTGTGTTTGGTGTTGGTTTGTTGTAAATGAAGTTGATTGTCTATTTTTTTGGTTTGATTGATTTCAGAGGCAGTAAAATGGGTATTGTAAATGTGCATACAAGTGAAGATCTTAGTGAAAAACTTTAGGATTCCAAAGATTGATACGTAAAGATAGGTAAAGATGATTGATTTGAACTTGCTAAGATGAATACTGAATTTCATCTGAAGACTTTTTTTTTCTTCTACGTCACAGTGACGGAACAGAGCTCAAGGAGAGAGGTTATAAAAATGTTTATTAAATAATTGACACTAGTGGAAAATGGGCTATCTAAGACACGATGGAACGACACAAACTAAATATCGCCTAATAACAAGACACCGAAAATGTCGTTGACTAAAGTCATACTGTCGTTGTGTTAGGACTTTTGTTGACTTCGAGAACGATACAACTCATAGTATTGTTGACTAAAGTCAGAACATCGTTTCATTAGGACTTTTATTGACTTCTATAACGACATCCTGGTATTATTGTTTCACTAGTAGATATTTTTTTTTTTGGGGAAACACGAAACATTACATCTAATATAATATATAATTTCTCTTTTATTTCTCGATTTTTATCTTCTCTCATTTTCTCTCTCCACCAGAGCCTTTCATTTCTTCTCTCCTTTTCCTCTTCCGAATATTTTCTTTTGCTACACAGTCCGTGGCTTCAATTAAGATCATTAGGAGAACTTCGTTCCTGTAGTTGTCAATTATTAGATACTCACATCGTTTCGTTTCATAAACCCTAAGTCTTGATTCTAAAACCTCCGAACTATTTTCTTATTTCCTCTACATCTTTGATCTTTAGGTTGTAATCAATCCTTCTTGTAAATCGTTGTTAGGTTTCAGTTTCTTTAACTTCAGGGTAAAGTTAGGGTCTTAATTTATTTTTTTCCTTCCGATTTCTATCTTTGCTAATTGTTCATTTTATTTGTGGTTAGGGATTCATAACTATTTTGATTTTTGTTGTAGCGGTTCGCAAGGTAAATCTTCTAAACCCTAACCTATTATTTTGATTTTTAGTTCTATTTTATTTATAGATCTATTGGTAAATGATTCCTGTGACAGAAATGATGTTGGAATTGTCGATTTTGGGGGTTTTCATGTTTGATCTGTTGATATAGATTTTATTCTTATGTTTTTCACTCCTTGTATTTGATGAATCTTGTTTTGCCGTGGTATTATTTTGTTTAGATTCATGAAGATTAAATCATGGGTTTAGTCAATTTCAGTTTTATGATAGAGTTTTCAATTTTATGATTTGGGTTTGGTTAGTCTCACCCGGTTGTAGTGATTTTCTTTACATCCGGTTGTAGGAATTTTTGTGGGGTTCATATTTGTTTGGGTTTAGTTTTGGTTTGTATTAATAGTCAATTGTTAAGATCTGAGATTTGTGGGATTTTTCAAATAGTGGGAAGACTAACCCAATACAGAGTTGCAGGAAGAAACACATGTACAACTACAGCAGAGACTGCAAAGGTATTATTTCAACAACTAAAAGTATTCTATACCAATCTTCTGTGTGCTAATTTGTTTTGAGTGAATGTTTTATCTCATGCTCTAATCCGAAGTGTCTAACAATTTGGATTTGTGATTCTTAATAGCATTGGAAACTCCTTGTGGTTTATGCGTAAACCCTTTCTCTACTGGTAGAAGTCTTACACTCTTGTGAACGGATTCTTTCCTAATATGATTAAAAATGTCTTTAGAGTACCTGCTGATATTGAATCTATTCTAATCTTTATAGTCGGTTCTTTTTGGCTTTAGTTTCATATTCAGTGATTTCATTTCTGGCATATATTTTTGTAACCCCTATTGGGTTTTCAATTGAATAATGAACTATGGTTTCAAATTTATGTGTCATCATCCTTCGAAATCTCTTCATGTATGTTTCTAATTCATGACTTTAATATTTTCCAAGTGTATTTGTCTAGGTTCCCCACTACTGTTAAGTTGTAATAGTAAAAGTAAATGCAATTTAACTTTTTTTTTTTAATGTAATGTGCACTTCCCACGTTTTCTAAATTATCTATTATTTATGAATTGTCTAAACTAACTAGGTAATTGGATTGCTAATCTTGCAACTGAAACACGTCATCATTTGAGTCTTGTTTAGAGTATTGTACTCAATTTTGTTTGTGAACTGGGTTTCATTGCAGAAAGAGGTGAACATTGGGTTTAGGAGCCAACACCAATCCAAAGGCAGGTTATTCCAGTTCTCCTATCTGTATGCAACTCAATAACCCTCTAAGTGCGATCGAGGCTAAGAGATGCACCCGATAAAAACACTATTAGAGGATTTTTCATCTTCTGGTTTGTGCGTGTTCAATTAATTTTTTTACATCATATGGATCTGGAATTTTCCCATTGTTGTGCTTATGTAATATGGTAGGTCTGGGAGATTTTTAGAGATTATGTTGTACTTGAGTAGGTTATTCTTGTGCTTAAATTTTGTTAAGAGATTAGCACTCCAAAATGCAAATTTTGCTCGTTGTAAGTTGTGTAGGCTGGTGTAGTAAGTTGTATAAAACACGGGAATTAGCATCTTCTGTTTTGGGTGCATATGTTCTGCACTTAATGGTGCATATATTCTTATTTGTTTGAATATTCTTCCAGTTGAGTAGCAATATGAAAACCTTTTTTTTTTTTGCAGTATGAAGAATGCATCAAGGACTGTGACAGAGATGTAGAGAGAGGGAGGGAACTCCGCTCTGACTATAAGATGATTGCAAGGGCCTTGACTAGGAAGGGAAATTATTTCGTAAGTATGGAAAAAACCTCACAGGACTACGCTCCAGCAATTGAGGCTTTCCAGAAATCTCTTACCGAGCATCGCAAACCTGATACACTGAAAAATCTTAACGAGGCCGAGAAAGCCAAGAAGGAATATTTGGAGCAGCAAGAATATTTTGACCCCAAGTTAGCTGATGAAGAGCGTGAAAAAGGTATGATGTTTCCCTCTTTATATGGAAAAAACCTCATAGGACTACGCTCCTGCAATCGAGGCTTTCCAGGAAGCTCTTATCGAGCATCACAATCCTCATACACTGAAAAATCTTAACGAGGCCGAGAAAGCCAAGAAGGATTTGGAGCAGCAAGAATATTTTGACCCCAAGTTAGCTGATGAAGAGCGTGAAAAAGGTATGTTGTTTCCCTCTCTATTTGTAATATCAGTTCCTGCGGCACTTGTTAAGATATGTAGACTTAACGTTGCTTCAGGTGTATATGACATTGTTGGATTTTTTACATTTAATCAACGATCCTAGTATCTATTCCTCACAGATGCTCAGTTCACTGTTCTTTACACATCTATGGCTACTCTCTGTCAGTCGAATCTCATTTTGAAGTTTTATGTGTTGGTCTGCAAGTAATGACTTTTTCGAGCAGAAAAAGTACCCCAAGGATGTAAGTCACTACTCAGAAGCCTTGAGAAGGAATCCCAAAGACCCAAAGGTATCATTGTCTTTTGATCTTAGTTTTCTAGAAGGATTTCTTAAGACCTTGGGTCCCTCTTGTGCATATTAGTTCAGCTTGTGACATTTGTTCTATTCTAACACAAGTGTATATATGGGTCTGCTGCTTACATTATGCGATGGCATCGGATAAGATGCATACAAATGAGGAACGTTATTCTTAGTGCATGAATTACTTAGAGGTATGATATACTATTTGGTGTTATGATTTCTTTTCTTTTTTTTTATGGTGGATTCAGTTGTATCGTTGGGATGGTGGATTACAGACATATCAATTTTATTGTAGTCACATAACACATAAGACGAACCTCATCGGATTACATTAATACTATCTTACATTAGTTATTCTCAAGTTAAATAAAATTATTCCTTTGTTGTTCTGTGGATTTATGTTCTTACGCATATCCATATCTAAATCAATGTTAACCAGTTCATTGACATATTCGCTTGGCTTAAGTTATATGGGAGGCTCTCATAGATACCACAAGTATTCTGAAGATTTTTTATTTTAAATGTCGACAATAAATTAATATTCAAGGATCTATTTTGTTGCTAATCAACTATTGTATGACGCTTAATTTTTCAACTTTTTTGATAATGCCATCGTGTAATGTAGAGTCAGTGTTGTCCACCTCTTTTATTGGCATTGGATGAATCATGAAACTTTATATGTTTGGTTGTTTTTGATAATTGCACTCTAAAAGCATTTTGTTTTGTAGGTAGGTCTGATCGTGCAATGGAATTCGAGAACTGTACCCGGATTTACCTTGCAGCTGGTGAGATTTTTGATGGGGATAAATTTATAGTCATTTACATTCAGTGTCTAAATTTAGATTTGATTATTTAGTTTCCCTTGTGATGTTTTTTTTTGTTTTACACATTCCCTTGTGATGTTGAACCCAAGTGTAAGCTGATTTCAGTTATGAATTGTGAAACCAATACAATGATTTTTATTTAGAAAGCCATTTAAATTTATAAATTCAAATTTTATTTTGGGTAATTTGAGTTTCCAATAGATTTATTTCATTCCAGTCAGAATTACTGCAATCAGCCAGATCTTACTTGGAATTCAACTGAATTTGGTTTGGCATTCAGCTGAATTTCTAATTTTTTTTTTATATTTATGAAACTAAATCTATGACGTTGTCTAGCTGTCATACCTAGCGACAACTAGAAAGCATCGTAATATTTAGTCAACTTGAAAGTGTCATTCCAGAAAAAGACACTAAATCTACGGCACTTTCAGAGGCACTTCAAAAGTGTGGTATAACGGGCTAAAATGACATTTTTCGACTATCTTAAAACGACTTTTTTCCACTAGTGTGAGATCTAGACTCTAGAGATGCTTAGAGAAAGGTCTATGGAATGAGTGTATTTTGCACTCATTCACTGCCAAATCCAGTGAGAGACTGGGTGAAAGAGTGGTTTTTGCACTATGGAATGAGTAGAAAATAGACTAAGAGGCTAATCATTAGCCGCTTAAGAAGAAATTTTTTACCCAGGCGGCATATCTTTAGCCGTTTTGGATATATTTAGAGTTTTTTATTAATAAAACTATTATGGGACCTATTTTTTAGAGTTTTAAATAAATAAAAAAGCTTTAAAAAATCTTGAGAGGCAGATCTTTAGCCGCTCAAGGTCTTTTTTCCCTAAACGGCTGAGATTCAGCCGCCTAGTGAAGACTTTTGACTACTCATTCGTTTCAATAAGTGTGTGAGTGATTTTCAATGAATCGACTACTCATTCATTTCAATGAGTGTGTGAGTGATTTTCAATGAATGAGTGGGTGTTCTCACTCCATAGCATCACCTAATTTGATCAAATCCAGTGAAACTCATTTGTATTGAATGAGAACCCTCACTCCGTAGCCCTTGCTCTTAGTACTTCAATTATTTGTAGTTACTTATTTCCCAGTTTTGTTGGCTAGATGGTAGAACATGCTGCCAACAAGCAAGGAAGTTATAACAAATTTTGCCTCCCATTCCCTTTGGTTTTGTTTTTCCTTCTGGTGCACGAGGCGATGTCAAACTCGATGGTAATTTTATATTTAAGTTATGTAGTACGTCTTGGTTTAGCACAAATCATAATTAGTTCACTATAAAACTAAATGGGATGCATTTTTCTTCTACTTCAAGACTTGTGGCAAAGACCTACTAGTTAAAAATGTACCATTGTTATAAAAAGACATGCACTTTGACTCTATGAACAAAGAGTCAAAGAACGGTCAGGATTTTTCAAAGAATCCCATCCTTCGGTCCATGAATTCCAGATGGAGTTTTTGACACGGACGGTTAGGAAACATATATCATATGTTTTCTCTTTTCACCTCTTTTTTTCTCTTCTTTATTGGATAGCGAAGAGCCGAAGACAGAGCGAAAGATATGGTTTCCTCTTCATATTCTCATACCCTAACCAGGGGAAGAGCCAAGATTCATGAGAAGGGGGTGCAAAAATTTGCTATGGGTGCAACCAAAAATTCTAAGGGGTGTAAAAATGTAAAAATGGGCTTGTTTGTGAAAAATATATTCTTATGAGGCCTAAATTGGGCTTTGGAGCCAGCTGGGCAGGGGGTGAAAGTGAAACCCCTTGCAATGGGTTGGCTCTACCCCTGACCCTAACAACGGCAATTCTTACCGAGAAGAAAAACAATAATCTGTATGATCTTCCCAGTGAAGACCAAGAGTTATAAAAGAGATGAAAACGTGGTTAGTAAACCCGAATTTTAGTTTTTCTCATGTTCTTAATTCTTCCATATAATCTCACTAGATTTTACTTTGGCATCAATTTATAGGTACATCCAGATAATCCCAGATGTTGATTGGATAAAAGGATTGGAAAAGGGTTTTAAAGTAATGGCTGTAGCATCACCATGATAGTAATGGAAAAAGGGTTCTTGAAGCGTCGATTGTCTCGAGAAATTGGAGCAGATTGTGATGTTGAAGGAAAAAGTGGGCGAGTCAATTTTTTTGGTGAAGGGTAAGTCTAAGATTTTTTTTTGTTAATTTCTTTATGAACTGACTAAGGTGTTTGAATAAATGCCATAACTTAACACTTAATAACTTTATTGAATCCGGAAAATTAAATGATGTTTTGGTTTTAATTTAATGGAAAATTTTGGTTTTAATTTAATGGAAAATTTAATTGATGCCAAACTTTGCAAGTCTTCTGTGTTGTCTTGAAAATTGAATAAAAAGAATAAAACAAGAGCTTGCTTACGTTCTCAAGTGTTGTTTAGGTTATGTGCATAATCAGTTTTACATCCAGGAAAAGGAACACATTAAGATATTGTTAGTAACAAAATGGTGGGATGCTCGAATCAGTTGATTTTAAGGCCAATAATGATGGCACAGTTGATTATTATAAGGGAAATGGTGACAGTTGCTCATTATCAAAAAAAATAAAAAATCATTTAAAATCTGCGTAACATGTAAGTTCAAGTATCATTAAAGTGTACTGCTTAGATTTATGATGTATGTTTGGTACTTATACCAGGTATTGTTTATGCTTATACACCATGTTGTGTGATAGGTGTTGTAAAACACCTAATTTTATATCTAGTACTTATGCTTTCTTTACTATTTATTTTGTAAAATATGTATCTTATGATTGCTTTTGAGTTATTAGGAGCAATGGAGTCCTTTGGAGCAAAAGAAGGAGAAATTTCCGCTTGGAGCGTAAATGCAAACACTTCAATTCACATGCGAGCTATATTTGGAGCGGGCTGAGATGTGCAAGGAGGAGGCGAAGAATAAACTGTTGGTTCCCTAGAACCGACAAGCCATATACAAAGTAGTTATCCCTTAGCAAGGAGTACAGGGTACCAATATCAATTTTAATCATTACATCCCTCAAACCTAAATATTTTTCCTCATTATTGTGTCTGTCTGAAATTGAGAGACTGGGAGAAAATGGAGGCATAGCTTCTCTGAGATTTGAGTGAAAAGAAAAATTGGACTGTGGATGAATTTGGTAGAAAGTAACAGAGAAGATACAGATGCTTCTCAAGTAATTGCAGACATGGTTATTTCTTGAGATCGACAGAGAGAAATCAGATCGAAGATGGTTGATTGTAGATTGAGCTCTGAGAAGATAGAAGATGGGTTTTGTATCTGTTGCAGTTAAAAACAAAGATAAAGAGGAATTTCAGCTGCCATTGTTAATTCCAGTGAGAACTAGGGTTTGAAGCTGGGTTTGATTTCAGAGATTGATGGAGGAAAATCTGAGCAGTGAAGAAGGAACCCAAGTCAGGGTTGATTTAAACCTGAATTAGCACAATGAATTGGTTAGGGTTTGATGAAATCAGAGAAGGGTATCCGTTGGTTTCGAATTTGATTGAATGGGTCTGTGATGATTTTCAAGGGTTTGTTTGAGATCTGAATTGGGTCTTGTTGGCTGGAATTGGTAGAGGCTTGATAATGGAGAACGAATTAGAAATGGGTTTTGCTCATTTTCATGTTCTGATGCCAGGAAAGTTACACAGATGACATTGAGCTGTGAATTCATGAGCTGCTGATGCTAGGTTGATGGCAGTGAAGTGGTATTTGAGTTGTTACTGATGCTGATATATGGGTATTGTTGTGATGAGCTGAGGAGGAACTTACAGGAGCAGTTGCAGTCAAGGAATACCACTGGTGTTGTTACTGATGGCTTGGAAGTTGATGCAGCTGGAATTAACATGGAGGAACTGGTGTTGTATGGTTTGCTTCTGGTATTTGAGTTGTTACTGATCTGGGTTAATGGCGGATTAGAGCTACATGGCTGCTGTTGGTGGTATCCTTGGTTGAGAAGTAACAAGAAACTATGATTTTGAGATGGGTTTATTACTGAGCTAACAGGGAAACATTGGATCAGCTTTAGGGGTTTGGAGTTAACTGATTGCAGAGAATATTATAGGGTAATGGCTGGTTCTACATTCCAGTTAGTTTTTCAGTTGGAGCTGCAGCTACAGGATTCAGATAGAGTTTTGTGGTGCTCATGAGACAGAAGATAGAGAATGAAGGATATAGAGGAAATGAAGCTGCAGTTGCAGCTGTGTAGGTTTCAAGGCTTAAGGAAGAATGGTTGGTTCAGTTGGGTGAGATAGATTGGAAGTTGCAGCAGGAGCTGCTCAGATGACAAGAAGCTACAGAAAATGGGTATTGCAGAGTGTATTGCAATGGATGAAATCATTGTGGCTTTCAATCTGAAAACTTAAATTGATGGTGTTTCTGAGACAACAAAGAAGACCTAAAATGGGTATGATAACTGTTAATGTGTGGTTCTGGTGGTAAAGTATTGCAGGTAGAGGCAATGGAACTGGATTTGGACCTGTTGGATACTGGTGATTCGAAGATGGAGTGTGAGTACTGTGATAGGAGAATGTGCAGTTCAAATGGTGATGGGTGCACTATGTTGGTATTGAACTGGTGTATTGGAGCAGGCTAGATGAAGCTGAACAGGCAAGGAAGGCAGAGCTGGTGCTATTGAGTTGCAAGTGTTGTAGGGCGAAAAGTCAGCTAAGAAGGGGATTTTGTGAACTGGGTCCAGGCAGTATATCAAGTGCAACTGGTGATGGCATACGCTTGTTGTGGCAGGTAATGGCGCTGTGGTTGCTGGTAATGGAATGAGGCATCTCAGATGGCAGGTTATGGAAGCACAGAATGAGGATATATCTTATGGCAACAGTGAATGATTCAGTCGGCAGTGGGGGATACAACTGGTGCTGTGTATAAGAAGTGGCAGCTGCTACAGAAATAATTCAGGAGATACAATAGAGTTGAGGTGTTACAGAGATTGTTGTAGCTTTAAATTGAATGGGTCATGTGGGTTTGTTGGTTGAAGTTGCAGGGAAAATGGTTGCCGCTGTATGAATGGGTAGAGTTGGCGCAGTAAATGGGGATTGCATAATGGCGCAACACAGTTATGGCATGCACAACATTAGCTATGGCCTATTCCAAATGGTCTTGGCTTGATCAACTCAGACTAACCAGCCTCATTAGCTCACCTGACTGATTCCCTGACTAGGTGACTGACTTATCAACCTGGACTCAGTGATTGACTGAGTTGACTGACCGGCGACCGGTGCCGGATTCCGGCCATTTTCCGGCAAACAATTTTTGGGTCATATTTTCACATGGGTTTTTCACACACATGAGTTGAGTGGACTTCTTGGTATTGGACCGTGGGCTTTGAAGACCTAATTTTGGCAAGTTGAAAAACTATAAAAGGAAGAAATTTCTATTCTTTTGGGACTTATCAGAAATCACGTATTTTTCTACTGGAGTTTGGAGGAGAGCGATTCTAATAGGGTTTTCTTTCGTTTATTTTTCATGTTCTTCATTTTATTTTTGATAATAATTATGTTGAATCAAAACACTATGAGTAGCTAAACTTCATTTTATTGGTTATGGGATAATAAGTGGATTTCACAAATAAGATTTGATTCAATGATGTAGTTTTGTCTCAATAAATTATTGTTTATGATTCATGGTTCATATTGTTTATGATTTGATTGTTTATTTGGTTGAGTCCGGAATCAATCCTATTTTCTTTCATATCTAGAGATATATTAGGGTTTTAAATACGAAAACGTTGTTTATCCCTGATTCTAAGTAGCATAAATGTGGGTAGTGCTTGTAGTGATATATCCTACTAGTCACATATGAATCATAACTTGGGTTAAATCGAATTAGTGCTTTTACACATTTTGGTTGCCTTGATTAGTTTTATTCCATAGAACTCATTGCTTTTAGGGAGTTAAATCTAATTGTGCTTTTACACTTTAGGTTGCTTTCTAGGAAGAATTCACATATGCATCTTTTAATGTGGTTGTGATGAAATCAGGGAATTAGCGGGATACTCTTGCGATCAAGGTATCCTAGGACTTTTAGTAAAGGAGAGATTAAATTTTCAATTCTAGTCATTGTTGATAATTCGAGTTTGTGAATGAAACTATCCCGTGACCAATATCGTCTCCTTATTGATTACTTTTATTATTACTTTGCTTTCAATTCATTTTTATATTGCTTTGATAAATCAAAATCCCCCCTTGGTTACTAAGAAACTGAAAAATTTTATAACAACAAAAGTCTCTGTGTGGATACGAACTCTTTCTTGTCGCATACTATTTTTTATTTTAGGAAGTAAGAAAGTGAAATGTATACACCATGTTGTGTCAACCCACTTTACATCTCTATATCAAGTGGTAATCAATTTTTTTTGCATTGTTCTGTATATACACCCTATAGAGTTTTGTGTTTCAAGGAAGACTGTAAATACTGCAGAGATATTTGTAAGTTGTTTTGTCTGACCATTCATTGTTGTATTCTGTTATCACTATGGGTATGTTTTTGATGCTAATCCAGGGTTGGGTTCTCTAAGATTAAATTTTTTCTCACGATTCCTAATAGAAGTTGTAAGTTATTTCCAGTGGTTTACTTTCATATAATCTTCCCGTATAATCTTATAATTCATGGTAGGATCTGATATTTAATGTTGATATTTTTATTTTGATTTCAACTGAATACTTATGTTTTCGCTCATGTATATAAACAGATATAGAAGTATCCATTATCGAAAAGCTAACGAAGAAGGCTGGCGTACTCCATCTAAAGGCTGGACCTTATTAAAATCAAGTTATGTAAGTCCAAAATCTACGAAAGCTTAATGGATCAAATAGCAACTTATGTTTTCTCTCATGTATATAAATAGAAATAGGAGTATCCATTATCGAAAATCTAACGAAGAAGGCTGGCGTACTCCATCTAAAGGCTGGACCTTATTAAAATCAAGTTCTGTAAGTCCACAATCTACGAAAGCCTAATGGATCAAATAGCAACTTATGGTCAAGTAGTATTGTAGATATAAATTGAACTAAATTTACTAACAAATCAAATCTGAAGCAATAATATCACGTTTTTCTTTTGAAATCTTTGTAATTCATTATTGAATTGGGATTAGTTTGATGTGAATGCCATGGCTAATAGATAGATATATGAGTGATGGGATTTAATGGATGGCCTTTTAGCTTGAGCTGACAATTTAGACAAGATATAGTTCTGCAAGTCCAAGGTTCGTGTTGCTTTAAAACCTGTATAATATTCCCCATATAGGCTAGAAAGGTATTTAGTATGGTTTCATCGTATACAACACATGTTTATTGAAAATATTGGATTCGTTAATTTTATAATAATCAACAAATAGGTTCTAGGTTCCGAATAGCAAAGAGTCTACAAAGGAAGTTCATGAAGTGCCTTGAGTTCATAATCTGATTAGCTACACACTTTTCCAACCAGTTGCGCGTGCGGAAAGTTCCGAATGTAATGAGCTACAAACTG
Source organism: Papaver bracteatum (assembly GCA_023529315.1). Taxonomy (NCBI): domain Eukaryota; kingdom Viridiplantae; phylum Streptophyta; class Magnoliopsida; order Ranunculales; family Papaveraceae; genus Papaver; species Papaver bracteatum. The sequence continues at coordinate 124,718 of JAJJWX010004041.1, forward strand.
TTGGAGTTTAGTTTTTTATTTGAATTTTTACTGTGAATTCCATGTAAAAGACCACATAGAGTGGTGCATAGAATCTTGAGACTGCATGGGGAAATATAATGCAGTATTTTGGTAGTACTATTAACTGATTAAGTCTTTAGTTTTCTTACTGATGAAATGGAAAATGGTTGTTTATATAGGTTATATCCCGAATTGCTTTTGGTTTTTTAATAACCTAACTTTTTGTTTTTCCTTTTTGCTAGGAAAAAACAAAAATAAGTTAAAATTTTGAGATAATTGGATGCTACTATATCGTCTGTTCTTATTCTCGCGAATGAAAATCGAAGGTATTATTTCAACTAATTTCGTTGAATTATTGGAGTAGTTTCTACTTTTTTGGTTGGATGTATTTTTTTGCAATTTTTGCAGAGATATTCCCTGTTGTTTTAGGCCATATGGGGGCACCGAGATATTCCCTGTTGTTTCTGGCAGTTGAAATCTCGACCCCTAAACTAGGTTTTTCATTTGCTAGAATTTCTTTTATACAGAAAGATTTTCTAACCAAAATTTTCCTTTTTTTTTTCCTCTCGAAACACTTATCCTCTCGCCCTAAATTTTTGTTTGTATGTACTTTTTTCCGATTATTTCTTGCTTCTCTGATGTAGTTTCTTGAATTTTATTGTATTGATTTCAGTTTGTTGTTTTTCTCAAGATTTTTTACTGGGGTTAAAGTAGAATCAGAAAGATGTGCAGCTTTTTAGCGTCGTTGTAATCGGATTGATGCAAAAAAACTATTAGGAATCCGAATTTATTATTAGCATTGTATTTTGTTTGGAAAAATCTTAATTTCTCACTTACTATGACGCTCTTCACTTCTTCTGGCTTACTTACAACAACGAAATCATAGAAAACCTTCCTAATAATCCCCTGTGTTTCAGAAAATTCGAGCTTCTGCCTCAATTCCATCTGAAATTTCACTTCCTGAAGTGGCTTATATCTTAATTTTGTATTTGTTTTCTCAAATATTGATTAGGGTCTTTGGTTGATTAATGTTGTTTTCTTAGCTACAATTTGATCTTTATAGAAGACATCCAATGTTTTTAATCCAAATTTCAGTTTATTTAGTTTGAATTAGGGTTTATTTGATGTGAATACCATAGCTGAATTGTTAGGTGCGAAGAGTTCAGAAACCAAGATCTAGTTTTCGTTTTGTTCAGGTTTAGAGGTTTAGCACTTTTTATTAGGAATGGAGAAATTAAGATTTAATCTTCGTCTTTCATGAATTTTGCGGGTCTTAGTTCCTTGGGTTGATAGCTCTATCATGTGAAAGTGTATCTCAAAACTTTAGGTTTACCATAGGAATGACAAAGTTGGTGCGTATGAATTTAATGTTTCAGTTCCATCCTATGAAAAATCTTTGTACTATTCACCTGATTCACCACCATAGTTTAATGTTGAAGACCTGATGCTGCAGTCATTAATTTCACTCATTAAAGACAACCTCGAATATAATTTTAGAGAGTTGCATCCAGTAAGTAAGCAAAAGATTGTTTCTATTAATGGTCATTCATTGTCATAGAGTCCCGTGGTTGATAAGTAAGTGTATATGGTTGATCTCACTGTATATTTTAATATCAATGCATCCCGAGTTCTGCTAAGGAGGCTCCATTGCAATTACCAAGCAATTCAACTAGCCGGAGATTGAGGTTGACCTTAAGCTTTCTTTGAATCAAGAAAGAGAGTTAGGTTGGAGGTATAAAGAGGTCCTTGCTGAAAAATGGATCTTGAAATGAGTTTGGTTTTCAAGGTAGTTCTGAATTTTGGATGCTTGAAGATTACTCATAATTACTCCAAAATTATACTTGATTTTTGATTATTTGGGTGGTTCTGAATCGGGTTGTTGTTTGGTTACCTATAAATTGAACTGGACTTGAACTTGAACTTCAAATTAGATAGAGTTGTTTTGATAAATCAGTTAGGTTGAACTTGCATCGTAGCGGGCATTTCGCTTTAAGATTTGTGTTTTATTCTTATTTTTTATTACGTTGGTCTTTTATATACATTCCAAATGGGCCACAACACTATCAGAATGTATAATTACATAGGGAGAAAATGGATCCCCTAGCTAAACTTGGTTAGCATTAGTACATCTAAGGTTCACTGCATTGTAAATCATATCATGTTAGATGTATTAATGCTAACCCAATCCGAGCTAGGAAAACCAATACTAATACTATTCCAGTTTGTTATGTTGTTGGGTAGATTCAAGTAAAGGTCACGCTTTTTTGTATGTGGTCGCCATGGATAGAGGATCTTGATTTCTGAAGATGATGGCATACAATGAATGTTGGACATTTAGTCTTATGAAAGGTGACTTTTCAAGAGGTCTGATGTTATTTAGGATTTGGCCTGGGAAACTGATTAATATATAGATATCATATCTCTTAGCAAATTAAGGGGAATGTATATTTGTATACTTAGACAACGCATATCATTTTTTGGTATTGTCAATATGATAAGATGTCATTGAAAATATCAGTAAACAAACAGAAAAGGTAGGATAGATTTTCCAATTCATATAAGCACACGGCAGAAGTCAAGGGGTGATGTTAAAGACGCAGAAGAAATTCGAATAATGCATTCGGTGTCATGGAAGGTAGAATAACACAGTCCGATAGTTATGTGCTTATGGGAAAGTAAGTATATTATATTTTAATCACATTTCTTTTTTCGTAGGAGTTTCCAAAATAAAATAACAATTTTTATTATTTGGATAATAGTTACCTTTAGCCTCAATGTGGTTCTTGCATAAGGAGCAGATCGAATTAAAAGAGACGCAACAGGGTAAGCCAAAACAACTTTCAACTATGAAACAAAGTCGTGCTGCTCTTATTCTGAAGCATCCGATATTGGAATTAATATAAGTCGCGTTAACTCTTGCCCAATATGGAAAGAGTAATTTGTATGTGCGAGTTTTTCATTGTTAACCAATGTTCAAAAATTATATATTAAGGTGCAAGTGAATATTTTCTATCATGTTTTAACTTTTTGATATGCTTCAATTGATGAATAATTGACAGGGTTACTTGAAGTTAACTTAGAATAGCAAACTCTGTATGCCTATTATGGATTCATGGGTGAAATTTGCAGGAGTATTCCATATCCTATAGCATTAAAGTAGAAACATGGAACATGTGCAGCATTGCTGAACCCCGTCGTTGGCAGCGCCTTTGGTCTGGCCTTCTCCATTGAAGTTTATCAGTGAGCTGAATCCAGAGGCTAAACTCATGTTAGAAGGGGAACTTACCCCCCCATCAGCTACTGATACTGGAAAAAATATATCCGAGGTGAGTTTTTCCTCTCTCTCTTTAAGTTTATTTTGAGCTTACATAAAAAACCTTTAATTGACAGTACAGACGTCTTTATGTGATTCTTATATAGGATGAGGTGTTCTTGAATTTTGTGATGGAGGTCTGTTGGTACGATTTCTAAGTTACTTCCCAGGATGCTCTCCTTTGCTTTTAATCTAATTGAGCTTCTCCCTATTACAGATGAGTTATACTAACAGTAGTTCATACCACTCTAGGCCAATTTTGAGTCTGATAGAATCTGTGCAGGTTTTTTTCCTTCTTTTTCATGCAGTATTGTAGGCAAGAATTTCGCTAAGGATTTATACACACATTTAATCTATGGCGTCAGAAGGACGGGCTTTGAGGTTTGTCTATGTTATGAATTGAAGATATTGATTTGCTTATCCCACCAGGTTAAGGTTTAAGAGAAGCATTTTCCACTTAATTTCTTTTACAATATTAATAGGTCCATTTATGACAAGCTAAAATGCATATTCAAGCAGATGTGAAAGTGCACACGTTTCATCGCTCATGTAGCCTTCCAAATCACAAACGTTTAGCGGCAGCTAAAATAAAGTGATTAATTGAAAGTTTATATTGGAGGTACTACACTTTCTACAAGATGATAAGTAATAAGTAAGAGAGTATCGAAAGTATGTATTGGAGGTACTAAAATTTCTACAAGATGATAAGTATGTACAAATGATAGAGGAAGTTGTGTCAGTAATAACTGGACCAGCAGAAGCTCCATCAGATTTGTATGATCCTACAGTGGTGGCACTAGAGCTAGCTAAGAGGCGGAGTTAGAATATCGAGGAGATAAAGCACAAGGTGAGCATAGCAATTGTAAAATTCAAGTTTGATTTTATATTAGAAAAAACTTTTGTTAATTTTTGGATTGCAACTGCGTTGGAGTCTCTGGTATTACATCATTCCATGATTGCTCATGGTGGCTGAGTAAGTGGAGCTCATGTATAGTTTATATTCTTTGTCCTTCTTTTCATAAATTTTGAAAGGGTAGTACATTTTAGGAAATCTATCTAAGATTTTGTGAAATCTCTAACTGAGGATTACTTTTTTTTATCAGGGAATAATATCATGACCTATTACAACATCTGGGAAAGTCTTATTGTTGGTTATACCATGTCCCAAGTCGAGAGGAAAAACATTGGAGAAGAAAACATTGGGGTTGGTAAGAGGTTACATAATTTATATATTTGAAGCTGAGCACATTAGTTATGTTATTCAACATTTCTTCAATACATCTGAGTTAAGAAATGTGTTTCAAATTTTCGTAGGTTATCAGATTGTGTATGCCTCTACCAGTTATTTGATGTGATTTTCGATTTTTCTTGGCTGGTGCTTATTTCACATTAATTGGTTTTTGTGCTCTTACTTTGGTTTCCACAACTAAAATTTATAGCTCCTCTGCTAATTCCTTCCACCTGACGTGAGAATTGCTGTATTTTTGCATGTTAATTGGTGTAATGCACTTGCGAAAATAAGAGAAAGCAAAAGTAATTTTATGTATATGTCTGAGAAACTTATTACATGCACGTTATTGTCAGGTATTTTTTTATTATAAGTTTCCAAGCTTTATACAAGTGGTTAATATAATTTCTTGGTTCTATTTTGCAGGTGCTTTGTTGTATCAATGTTGATCAGTATTATGTTTACCCTTGCAAGTTTTTATTCCTTCTTGGATGGGTTGATGCTAGGTTTTCCGATGGATTAACCTAACCTAGAAAAATTAGTCAACATCACGAGCTAATGATAGAGTTATGCCAATCCATATGTCTTCTAGCCCATCACCAGTGGATAGAGTATAAAATCACAAGTTATGGGCTTTAGGACATGTGGGTCTCTATGAATCTGCCATTTATTCGTGATTAAAATCTAGGCATCACGGAGATTCAGATCTTGCAAACAATTGGAAAAGAGGTAGGTTCCTCAACGTACTTATCGAAGTGAACTGCTTCCCAGGATACTCAAATGGTTGCCTGAAACCAATCTAGCCCAGCTATGCGTGATTATCTGCATCTAGGTTCATAGTGATGTTCATGGAATTGGCTGAATTTGTTTTGGATGACCGTTCAAATGTAGCAAATTTTTGCCCGGTTGTGTACTGCTCAAATTCGTTGCAGCGGAGAGATTTGCCGAACCTGATTGGGTGGTGTGAACGCGGGTGCTTCAGAGTCTCCGGGGCATTCATTGATAGATTGAAACCATTAAGATTTATTTATTTTATTTTTGTTCGAGTATCTATGTTATATTTCTAGAATAACTCTGTTGGATATTTAATTATTTTTAACTCCTGGAGTGTTGTGTGGCCCACCAATTCTAATCGTGCTATGTCCAGAGAATTCTGGATATTTATCCCACTTCTTTTTATCATTCCTTTTATCATCATCAAAGGATAAGCATCTAGACAGGTGTGCTTATCTCGTTTTAACCGACTCTAAATGTATAGCTATAAATAGCTGATCATTTGTGTTGAGGACAGAGTGAACTGAGAAATGTAAAAAGAGAGAAGAAGTAATATAAGAGAAAGGAATAAAAAGTACTTCAATTTCTGTTTCTTATTTTTAAATCAAAGGTTTGATGATTAGTGTTCCCAATAAACTAAAGTTAGATAATTAGTGTTCCCCATTTTCTAAAGCCTAGTTATTTTATTAATAAGAAAACACTACGTTATCAGCACGAGATAGCTCGGTGTTTACGGGGTTTTCCAGCTAGTTCATCAAACTAAAGAAGTGGACATCTGCATGTTTGATTTCTTTCTTTTTTGTTACATTTTTCCTTTTAAAATGTCAGCAAATTTAGTTAGTTTGGATTTTATGCCACTTGAGGACTTCAGTGAAAACTATCTCTCATGGGCGCTCGATGCTGAGTTGCATCTGGAAGCAAATAAACTTGGACATACGATCATTGGGGGAGACTTTACATCGGACGAACGCACCAGAGTTGTATCTTACTTGCGCCGTCACCTCTCCCCAACCCCGAAACATGAGGTAGCACACTTTAGAGAACCTCAAAAGTTATGGAGTACCATAAAAGGGAAATATGACCATTTTAAGGTGGTCACCCTGCCAAAAATTCGTGACCAATGGATTCATTTGAGGTTTCAGGATTTTAAATCCGTGTCGACTTACAATTATGAATTGCACAAGATCGCTGCTCAATTTGAGATGTGCGGTGAGCCTTTATCATAAGAATCCAAGCTAGAGAAGACGCTGAGTACTTTTCATTCTTCCCATATTGTACTCCAGCAGTTATATCGGGAACGCCGTTTTACACGGTATTCTTATTTTATATGTTATCTTCTCGTGGCTGAGCAGAATAACGAATTGTTAATAAAAAATCATGAGTCCCCTCCTTGTGGTTCTGCTCCGGTGCCCGAAGTAAATAGGGCATCGTATTCTGGACATGGACATGATCGTGGTAAGCAGGGTTATCGTGGAAAGAAGCGTAAACGCGGAGGCTATAGGCATAGAAATGCCAACAACCATCAGTATAACAAAAATGCGGAAGCGAATCATGATAAGTGGAAGGGATTGACTTCCACTTCTCAAAAGAAATCTAAAACTCCCCCATGAAAAATGACGAGGGTTTCTATCGTTGTGGTTCTAAAGACCATTGGTATAGATGCAGCCACGCTGATCTCTGTGAGCCTCACCATAAAAAGGAAGCAAATGTTGAGATGAATTTGGCAGAACACAATATTTCCACTGAATCTCCAAAGTTAGAGGTCTCTGACTACTTACTCGATCTTGAAGGCAATAAATACCAGACTGCTTTTGACCAGTTTGATGGTGATTTGTTTCGTGTAAATTAAAGTTGTAGTATCCTGTTTTAGTATGTTGTCTACATTTGTACTTACCTCTTTCGGTATTTTTGGCTTGTACTAATCTTTGGTTTGCATGTGTATAATATGTATGAGTGTATGTAATATACGTGTGTTGCTAAAATAATTTTTTGCAACTACCTTATACCTTCTTTATGTATATGGAAGGATATGGACACTGAAATCAACCCCGATGGTGAATTTTGTCTCGTTGATAGTGGAACGACAAATTTAATATTTCGAAGTACTAAGTACTTTGTAACCTTGAAAAGGTTCAAGGCTAGTATCACTACCATCAGTGGTTCAGCTAACCTTGTAGAAGGTGTTGGTAAAGTTTGTGTCTCATTACCGTGTGGTACCATATTCACTATCAATAATGTGTTATATTCCTCCGGATCCCATAGGAATCTGTTGAGTTTCAAAGATATACGCAAGAATGGATACCACATTAAAACGGTTGATGAGAACGATAAGGAGTACTTGTATATTACATCGCCTAATGGAAAGAACATTACTGAGAGGCTTCCAGACCTCTCTTATGGGTTGTACCATACAAAGATTCGGAAAGTTGAATCTTATTCAGTCATAGTTCGAAAATATTATGACCCGAATACATTTGTGTTATGGCACAATCGACTTGGACACCCAGGTTATACTATGATGAGTAGAATCGCTCAGAACTGTCAGGCACATCCTTTGCAGAAACTTATGCTTAACAAAGAACTTGGTTGTACTGCTTGTTCTTTGGGAAAACTAATTACAAAACCGTCCTTGACAAAAGTAGTTCTGGAATCACCTGCTTTCTTACAAAGAATACAAGGTGATATATGTGGTCATATACATCCTTATAGTAGACCATTTCAGTACTTTATGGTTCTGATCGATGGTTCTACTATATGGTCACATGTTTGTTTACTTTTAACACGTAATTTAGCATTTTCTCGGCTTCTTGCCCAAATTATAAAATTACGTGCTCATTTTCCTGATTATTCTATCAAGTCCATTCGGCTTGATGGTGAAGCGAAGTTTTCTTCAAAGGTATTTGATGCATATTGCATGTCGTTAGGAATATGTGCATACACAGAATGGTTTAGAAGAATCGTTCATTAAGCATCTTCAACTCATTGCCAGGCCTATGCTTATGAAAACTCAGCTCCCCGTTTCAGCTTATGGACATGCTATTTTGCACGCTGCTGCACTAGTACGTTAGGTCATCCACCAGACATATCTCATTTGCGTGTTTTTGGTTGTGCTGTTTATGTTCCCATTGCAGAACCACAACGCACCAAGTTTGGCCCACAACGTCAACTTGGGATATATGTCGGATTTGACTCACTATCTATAATTCGATATCTTGAACCATTAACAAGGGATGTTTTTACGGCAAGATTTGCATATTGTCATTTTGATGAGACAGTCTTCCCACCGTTAGGAGGAGGAAAACTACCGCCTGAAAAATGGCGTGAATTATCCTGGTATACACCATAATTATCTCATCTTGATGTACGCACAAGTCAGTATGAAACTGAGGTGCAGAAGATTTTATATCTTCAAAATATTGCAAATCAAATGCCTGATGCATTTACAGATACATCAAAAATAATGAAAGCAGATGTGCCAGCTAAAAATGCTCCATCGCGCATTGATGTTCCTGTGGAGAAATCCGTGGATGTGGCAGCAAACAAGTCATCTGAATTACGCCGTAAGCGTGGACAACCAGTTGGGTCAAAGGATTCTGCTCCTCGAAAGAGGAAAAGCCAATATCAATCATTGACTAATAGTTCTCTTAAAGAGACTATCGATGAAGGATCCAAACTATCTGAAAATAGATCTCCTGGCGAGGAGAATGTCTCAACAGAGACAATGGAACCTCAAAATGAGGAAGCCTCTATTAATTATACTTGCAAAATAGAAGTTTGGGATCGAAGTACAATGATTGTTGACGACATATTTTCATTTACAGCAGCTACTGACATTTCCTTGGATAATGATGGTGTTGAACCACACTCTATAGAGGAATGTCGTCAAAGAGATGATTGGCCAAAATGGAAAAATGCAATCCAATCAGAATTACTTTCTCTCGCTAAGCGCAATGTTTTTGGTACTGCAGTCCGAACACTAGATAATGTGAGCCCAGTTGGCTACAAATGGGTGTTTGTGCGCAAGCGAAATGAGAAAAATGAAATTATTCTCTATAAAGAAAGACTAGTGGCACAAGGTTTCTCACAGAAACCAGGGATTGACTACGAGGAAACATATGCTCCTGTAATGGATGAAATTACCTTTAGGTATTTAATTAGCCTAGTAGTCCATGAAGGACTCAGCATGCATCTAATGGACGTGGTTAATGCGTATCTGTATGGAAAATTGGATACAGATATCTATATGAAAATCCCGGAAGGTTTTCAGTTGTCAGCAGATAAACCATGTCATATGTATTCACTTAAATTAAATCGATCCTTGTATGGTTTGAAACAATCTGGACGAATGTGGTATAATCGTCTGAGTGAATACTTGTTAAGTCAGGGTTATGTGAACAATCCTATATGCCCATGTATTTTCATTAAAAAGGCAAACACTGGATTTGCTATCATTATTGTATATGTAGATGACATCAATCTCATTGGAACTCCTGAAGAACTCTCCAAAGCAAAAAAATGCTTAAAGAAGGAGTTCGAGATGAAAGATCTCGGTAAAACAAAGTTTTGTCTTGGTCTACAACTTGAGCATTATGAGGGTGGAATCCTTGTCCGTCAATCAGAGTATACAGAGAAACTTCTAAAACTCTTTAATATGGACAAATCATATCCGCTTAGCACTCCAATGGTTGTGAGAACTCTTGATCCCAAAAGAGATCCATTTCTCCCCAAAGAGGAAGGAGAAACACTTCTTGGACAAGAAGTACCATATTTGAGTGCCATAGGTGGGTTATTGTATTTATCTCAGTGCACTAGACCATACATTTCTTTTGCATTAAATCTCTTAGCCAGGTACAGTTCCGCGCCAATAAAGAGACATTGGGTTGGAGTAAAACATATTTTCCGCTATCTGCGTGGGACTACGGACATGGGACTATTCTACTCGAAAGACTCAAAAAACTGCTCGAATATTAAGGGATACACAGATGTTGGTTATCTTTCGGACCCCCACAAAGCAATCTCTCAGACAGGGTATGTCTTTACAAGCGGAGGCACGGAATTTTCCTGGCGATCTTATAATCAGAGCATGCCGGATACTTCCTCAAATCACTCTGAAATAATTTCTCTCCACGAAACAAGTAGAGAATGTGTATGGTTTCGGTCATTAATCGAACACATCAGAAGATCTTGCGGTCTGACTTCCATAACCAGTGTGCCAACGAAAATTTGTGAAGATAACTCGGCATGCATAGCACAAATGAAAGAAGGCTACATCAAGGGTGATAGAATAAAGCACATTTCGCCAAAGTTATTTTATTCTCACCACCTCCAGAAAAATAACGAGATTGATATTCAGAAGATACAATCTAGTGAGAACTATGCTGATCTATTCACCAAGTTGTTACCAACAAAAGTCTTCCGGAAGCTGGTATATGGAGTCGGAATGCGCCACATGTACAAGAAGACAAATTAATGGATGTTTTTATCAGGGGGAGTTTTTGGACTATAACGCGATGTACTATTTTTCCTTCGTCAAGTTTTTGTCCCACTGGGTTTTCCTTGTCAAGGTTTTAACGAGGCAGCATATGCGTGTCCAACACCGTTCTAAGATTTGTTGTTGTACTCTTTTTACTTCATCCGGGTTTTGTCCCATTGGGTTTTACCGGTAAGGTTTTTTTTACGAGGCAGCGTTCTTATAATGGTGGTCCAAGGGGGAGTGTTGTGTAAACACGACATTATGGTGTGGCCCACCAATTCTAATCGTGCTATGTCCAGAGAATTCTGGATATTTATCCCACTTATTTTTATCATTCCTTTTATCATCATTAAAGGAGAAGCATCTAGACAGGTGTGCTTATCGCGTTTTAACCGACTCTAAATGTATAGCTATAAATAGCTGATCATTTGTGTTGAGGACAGAGTGAACTGAGAAATGTAAAAAGAGAGAAGAAGTAATATAAGAGAAAGGAATAAAGAGTACTTCAATTTCTTTTTCTTATTTATAAATCAAAGGTTTGATGATTAGTGTTCCCCATAAACTAAAGTTAGATAATTAGTGTTCCCAATTTTCTAAAGTCTAGTTAGTTTATTAATAAGAAAACACTAGGGAGAAGATTTTTTAATTTTAATTATTTTTCATTTATTTTCGTGGTGGCTTTAGATGTGGGTTGGATTTTGGGAGATGGTTTTTCTTGGACATTTTCACCGAGGTAATGTCCGGACTAAGTGGGTATGACTTCTGTTCTCTCACAATTATAAAACGTCTAGAAGGCACAAAACTAGAATAGATGGGGAGCTAAGAAACCATATATGGGGTAGTTGAACTAAATACGCTACTAATTACCAGTTACAACTAGAGGTTACTTCTTTTCGTTTTTTGGATATGATTGTGATTTTGCTGGAAGCGTAAAAGCTTCTCTTTGGGAATGGTCGAACAAGAAAAGTAGAAATATGAAGAAAAAACTTTGGGGTTACATTCTTTTTGCGGTTTGGTAGATAATTTGTCAAGAAAGAAATGCTAGATTATATGGCAGGAGAAGAAGAAATTTTGATCAGCTTATTATTGCTAAAGTGCACACTTTTTAATTGGGCTTTGCCTACTAAATTGTTTGATGGTTACCCTTTAAGCACTATTATTTGTAATTAGGAGGCAGGGATTGGCGATTGTTAATTAGTAACTCTACTTGATATTGTTTTTGTATTTGTCACTTCTGGTGACTTTTACTCTTTAATGAATTTTATTTCTAAATATCTTATTCTTTTTTTGTTTTTTAATTTTTCGATTGTTATTAACTAAAAAAATAAAATATTACATAGCAGGCAAGCGAGCAACAAGCTTGCCGCAAGCCCCTTTTGAATTGCAAAGCCTATCCTTTTAAAAATAAACTCTCTCGAACCCGGGGTCATCACATTACTGCGCATAACTTTCTGAACCCTCTTGAGGAGTCCAACCGCCTCTAGAGCCAAGAAACCAAAAGTATCAAAACCGCCTCTTTAATTAAATTTATTTTCTTTGTCAAAAAAAAAAAAAAAAAAGGAAAAACAGCTAGAGGTTATGCAAACCAGCGATCTCCAAGTGGCCTACACTTGGGTCAATAACTTAAATAATGGAATGGATTAGGAGATTCTGGCTCCTGACGTATACTGAACGTGGCTTACTGCTACTTCATAGAATTTGAAAATCGTTATTTAATAAATCTTATAAGCTTATGTTAGTTTTTTCCCTTTCTTTCTCAGCAGAATCAACAAGAACCTTGGAAAATATTCACCTAGATGTTCTCAAGAGTTGGGATATCATATTAATTTCATTATGGTGCACTTTGTGCAAAAAATTTTCATTTTCGGTAAATACTAAATCTTATTTGTCATTGAAAATATTGGTAGGTTCTAAATTTTAATAACCTAACAAACAACTAACATGCATAAAAAGAAAGACAAATATATTTTCCAGGGTTAAAAACTATGGAAACATGACTGTAAACACTTGCAGCAGAGGAGGGAATATAGGAAACTAATAAAGTCAATGCTTGGGATACTTAAAGTATATGTTGCACCACCGATTAATTCAAGTACGAGAATCTAAACATCAAGTGACATCAGTTGTTCAATTTCTCATCGATTAAATGCACAACGTCTCACAACCAGTATTGTGGTTTTCGATTTGAGGTCGTTACGTCATTCCTTTATAGAATGTTTTCATGCATGGTTTCCCCTACCAAAATTTTTTGTAGGCTCGGCTTGTCTCTTAGCATTGATATCCAAGAAGCTACCAGAGTAACAGGAGTCTATCAAATTCTCCGAACTTCTAGTTTCCTAACAGTTCTAATTCATTCATCATCCAAAATTTACTGAGTTAAAATTTCCAAGTCTTTGATGTTAATAAACTTTAGTGCATATATCATATCGTTTGTTTTATTGAAAAGATCTTTCTTAGTCTTTTACTCAAGTCTTTGATGTTAATAAACTCTAGGCATGCAGTACGAAACCATTGACTATAAATAATGAACATATATTACTCAACAGTGAAACCATAATTTGAGATGTAAAAAATTAGTGATTTGAGATACATATGGAAAGTTATATCAATGGATGGATAAGAAATGAATATTAGATATAAACATATAAATCAGCATTAATTCAAAATTACCGTTACTGCCATGTTTACTTACTTAGAGGAAAGGATGTTGCTTTAGAAGCCTTTAAGATGTATAAAAGTGAAGTCGAGAACCAATTGAATACTACAATTAAAACTATTAGGTTTGACCATGGTGGTGAGTATGAAATTCTCGTAGGAGATTTCTGTGAAGAACATGGAATAATACATGAGACTACAACCCCTTATTCACCTAAATTCAATGGTATAGCTGAACATAAGAACCGTAACCTTAAGGATATGATGAATTCCATGTTAATTAGTTTAGGATTACCTTCGAATTTGTGGGGGGGAGGCTCTCCTTTCCGCCAATTACATCCTGAACAGAGTACCCTTTAAAGGATCAGATAAAACTCCATATGAGTTATGGAAAGGTAAACAACCATCTTTTGAATACTTCAAAGTGTGGGGGTTCTTGGAAAAGGTGGGCATCCCACCTCCTAAGAAAAATAAGATAGGACCCAAAATCGTTGATTGTGTTTTTATAGGGTATCCTGAGCATTCTAGTGCTCACAGGTTTATGGTTGTGAGTTCTGAAATTTGTGACATAGGGTTGAATACTATCATGGAGTCTAGGGATGTTGTGTTTTTTGAGAATGTTTTTCCTTTGAAACGTGATTCTCCTAAGAGATGTATTGATGATCCCCTAGACGTGCCTTCAACTAGTCAGTCATTACCTTTAGAGGAAGATGAACCATAAGTAGAACCTAGAAGAGGTAAAAGGGATAAAACTAAGAAAACTTATCCTGGTTGCATTACATACCTAGCCGAGTCTGATCCTCAGACTTATAGAGAAGCCATGACTTGTCCAGAAGCTCCATGGTGGAAAGAAGCTTCCATTAGTGAAATGGATTCCTTTTCGAGAAAACGGTACTTTTGAACTTGTAGATTTACCTCCAGGGTATAAGGCCATAGGTTGTAAATGGATTTTCAAAAGAAAATGTAAGATAGATGGAACTATTAAAAATACAAGGCTAGGATGGTAGCTAAAGGCTATAGACAAATAGAAGGTATAGATTTCTTTGACATCTATTCGCCAGTGAGTATAATTAGCTCAATTAGGATGTTAATTGCTATAGATTTTGTCCATAATCTAGAGATACATCAAATGGATGTAAAGACAGTGTTTCTTAATGGTGAGTTAGATGAATAAATTTATATGGAACAACCTGAGGGCTTTGTAGTTAAAGGTTATGAAAAGAAAGTTTGTAAACTGGTTAAATCTTTGTATGGGTTGAAACAAGCACCTAAACAGTGGCATGATAAATTTGATCATGTGATGATTTCTAGTGGTTTTAGAATTAATGAATCTGATAAGCGCGTTTATACTAAACTTTTCAAGGATGCCTGTGTGATTGTATGCTTGTATGTTGATGATATGCTTATACTAGGTACAAACATGGACGTTATTAATTCCACTAAGAAACTGTTGAATGAGAACTTTGACATGAAAGACTTAGGCCCCGCTGATGTCATATTAGGGATGAAGATTAGAAAAACTTCTAATGGCTATAGTCTGAGTCAGTCTCATTATGTTGAATCCGTACTTAAGAAATTTAATCAGTTTGACTGTAAACCTATGTGTACTCCGTATGATTCTAAGTGTAATATCACGAAGAATAAAGGTGTAGGAGTTAACCAACATGAATACTCGAGAGTCATAGGAAGTTTGATGTATTTGATGAATTGTACGAGACCATACATTGCATATGATGTGAGTAGGTTAAGCAGGTATACTTGTAATCCATGGCAGATGCATTAGGATGCACTTATTAGAGTGCTGAGGTACTTAAAGTTCACAATGACCTTTTGTTTGAATTACGAAGGGTATCCGGCCGTCCTTGAGGGATTTTGCGATGCAAACTGGATAACAGGCTCAGAGGAGTCTAAGTCTACGAGTGGATATGTATTCACTCTAGCAGGTGTGTCTGTATCTTGGAAGAGTTCCAAACAGACATGTATATCGCGTTCCACTATGGAATCAGAGTTTATTATGTTAGATAAAGCAGGAGAGGAGGCCGAATGGCTAAGAAACCTTTTAGAAGATATTCCTCTCTGGCATAAGCCTGTGCCAGCTATATATATACATTGTGATAGCAAATTTGCAATAGGTAAAGCTAAGAATAGCTTCTACAATGGAAAGTCTATACATATGCGTATAAGACATGATTCGTTGAAACTACTAATCTCAACAGGCGTTATTTCCATAGATTGGATAAGGTCCAAGGAGAATATCGCAGACCCTTTTACGAAAGGTTTGTCCAAAGAGATAGTTAGTAAAGCATCGAGGGGGATGGGGCTTAGGCTCAATAATTAAACTTGCCATGAAGGATACTCAACCTTGCTTATTGGATATTCCAAGATTAAGGTTTCGAATGAGACAACTAATTTATGGTAGGTAAAGGTAAAAACTAACAGAGAATTTCATTCTCTGTCCCTTCCCTATGGTGTTGATGTGATAGTGTGACTGCATGTGTAGGATGACTTTTAAATAAGTCTTAATGAGTTCCATAGTTTTAATATGAGATTGAAGTGGGGTGTATCAGTAAACACTCTTGATGGAACTCACCTATCTGAATGTGGAAGTGGGTCCGCTTCCTATGAGAATTGAGCCAATTCTCTAGAGAATTCTGAGAAACAGGATATGTCCAGGGACAAATTGGACAAAATGGCACGAACTTAGCAACGCCAGGAAGATATCATCCCTGGTGGTTGTCGCGAATTGTACCAAACGTTAGTAGTTCAAGACCTCATGGACATTGTCTAGCAAGTGGTTCCGGTAACTTCTCACTAAGAAAGGGTTCAAGACCTCATGGACACCTTTGCCTGTATGGTATTTTTCTTACTCTGTTTTTTTCGTTTTCCGAGATTTCATTCATGTGGGGGATTTTTGGAGAAAATGAGTTTATTTAATAAATGATTTTTGGTCTTTGTGTGGTTTGATCTAGTGACCTATGGGTCCAAGGATACTTGCTCTTTTTATGAGTGAATGAATCTCTCTTTAGTCCTATATTGGGTATAATAGAGAAGGAGCTCCACTATATAACCATATGCTTATGGATATGTTGTAAAACAACATTGTGGGTGGAACGGGTGGGAAAAAATACATATTTTGACCCCATGCGCATGAATCACGCACCAAGCCTTGTGTTTACACGAATTTTTTTTTACAAATTTTTATTTCTGGGAGGATTCCTTTTACGCGTTACATTGTTTTACAAGAAACAAAAGAACTTGGTTTACAAGAATTTTTAAACCCTAGAGGTTAGTTTTCATATATAAATACAAAAGATGTTCATAGTTGTTTTACACGTGAAGAGCAGCCTATTTTCCTGTCTTCTTTTCTTCATCTTCTTTATTTTGTTCGGCGTATTTTTACTTCCATCCACGTTGCTGAGTTCGAATAAAGGGTAACTTGTGTTGTGATAACTCAAGTTATATCAGGCATTCTTATCCTGGACACATCTTCGCTGTGATGGGTTTAGCATTACCCAACTCGAGTATACCCGCGAACTAATGTGTTAAGGATAACTTGTTGAACCTGTGATTCTGCCTTCGTCAAGTTGTTTCGTTAGAGTTGTCTCGGATTAGTTCTTTACATATAATTTTTGATACATCTAACGTGTTGTTCATTGTTGCAAGATACCAACAATCTTAACACATTAATTATTCTTTGTAACAATGGGAAAGAACGACGTTGAAAGACCTCCGAAGTTTAACGGAAAGGATTTCAAGAGATGGCAATCCAAGATGTTGTTTTATTTAAGTCATCATGAACTGGATTATGTACTTGTTCCAGATGATGAATTGATGAATCCTGAAGGTTTAACTGAGGAGCATCTCGAGTTTAACAAGAGATGCAATTTTCTGGCTAAAAATCATATCATGAATGGTTTGGAAGATACGATGTATGATGTTTACAATGCTAAAGAGAACTTGACTGCTTATGAGTTGTGGACTGTGTTAGAAGAAAAGTACCAAGCTGAGACTGCAGGGAGCAAGAAATTTCTGGTGGCAAAGTTTATGGAGTTCAAGATGACGAATGATAAATCTGTTGTTGATCAATTCCTCGAATTTCAACAAATCATTAACGAGATTCTTGCTGAAGGTATGGTCATTGATGAGACTTTTCAAGTGTCTGCGGTGATTGAGAAGTTACCATCTTCTTGGTCGGAGTACAAGAAAAAGCTGAGACATGATACTGGCGAGATCAACATGGTTGAATTGGGAAAGAAGATTCAAGTGGAAGAGATGTTATGCACCAAATACAAGAACGTGTCATCTGCAAGGGACATGGCGAACAAATATCATATGTCTGAACACAAGCCATCTAAAGATGGAAAAGGTGACAACAACTATCGCAACTCAAAGCATGGACCTAACAAGAAAGGTATGTTTCGTAAACCAGATTCTGGCATTACTAAAATTAAAGGTGCTTGTTGGGTATGTGGAAATTCTGGTCATATGGAAGTTCACTGTAGACAACGTAAGGATAAGAAGAATAATGCTAACTTGGTTGAGAAGAACAAAGATGATTTTCTGCTATGGTGTCTGAAGTTAACTTGGTGACCAATGTGATGGATTGGTGGGTAGACTCTGGAGATACCAAGCATGTCTGTGGGAACATAGACCTGTTCACCTTCTACCAGAGGGTAGGGGAAGGCGAGAAACTCTATATGGGTAACTCACCTGCATCAGATGTTGCAGGGAAAGGAAAGGTCGGTCTGAAGCTCATATCTGGAAAGACTCTCACATTGAATGAAGTTCTTCATGTTCCAGATATCTGCAAAAATCTTGTTTCTTGTTATGTCTTAGATGATAAGGGTTTAAAGTTACAATCGAGTCTGGAAAACTTATAGTGACTAAGGGAAATGATTATGTGGGTAAGGGTTATAAGACTAGGGGTCTTTATAAACTTAATGTAACATGTCCTGAATTGAAATTGAATGATTATTCTGCTTACATGTGTGTGTCATTGAATGTTTGGCATGGTTGACTTGGTCATGTAAATTATAAATCAATGCATAAATTGGATAGCATAGGCTGCATACCCAAATTCACTTTAGATAAAAAATAATAAGTGTGAGATTTACGTAGAATCTAAGCATGCTAAGAAATCATTCAATAAGAACGTCCAGAGAAACTCTAAACCTTTAGATTTAATCCACTCAGACTTAGTTGATATGAAGTCAGTTCAAACAAGAGGTGGTAAGAAATAGTTTATTACTTTTATAGATGATTGTACAAGGTACTGCCATGTTTACTTACTTAGAGGAAAGGATGATGCCTTAGAAGCCTTTAAGATATATAAAAGTGAAGTCGATAACCAATTGAATACTACCATTAAAACTATTAGGTCTGACCGTGGTGGTGAGTATGAAATTTCCGTAGGAGATTTCTGTAAAGAACATGGCATAATACATGAGACTACAGCCCCTTATTCACCTCAATCCAATGGTGTAGATGAACGTAAGAACCGTACCCTTAAGAATATGATGAATGCCATGTCAATTAGTTCAGGATTACCTTCGAATTTGTGGGGGGAGGCTATCCTCTCCGCCAATTACATCCTGAACGGAGTACCCTTTAAAGGATCAGATAAAACTCCATATGAGTTATGGAAAGGTAAACAACCATCTTTTGAATATTTCAAAGTGTGGGGGTGCTTGGCAAAGGTGGGCATCCCTCCTCCTAATAAAAATAAGATAGGACCCAAAATCGTTGATTGTGTTTTTATAGGGTATCCTGAGCATTCTAGTTCTCACAGGTTTATGGTTGTTCTGAAATTTCTGACATAGGGTTGAATACTATCATGGAGTCTAGGGATGCTGTGTTTTTTGAGAATATTTTTCCTTTGAAACGTGATTCTCGTAAGAGATGTATTGATGATCCCCAAGACGTGCCTTCATATAGTTAGTCATTACCTTTAGAGGAAAATAAACTAGAAGTAGAACCTAGAAGAGGTAAAATGGCTAAAACTAAGAAAACTTATCCCGCTTGCATTACATACCTAGCCGAGTCTGATCCTCAGTCTTATAGAGAAGCCATGACTTGTCCATAATCTCCATGGTGGAAAGAAGCTTCCATTAGTGAAATGGATTCCCTTCGACAAAACGGTACTTTTGAACTTGTAGATTTACCTCCAGGGTGTAAGGCCATAGGTTGTAAATGGATTTTCAAAAGAAAACGTAAGATAGATGGAACTATTGAAAAATACAAGGCTAGGCTGGTATCTAAAGGCTATAGAAAAATAGAAGGTATAGATTTCTTTGACACCTATTCGCCAGTGAGTAGAATTAGATCCATTAGGATGTTAATTGCTATAGCTTCTGTCCATAATCTAGAGATACATCAAATGGATGTAAAGACAGCGTTTCTTAATGGTGAGTTAGATGAAGAAATTTATATGGAACAACCTGAGGGCTTTGTAGTTAAAGGTTATGAAAAGAAAGTTTGTAAACTGGTTAAATCTTTGTATGGGTTGAAACAAGCACCTAAACAGTGGCATGAGAAATTTGATCATGTGATGATTTCTAGTGGTTTTAGAATTAATGAATCTGATAAGTGCGTTTATACTAAACTTGTAAAGGATGCATGTGTGATTGTATGCTTGTATGTTGATGATATGCTTATACTAGGTACAAACATGGACGTTATTAATTCCACTAAGAAACTGTTGAATGAGAACTTTGACATGAAAGACTTAGGCCCCGTTGATGTGATATTAGGGATGAAGATTAGAAAAACTTCTAATGGCTATAGTCTGAGTCAGTCTCATTATGTTGAATCCATACTTAAGAAATTTAATCAGTTTGACTGTAAACTTGTGTGTACTCCGTATGATTCTAAGTGTAATCTCACAAAGAATAAAGGTGTAGGAGTTAACCAACTTGAATACTCGAGAGTTACAGGAATTCTGATGTATTTGATGAATTATACGAGACCATACATTGCATATGATGTGAGTAGGTTAAGCATGTATACTTTTAATCCAGGGCAGATGCATTGGGATGCACTTATTAGAGTGCTGAGGTACTTAAAATTCACAATGACCTTTTGTTTGAATTACGAAGGGTATCTGGCCATCCTTGACGTATTTTGCGATGCAAACTGGATAACAGGCTCAGAGGAGTCTAAGTCTACGAGTGGATATATATTCACTCTAGCAGGTGCATCTATATCTTGGAAGAGTTCCAAACAGACATTATAGCTCGTTCCACTATGGAATCGGAGTTTATTGCGTTATATAAAGCAGGAGAGGAGGCCGAATGTCTAAGAAACTTTTTAGAAGATATTCCTCTCTGGCATAGGCCTGTGCCAGCTATATCTATAAATTGTGACAGCAAATCTGAAATAGGTAGAGCTAAGAATAGCTTCTACAATGGAAAGTCTATACATATGCTTAGAAGACATGATTCGTTGAAACTACTAATCTCAACAGGCGTTATTTCCATAGATTGGACAAGGTCCAAGGAGAATATTGCGGACCCTTTGAAGAAAGGTTTGTCCAAAGAGATAGTTAGTAAAGCATCGAGGGGGATGGGGCTTAGGCTCAATAATTAAACTTTCCATGAAGGATACTCAACCTTGCTGATTGGATATTCCAAGATCAAGGTTTCGAATGAGACAACTAATTTATGGTAGGTAAAGTTAAACACTATCAGAGAATTTAATTCCCTTCCTTATGGTGTTGATGTGATAGTGTGACTGCATATGGAGGATGACTTTTAAATAAGTCTTAATGAGTTCCATAGTTTCAATTTGAGATTGAAGTGGGGTGTAGCAGTAAACACTCTTGATGGAAATCACCTATCTGAATGTGGAAGTGGGGCCGCTTCCTATGAGAATTGAGCCAATTCTCTAGAGCATTCTGAGAAACAGGATATGTCTAGGGCCAAATTGGACAAAAATGCATGAACTTAGCAACGCCAGGAAGATATCATGCCTGGTGGTTATCGCGAATTGTACCAAACGTTAGCAGTTCAAGACCTCATGGACACTGTCTAGCAAGTAGTTCCGGTAACTTCTCACTAAGAAAGGGTTCAAGACTTCATGGACACCTTTGCATATATGGTATTTTCCTTACTCTGATTTTTTTCATTTTCCGATATTTCATTCATGTGGGGGATTGTTGGAGAAAATGAATTTATTTAATAAATGATTTTTGGTCTTGGTGTGGTTTGATCTAGTGACCTATGGGTCCAAGGATACTTGCTCATTTTATGAGTGAATTAATCTCTCTTTAGTCCCACATTGGGTATAATAGAGAAGGATCTCCACTATATAACCATATGCTTATGGATATGTTGTAAAACAACATTGTGGGTGGAACGGGTGGGCAAAAATACATATTTTGACCTATGCGCATGAACCACGCACCAAGCCTTGTGTTTACACGAATTTGTTTTTACAAATTTTTATTTAAGAGTTTTATTTATGGGAGGATTCCTTTTACGCGTTACATTGTTTTACAAGAAACAAAAGAACTTGGTTTACAAGAAATCCGAAACCCTAGAGGTTAGTTTTCATATATAAATACAAAGTTGTTCATAGTTGTTTTACACGTGAAGAGCAGCCTATTTTCCTGTCTTTTTTTCTTCATCTTCTTTATTTTGTTTGGCGTATTTTTACTTCCATCCCCGTTGATGAGTTCGAAGAAAGGGTAACTTGTGTTGTGCTAACTCAAGTTATATCAGGCAGTCTTATCCTGGACACATCTTCGCTGTGAGGGGTTTAGCATTACTCAACTCGAGTATACCCGCGAACTAATATGTTAAGGATAACTTGTTGAACCTGTGATTCTGCCTTCGTCAAGTTATTTCGGTAGAGTTGTCTCGGATTAGTTCTTTACATATTATTTTTGATACATCTAACGTGTTGTTCATTGTTGCAAGATACCAACAATTTTGACATAAAAGTTCCGATAGGAAGATCCAAGAACACATAACAAACTCTTTAAATGATGTAGTGAGAGGTGGTAGGAGTTCAAATTTGTAAAAGGCAAATTTTGATTTTGCAAGTATGTGCGACGAAATCAATTACTAAATCGTACTGTACTATAAAACAATATGTGCAATGAAATCAATTATTAACTCGGACTATAAAGGAATATAAGCGCATGTCTTGTGCGAAATCAACTGTGATGTCGCACATTCAGCAAGGAGTTGAGGCACCCCATGTCTTGTATTGGTTAATGTTTTTTTCTCCGCTTCTATATCGAAAACAAATGATACAGAACAGGCTTATAAGGGCAACTCTTATGGTATGGATGTTAAATCATCCACATCTCATGGAGAATCCATATAAATAGGGATAATCAGGATTTTATGGATATTTTTCTACTAAGGAGATCTAGATAAATATTTACTAATTGGGACCCACATTTTTTTTCCCTTGTTTTTATTACATTAAAATATTTAAAAAAAATTGCTAATGAAAAAAAAAAGGAAAAATATATATATATATATATATATATATATATATCATATTCATCTGCACGCTAAGTGTCCGGATGAGAAAAAAAAAACAAAAAAAAAAATACATCCGAACACTAAGTGTCTGGATGGACTCTCCATATGTACCTCCACACATTTTAGGAGGTCCCTCTGGACTTCACAAACATATGGATGTTAAAATCATCCATAATAGCACTTTCTAATCCATAAAATATGGATCATCACAAAGATGTGGATGATTTTTGACTCCATAGGAGTTGCCCTAAATACGCGTGTAGATGATTCATGTACATAAGGTAATTCAAAGTACCTCTCAACCAATCAAGAGCTTTGATGCAGCTTGTCGTAATAGTTTCTGGATCTCAGTGTCCAAAGCTATAAAAACAGTGGAACCGGTAGTGTCCTGGACTTCAAATGGGAAGAAGTACCTTCCTGGCATAGGGGCCACCATGACAAACAAACTTAATAAAACAACATACTAGTAAGTTGCAGGTAAATCGATATGTACATTTATGGGGATTACCGGGGTACGTGAGGTTCCACTTAGGATTCACATTTAGTACACCACATGACCCTGGGAAACAATATATGCATCAAATGGAGGAGGGGCGTGTCAACAAAGATAACATTCCTTAATTTTACCACAAAAATATATAAAAAATATGCTTACTTTATCTCGTCAATGACGGAGGGTATGTTGATGGTGGAAACGATTTGTTTGGGGGTTGGTAAATGAAAGGACAAAATTCATGCAAAAGGGACATCAATGTCTATATAAGCGATTTATTACACTAACATCCAACATACTTTATGAAAAACACGGAAGTGCCTCGATAATAATGGACAGAAGAGGCGCAAACGGCTCTCAACACCGGCAATAAGTCGGAGTCATCCTCATATCGGTCACTACCCACCGATCCCAGAGCGCAATATTAGTTTGAAGCCCCTAACCCAGACATATGCTTATTGCATATCATTAACTATATCTTCCGATATAGTTATTTTGTTTATTTACTAAAAAAATAAATAGTCCAAACCAATAACTAACTTGACCACATATGCTTTCATATGCTGTTGTTTATAGCTAAGTACCAACCTTTGGAAATAAATCTGGTAAGAAGAGTACATTATCTCTTGATATTATATTGTAAAGTATACAATCCAGAGAAGAAGTGTTCATAATTCACTTTTCAGACATTATATCGAAAATGATTCAAGGGAATGTATACTTTTCAGAGCAGAGAAATTTTTAAACCGAACAAAATAGAAAGTTGAAAATGCTAGGGGAGCAAAAAAAGTTGAAAAAATAACATGAGAAGTATGAAAGCACCAAAGCCTAGAACAGGAAGAGTAAGCGACTCTCAAAAAATGTCAGGTGGAGCACTCATCCACACCATAAACAAACAATATCTACTACTAACAGCTGCATTTATCAAGTTAAGAAATGAAAGCACCAACGCCTAGAACAGGAAGAGTAAGCAACTCTTGAAAATTGTCATGGTGAGTACTTATCACAAACAAAAAATAGCTACTGCTAACAGCCGCTCATTAGTACCAACCACACAGAATTACGATAACAACACCACTCAATGCACAATCAACTTGAATGTGGAAAAGATATCAGATTTTGATTTATTTTTTTTGCGGTCATATTACCCTTTCGTTCTCCCTTTAAATCAATCCTACAATTAATATCCAAATTCAGGGACAACTAAGTGAGAACCAACTAAAAAAAAAAGAAAAACCCAACCTTTTTTTTTTTTGAAGTAACCATTGTATTATATCCAGGCTATCAAATGAAAGAGATATACCATCTTCTCTAAAGCCTCCAAATTGTGAAAGGGACATCTACTATGGTTCCAACTTTCAAACCAATTCTTTTCAACAAAAATGTCAGAGCAATTCAAAATTTTAGGGAGTATGGTTAAAAAAAAACTCAGTAACTGACCTCAGTTGCACCCAAGTTTCTAATGACATCAATCTTGTTTCTGCGCACAAATCAGAAGGAAAAAAAAGGAAGAAGAAGAAGATGAGCTTTAGGAATCCCCTCGAGAAACAGACAGGAATGAGCTATTAAGGAAGAGTGTAACAGGTTGTCCATCCCCTTTATGACCAGACTTTACATCTAACTAAAAGAATGCTTAAGAGGAATACCGAAGAGTTGAGGACTAAAATAAAACACTGTAAGGAAATTATATCGTATATAGAGGTTCCCTTACGCTAGCGGCTAGACCACCCTTCCATATTACATTATATGTTGTAAAAGGCGCCGCCTAGGTTGCGCCTAGGCATCAAAATGGCCTTATTTTTCACTTGGCGCCACGCAGTGGAAAAGAGAGGCCACTTTCAAAAGGGGCGGCCCGGCGGCGCCTTTATGGGCGCCCAGGCCAAGGCGCCAGTTGTCTGGGCACCAAAAATTATATCTTTCTATAAAATTTGAAATAAAATCTTTTCCAATTAATATTATAACTTATACTATTAGTTAACTTTCTAACCCTATCCTAATTAGTATTGTATATATATGCACACATATTACCATTAATAGATTCAATTCATTTACTTCTGTATTATACCTAAAATTTTGCATATGCCTAGGTATACTCGATCTTATTCCCAAGCAAAACTGCAACCCCCGCAGCCTTCAACAATGGATGGTGCTCCGGATTTTCTTCATTGCCCATTCAAGAGCATTCACAATTGCAGAGATGGTGTTCATGGCCGAGGATACGTTAAAGGTTCGTTCCTGAAACATTTTCAGGACAAGCATCTTGTATCAGCGGCCAGCAAAGATATGGTTCGAACTTTGCTTGCGAATGATGAATCAGTGTTTCGTGGGATGGAGACTGTTCTTCTCAGTCTACATAGTTGGTTGTGCTGCAAATACCTCTACGTTCAGGCCTGGTCGAAGCCTTGTAAAGGACGGGAAGGAACCAAGCATGATTTCATTCAAGGGCCTCTTAATGGAGATGTAGCGGATTTTCTGATTCACGGCTTGATCAAACCAGTCGGGGAGCATGACTGTGATGTGGTTGATATTGTTACTGAGAGTGATACTCCAAGAGACAACAAAAGTGTCGACGTCGAGTTTCTCTCAACGGAACTTCTCAACTCTGTTTTCCAACGTAACTTCCTTACAGTCAACAGTATCCCACACAAATGCCGTATTTCCTTCTCGAGAGCTCTCAAAGATTGTTTGGATCGAATTCTTACTTGTCCTTCCACCTTAACAGGTTAGCTTCGACTTATTCTTCTCCCCATCTGTACCCTTCCTTTGTACCTACCTAAAAGCTCAGCCGAGCGTAAATCCAGCAACCGTAAGAGACTGCAGGTAACAACTATTCTCCAAGCCCTGGATGTTTGGAAAGAGCCCAATGGCTGTTCTTTATTAGTGAAGAAATTTCTTCAACAGCCGCTTCGCTGGGGGTCTAAGAAGGACGACTAGAAGAAGGTGAAGGATAAGCGACAAGCGGAAACCATAAGTGATTGTCAGAAGAAAATTAACTTAGGGCATTTTGCTGCAGCAATAAGGGTTTTATATTCGTCTGGGGTTGCACCATTTGAAGAGAAGACATACGTCGACCTGCAGGCAAAACACCCTGAAGCCGCACCTCCTGAGGTCCCTAGTGATGATTTCACTACCAACCCCATTTTTGTGAATTCTAAGGTTGTGTTGAGTGCTATCAATAGCTTCCCTAAGGATACGTCATGCGGACGTGATGGTTTACGCACGCAACACTTGGTTGATACCTTTAGTGGAACAGCGGCTGCTGCAGCGGATGATTTACTTTTGTCTATTTCTGGGGTTGTCAACCTTTGGTTGGCTGGAAAATGCCCTCATATATTAGGATAATACATTGCCAGTGCACCGTTGACACCATTACTGAAGCCGAGGGGTGGTCTTAGACCCATTGCGGTGGGTACTGTTTGGCGTAGATTGGTTTCCAAGGTAGATGCTTTTGCAATTGGGAAGGATATGACTTCTTATTTAAGCGACTAATAATTTGGGGTTGGTGTTCCTGTAGGAGGGGAAGGTATTTTACACGCTGTAAACCGCCTTCTAGAGATGAAGGGTCATTCGGATACTACGTCAATGTTGTTAATTGACTTCTCTAATGCTTTCAACATGGTGAGTAGGTCTCATCTTATCAAGGATGTACGCATCCATTTTCCAGGTATTTCTCATTGGGTAGAATTTTTCTACTTACATCCGGCTAAGTTGTATTATGCCCAATATATCTTGTCCTCTGCGCTGGGTGTACAACAAGGGGACCCGCTTGGTCCTTTGTTATTCTTTTTGACACTTCACCCCTTAGTGAAGACCATTGCCTCTAGATGCAAACTATATTTGCATGCCTG
Source organism: Papaver bracteatum (assembly GCA_023529315.1). Classification (NCBI taxonomy): domain Eukaryota; kingdom Viridiplantae; phylum Streptophyta; class Magnoliopsida; order Ranunculales; family Papaveraceae; genus Papaver; species Papaver bracteatum. Next base: position 151,993 of record JAJJWX010004041.1, read on the forward strand.
GTACCTTGATGACGGCACAATTGTTGGAGATACCTTGGAGGTAGCTAAGGCTTTTCGTATTATTGAGGCTAAAGGACCATCTCGGGGGGTTACACCTCAATATCAAGAAGATGGAAGTCTTTTGGACTTCCCATGATCCTAGGAGTGTAGCAGAATGTGTTTTCCCCCCAGACATTGGTAGACCCTCTAAATGTGTTAAACTTTTGGGTGGTCCAGTGAGTTTGGATATGGGCTTCATTAGCGATATGTTGTTGAGCAGGGTGCATAAGATTGTTCGACTGATGGAGGCGATCAAGAAACTCAGGGATCCTCAAAGTGGGATGCTTTTACTTCGCAGTTGTACTGGAGTGTCTAGACTTTACTTTGCAATGCGAACTACCAATCATGCTACTCTTCAACCTGCTACCGATCTTTTCGACGATCAGTTATTCCAATATCTTAGACTATTAATTACTGGTGACGGTGCGGGTTTTGGTCCCCTATAGAAGAGATTAGCTACTTTACCTATCAGGGATGGTGGACTTGGTATCTACACCATGGCGGACACTCGTACTTTTTTTTATCTCGCTTCTCAGAGCCAGACTACTTTTGTGCAGAAAGTGATCCTTTGTAATTTGTTCTCTTCAGACAAAGGCTTGGCTTATTGGTTGGCTCTTCAGACCTTCACCCAGGTATGTGGATTACTAATTTGGGGTTTCCAAGGTAGCTGATTTTGCAATTGGGAAGGATATGACTTCTTATTTAGGTGACTACTAATTTGGGGTTGGTGTTCCTGTAGGAGGGGAAGGTATTTTACACGCTGTAAACCGCCTTCTAGAGATGAAGGGCCATTCGGATACTACGTCAATGTTGTTAATTGACTTCTCTAATGCTTTCAACATGGTGAGTAGGTCTCATCTTATCAAGGAGGTACGCATCCATTGTCCAGGTATTTCTCATTGGGTAGAATTTTGCTACTTACATCCGGCTAAGTTGTATTATTCCCAATATATCTTGTCCTCTGCGCTAGGTGTACAACAAGGGGACCCGCTTGGTCCTTTGTTATTATTTTTGACACTTCACCCCTTAGTGAAGACCATTGCCTCTAGCTGCAAACTAGATTTGCATGCCTGGTACCTTGATGACGGCACAATTTTTGGAGATACCTTGGAGGTAGCTAAGGCTTTTCGTATTATTGAGGTGAAGGACCATCTGGGGGTTACACCTCAATATCAAGAAGATGGAAGTCTTTTGGCCTTCCCATGATCCTAGGAGTGTAGCAGAATGTGTTTTCCCCCCAGACATTGGTAGACCCTCTAAAGGTGTTAAACTTTTGGGTGATCCAGTGAGTTTGGATATGGGCTTCATTAGCGATATGTTGTTGAGAAGGGTGCATAAGATTGTTCAACTGATGGAGGCGATCAAGAAACTCAGGGATCCTAAAAGTGGGATGCTTTTACTTCGCAGTTGTACTGGAGTGTCTAGACTTTACTTTGCAATGCGAACTACCAATCATGCTGCTCTTCAACCTGCTACCGATCTTTTCGACGATCAGTTATTCCAATATCTTAGACTATTAATTACTGGTGACGGTGCGGGTTTTGGTCCCCTATAGAAGAGATTAGCTACTTTACCTATCAGGGATGGTGGACTTGGTATCTACACCATGGCGGACACTCGTACTTTTTGTTATCTCGCTTCTCAGAGCCGACTATCTCTGTGCAGAAAGTGATCCTTTGTAATTTGTTCTCTTCAGACAAAGGCTTGGCTTATCGGTTGGCTCTTCAGACCTTCACCCAGGTATGTGGATTACTAATTTGGGGTTTCCAAGGTAGCTTCTTTTGCAATTGGGAAGGATATGACTTCTTATTTAGGCGACTACTAATTTGGGGTTGGTGTTCCTGTAGGAGGGGAAGGTATTTTACACGCTGTAAACCGCCTTCTAGAGATGAAGGGCCATTCGGATACTACGTCAATGTTGTTAATTGACTTCTCTAATGCTTTCAACATGGTGAGTAGGTCTCATCTTATCAAGGAGGTACGCATCCATTGTCCAGGTATTTCTCATTGGGTAGAATTTTGCTACTTACATCCGGCTAAGTTGTATTATGCCCAATATATCTTGTCCTCTGCGCTGGGTGTACAACAAGGGGACCCGCTTGGTCCTTTGTTATTATTTTTGACACTTCACCCCTTAGTGAAGACCATTGCCTCTAGCTGCAAACTAGATTTGCATGCCTGGTACCTTGATGACGGCACAATTTTTGGAGATACCTTGGAGGTAGCTAAGGCTTTTCGTATTATTGAGGCTGAAGGACCATCTCGGGGGTTACACCTCAATATCAAGAAGATGGAAGTCTTTTGGCCTTCCCATGATCCTAGGAGTGTAGCAGAATGTGTTTTCCCCCCAGACATTGGTAGACCCTCTAAAGGTGTTAAACTTTTGGGTGATCCAGTGAGTTTGGATATGGGCTTCATTAGCGATATGTTGTTGAGAAGGGTGCATAAGATTGTTCAACTGATGGAGGCGATCAAGAAACTCAGGGATCCTCAAAGTGGGATTCTTTTACTTCGCAGTTGTACTGGAGTGTCTAGACTTTACTTTGCAATGCGAACTACCAATCATGCTGCTCTTCAACCTGCTACCGATCTTTTCGACGATCAGTTATTCCAATATCTTAGACTATTAATTACTGGTGACGGTGCGGGTTTTGGTCCCCTATAGAAGAGATTAGCTACTTTACCTATCAGGGATGGTGGACTTGGTATCTACACCATGGCGGACACTCGTACTTTTTGTTATCTCGCTTCTCAGAGCCAGACTACTTCTGTGCAGAAAGTGATCCTTTGTAATTTGTTCTCTTCAGACAAAGGCTTGGCTTATCGGTTGGATCTTCAGACCTTCACCCAGGTATGTGGATTACCATCTTCTTACTGTGTCGATGATTCTGCCCCCCCCCCCCTTCTATGCATTCCCTAGCAGTGGTCTATTTTGATGCTGTTAAAAAGCAAATCTCAGACCAATTTCCCATGTCTGAAAGAGATTCCATCTTATGGCAATGCAATCGTGTTAAGCATGCTCAAGACTACCTCCTGGCGGTACCTATTAGTGGGCTTAACCAGTTCCTTGGACCGAGACAATTTAAAGTTGTGCTTTGTTATCTCCTTGGCATTCCTATGTTCGTTGAAAACAGTTTATGTCCTAGCTGCAGCAAACCTATGGACATCTTTGGGGATCATGCGCTCCACTGTGCCAAGGATATTGGGTACAAGTTTCGTCATGATGTTGTACGTGATGTTATCTTCGACATTTGCTACAAATCCAATGTATCGGCGCGCAAAGAGGCTTCCCTTGGCCTTCAGACAGATGATGGTAGAGATCTTAAACTTGCTGATATTCTTGTTCTTAACTGGGAAAACGGTAAAGATGTTTGTATGGATGTCACAGGTGTCTCCCCTTTCATTGGTGATGGGGTTCGTTCATTTGCTCCTGGGAAGGATATCTCTAGTGATGTTGCTCGCAAACATGCCAAATATTTGGACAAGTGTGCTGCACATGGATTCGGGTTAGGCATTCTGGCTTTCTCTACTTTAGGGGAACTCAGTGAGGACACTCTTGTTTTTTTCAAGCGTCTACGGAATTGCTTGGTGAGAAATGATGCTAGTTGCGTCTTATGTAGTTTTTTTTTTATAGATTAGGCATAGATATTCAAAGAGGTGTTGGAGCCCAGCTTGTCGCTAGGTTACCAACCACAAGCTCTGTATGATTCCTTTTTTTTATTTAATTTTAAAATAAAATATTAAAAAATCCAAAATATTAATAGAATATCTCAGTTATTTTATATAATTAATTTGACATGATATTCCTATAATTTTCATGGTAATTATTTATGTGATTATTATAGTAATATGCCGCTGCTTCCCCGCGCCTCGCTGCGGCTTGGGATTTTACCCCCGACGCCACGCTGCGCCTTACGCCTTGAACAACATAGATTACATTTTCGAATCATAAAAGAAAAACACACATCCATATTCTCGACACAGACAACTGTGGTGTTTCCTTGTTTTTCCTATAGAGCGATGTTTAAAATTTCATGGACAAATACTTAACAAATACGAAAATTAGCATAATAACCTTGGATTCAAGGTTAACATTACTTACCTATGGATACCACTCTGTAACAATCATCATGTGCAGGTTTTGAGTATTAGCTCAACAAACTGTTTAACTGCCCTACGACTCCAAAACTTTTAGTAGCCAAACTTTTTAGTAGCCCAGGTAATTTTCAGCAGAATAACCAATGCAAAGTGCTTCTGAAAATATGCTATTGTCCCTAACCTGTGCTGCACTGCAAAATATGATATATGATATCATAATTGGATGATAACCAAAACACAAAGCTTCTGCCAATGTTGTTGATCTGATTGTATACCAAAAATCATTATTCTGGTATAACAAAAATTAAAACATAACAAAACGTCAATGAGTGAAATTTACAGAGTGAACCAAAGATACAAGTAGAAAAATACAGATTCAATTCATTTGATGTAAACTCCAAATGAATTAATAGAAAAATTGGAACATTACCCCAGTAGATAAGAGGCTAATTAGGTACATGTGTGAAGAGATTGAAGGCGCAGTCAATTGGAAAATATAAAAAACTTAATGGGAAGGTACTTATACCTGAGATTTTCAATGATGAGCTATAGCAATTGGCGAGGATGCTCATCGGGCCTCTGAAGCACCTAATGTTGGTGATTATACTTAAAAAACCAACCACATGTATATTCAAAATGTTTAAAATTAAGGGAATCGAAACACATAATAATAACTTAAAAAATAAAGTATGTGCAATACAATTAACCTGTAAGGTGTTCGGAAGCTTTGATTCTAGGTCATTTAAATAAAATATAAAATAATTCTCTGAATAATGGATTTAATTCCGACAAAATGGTTATCATGGATAGTTGGAAACTATGACCTGACTGACGATTAAATGAGGATAACGCCTTGCCCATGCCATACTATTATATCAAATGAAAATTATATTGTTATACTAGATGACCGTTTCCACGGTAGGACGGTCGACCGAATAAATCGACGCAAAACCAAATGTTGTATTCATAATTTAGTTCCGTCGTAATGCCACCGAGTCGTACTTGCAAACTTGGAATGCGAGATAGTAAAGCTCATCTGATTTACTATTTTAAATCGTTGGACTCCGATTCCGACCCATTTCCCCTGTAAAATTTAATCAAAGTGCCTTAAAATTTATACAGCCGCACGGAAAGTGCTATCAAAGCAATCAAAGTGTCTTAAAATTTGTTGGCCATGATTTTCTAATGGAATCGTACACTAAGCTTTGCCTTGTTTAATTTGGTGTGCACGCACGTGCAAGACACCAATCATGTGCACGGTTGGAGCCATTACTTAGTTCCACACGTGTGTTTGGGTGGGAGTGGAAGCCGCGTGTTAGTTCAGTTTATGACAACTTAGAACAGCTTTGTAATTCGAAAAGGAAATGAAAACGGACCTTCCTGGGGTTTTTCTTTCTCTTTCACATTTGGAGCCGCACAGTACCACCATCTCCTCCTCTATCAGTATTCCACTTCCACCACTAATTCATTTCCCGTTCGGTGACTATGTTGCATTTTGTGCAATCTATTCGATTGAAATTAGGAGTTTGTTTGTTTGTGTATTCGATGGGATTAGATTAGCCAATTAACTTCGATTCGTTTTACTTTTGAACTGGATCTGATAACTTAAAAATATTGTCATCTGTTAGTGTTGTAAATAGCAGAGAAAAGCGTGGCAGTGGTAGAGGTGGTGGCGTTGGTAGAAATTTGATCTTTTTTTTTAATCTGTCATTTTATTGAGTGTTGTATATATAAGACCCATCAAAACCTCAGTCCTCCCTGCTCGTCTTCAATTTCTAATTCGTATTCAAGGAAGCTCAACTTTTTTTTTGTTAGATTTGTAAGTGTTGTTTGATGCCACTAAGTGTGGTGGTGATGATTTTGCTGGTTACCGTGGTTAAGATGTTAGTGGTGAAGGAAATGTTACCGTGCTGGAGTACTATCATCTGAACAAATCAATATATTGAGAAATTCTTGGTGTGCTGCAATTTTACCAAACATTACGACATTTTATTCTACATCGGCATAATTTAAGAAAACATATCGGAGTTGTTGGAGAACTAAATGATGAAACCGGGAGGGGATTTTTGTGGTGGTAATGATGATGATACGGTTGTTGCTATTGTTGTGGTGGTGCTGGTCGGGTTCGATAAAGATTGAGCGAAAAACAACCAACTGAAGAACAAAAAGAAGCAGGAAGAAGAAGAAAGAAAGGAAAAAAAAAGAAATTGAAAATTTTGAGGTGGGCGGGATTCGACCCCAGGACTCCTAACTCGTTTTTATTTTTCAAAAATTACACCTACGTCCTTTTTGGTTACACTAAATCCAATTTTTTTTGTCCAATTGAAAAAAATGTCACGCTTCACATTGACACAAAGTCACCATATATAGGGTTATCCCTTGCTTCGCTCGGTCGGCCCAATTAGTGAAGAATAATTTATTACCTGAAAGAGGAGACAGAGACTGCATCCGAGTCCCAACAAATACCAAAGATTTCACTATGAGAAGATCCAAGAGCTGAACTGGATAAAAGATAGGTAGTTGACAGTCATGTTTGAACGAGATAATAAAGAATTATTGTCATAAAAAGAGGAAAAAACAATTAGAGGAACCCCAGAAACACTTACCAATTAAGCAATGATCTAACTCTGATGGAGCAAAGATTGTAAAGACCCCTAACATGAAGATGAGAAATCAATAGAGCAGATGTTAGAAACCCAAAGGATTGTAATGGAAAGCCATTTTTTGTGTGAAATTTCAAAACCAACTCATTGGAATCTCAAATACTCGTTTGATATTTTTTCAACTTCAAAAGCATATTTGAAGGAGGTTATCCTCCCAAATCAGTTTCAAAGCGTATTTCTAACTCCTAATCTTTTTTTCATAGTTTCTAGGGTTTATATTAGATAATCTAATTCTAAGTTAAATAGCATACCAAATCAGGAATTTGAAATTAAATTGAATCTATATATCAAAAGAGAGAGGAAGTGATGCTTAGAAACTGAGAGATGAAGAACAAAAACATACAATTGAAGAAATATTTTGCATTACCTACCATCGATCAGAGCGAAGTTTTTCCATAAACAATTCATAATGGTCTTCTGTATAACGATCAAATGGTCTTCTCCGCCATGAAGCAACACTAATTTTTGTTTGCCGAATGGTCTTCTCTACCCATAAACAACAATGACTACTAAATAAATGATCGTTTATGTCTTAGCAATGAATGAAAAATGTGGTGAAAGAATTGATTACGGATGAGAGGCAGGAAATAGGGCGCTAGACCGTTGGATTAGTGGACGTGAGATGATTAAACTGGGAGGGGAGGGAAGATCACTACCGCCGGTTAGAAAAACCAATGTATCTCAGCCGTCCCATGACACACCAAACACTCCTGTTGTATAAACATATATATATATATATATATGTATGTAAGATTCTAATTATTTTCTCTTAATTTGAGGTACACGAATTCTTTAATAAGGTGATGATATTCTTATGATTAGAAAATAATGGAATGAACATACGAGATTTTAAGAGATATCAATCATTTTAAGTAAGGTGTCAAAGTATCTTTTCATTATAACGTCTCTATGAATTTAAGACGATACAATCTTCCAACGACCTATTTGTCCAAAAGGGAATCAAAAATCAGGTAACTTGCTGAACTTGATTATGCCTATCAGAAGAAAAAATAGCCATCACTTGACAATAAGGTGATTACATTTTTGATGAAGGATCAAGAGTTCATAGAAGGAAGACTAAAAGTGATACTGAGAAATAGCAAGACACATTACACAAAAAAAGAAAGAGCGATCACTTTTTATAGGACTCTCATGGGTCCAAAATCATGTCCAAGATACTCGGATAACAAAGACGAAATAGAGAATTTTTAGCAGGATCCAAATAAAAAACTAGAATAATATTGCAATATTATAACATTTTTAAGTTTTTGATGTTCCAAAATTTTGACCGGCTTAAGAACAAGGGTAAGCTAAACAGTAATATATGATTATCATATGACAATATGATGCTTGCGATTTATTTGAAGAATGAAGAGTTTATTGAATATTAGAATCACAACCACTATTTATCTACTCAAGTAAATCAATAAGGAGTAAATTGAAATTCATAGATGGGTCAAAGACATAAATATTAAATTTTGCAAGTATCTTTTAATGAATCTTAATTATTTGTTAAATAAAAACCCCGCATCATCTATGTAAGCTTGGTTGTCCGGAAATTCCTAATAGGTGCATGATGTTCACGCTTAATTAATGGCCACTTCAATTATTTTGGAATCAATGAATAAAAATGTCATCAGGGAATTCTTTTAAATAGACAATCAATAGTGATACCTAGATTAAACAAAAATATATTGATAATATTTTTAAAATATTTCATTGAACATAACAATTTAGACCCTAAATTATATACCAAAGACTTAATGAAGCATGACACTAATCACGGCCGCGGTGATACCTAGTATCCTGTGTAAAATAAATAAATCAAAATAAGATTGACTGCTCCGATGGTTCCTAAATTTGATGCCCCTCCTGGAATTAGACTTGGACTTGGTGCCAGAGTGTCTGGAGTGGCTTTGTCTGTAAGGATAATTTTCATCGTCAACCCGCATTCTAGAACTCCATCAAGTATCGTTTTGATCCGGTTTACAGCTTCTGCAAAAACTATGCCCATTCCCATATGCAAATGAGGTTCGATATGGCAATGAAAGGGCCAAACACCTGGATTATCGGTCACAAATCTTATTGACGTCCATCCGTGAGGGAATAGAAAGACATTGTTTCTCAATGGAGGGTTCTCCAGATTCAACTTACTGCTATCACTTGAAAACTTCCCTTCTCCATAACCCAATACCCAAAAGTCATGCCCATGTAGATGCCATGGGTGAACTTCACTTGTATCCGGTGCCAATGCATTAGCATTTTGTATAATCACATCGATAGTTTTGCCGTAATCAAACTTATAAACACCACTTCCAGACTTTGAACTAGGATTCACAGGTGGTTCCATTATGTTGTAATTAGACGGGTAATTCTCAGCTGGTTTTTTACTATCGAAACCGTTTTGTAATCCGAACTTCAGAGAACCCAGTAATGGTGTTGTTGGTAGGACTAGGGAGACATTGTTGATGGACCATTTGATTAGGGGTGCACATATCCTATCCATACCCGCCAATCCTACCTTACCCGCCAGATTTTTAACCGTATCCTATCCTACCCATTATTTGGCGGGTAGGGTGACGGTTAGAGATTTCTTACCCGCCGTTAAATGGGTAGGATGACGGGTAAAACACAAAATTATCCTACCCTACCCGCCTATTTATATAACAGTTTATAGTAACCGTTGATCTTTCTCTAATTGATCATCTGTGTCGTTGGTTTTTTATTAATCAACTCAACCTACAAACTAAATTCATTTTCGTTTTTCTCTTCATCTCCTCTCTGCACAGAAACTCCCATAACCCTAGATTGAAAATCTAGTTTGTTTCTCAATAATTAGAAATCACAGTTAGAAATCGAAGAGGAATCTCACTCTCACATCAAAGATCGAAACTCACTGTCACATATCATTCATCATCCTAACCGAAATCAAAACGTATGTGTAGAAATCTGAAGTAACCATTTCCATCGAGTATCTTCTTTACCTCCAAACACAAGAGTTTCAGGATTTCAGCTAAATTTAAGGATTGGGGGTTTTCAACTTCGGGTGCGAGAGGTAAGGATCTTCCTAAATGTTTTTTTTTTTAATTTATTTTGGTTTGTGATGTGTGTGTATTTTGATTTATAAGAGCTTACATAATTAGTTTTTTTTTTCTTCAGGATTTTGAATCATGGGTTGGTTTTGTTTGTGGTTTATAATAATGGGTTTTTGTTAAATTCTCAGATTTCAATAATTTTTGGTTTTTATGATGATGAATTTGGTGTGATATGTGAAATCTGATGGAAGAATTCATTATCGAGATTTAGGTTTGATTAAATGATGGGTTTTGATTTTTTTGAACAGAAGGAAGATTTTGGTGGTGGTGGTGAGGCATAATTTGTAATTTGATGGATTATATCGAAAAATGGATAATCAGGTGGTAGTATCCCAGGTTGGACTGAAGCATTTTTCATGCAGACAACAGAAGAAGTTGCAAGAGCTGTTGTAGCTACAGCTACTGGTGCTAATAATCCTGTTCATTCACTGTTTTTTCATCTAAAGATGATAGTAATAGCCAACTACAGAAATTACAACGGCAGGTTACAAAAGTGTTAAAGGGATGGTCACCACCTGTGGAAGTCAAAAGAGTTAAACAATGGGCGAGGTTTCAGTCGCTTCCATTGGTATGTTGTTTTTGAAGTATTATCAGTTTTCTTTGTTATTCCACTAGTATATCTCCATTAGAAGAATGCACAATCGGGATATTATGTAAAGAGGAAATGATCATATTAGATTCCTTGTGTTTTTTATTTGGCTTGGTTGTTAGAAAGTAGGTGTGTATGCATCATATAGAGGCTCAAATCTTGTGTATATATAATATATCGCATTATCCTACCTACGACAATTATAATTTTGTCTATGGCTACTTTCTTCAAGTTTATATACTCTTTGTTCAAATTTTCAATTGGCACATATTACACATAAGTGCAGTCAGTACGATACATGTTTTAAGAAAGCATATCGTTTTTATATTTGTGGTGATGAGTATGTGGATAGAGCTTTAGACCCTTATGTGACATCAATATATGTGTTTGTCTTAATGTTGCATAGCTACAGGAGTTTTAAGCTCCTTAAAAATCTGCACAGATACTTTCTTTGACATGTCAAAAACTTGCGATTGGATGGCTTAAAGAAATTGAGAAGTAGTATAAATGCTCTTGGACACTTCTAGTTTGACTACGAAAATGCCAAAGACGAGAAATCACCTTCACACTTAGATATCCAACAGACACAGTAAAAGAAAGTAATCTATGAACACTTAACAAACATATACACGAACAAACTTAGCAACTAAATTAACATGAAAGATCTTGGAATCGAGGAACCTCACAGGAGGTAGGAAAGAATCATGAGTAATTGAGTCAAAACACAGCATCATACATGTATTTATCCCATATATTCTTATTAAGAGTCTAAGGCTGGATTAGTTATCGGATTTTGTTGTCAAGTCATTCCATCTTTTTCTATTTTTTTTCTAGAAAAAAGAGAAATTATGCTTTACAGTTGTTTGTGGGAAAAAACTACTTCTGCAGGTTTAGGTAATTTTGGGTGTGTGTGGATGAGAAGTGAATTTTAAACCTTCAACAAATGTGCTGCACGATGAGCACTTTTGATTCGATAGATAATCTGTACAATTCTGGCCTAAACCGAAGACACGGCCGTTCCAGATTTGTTTCGGTCACAGGTGAAGGATGTGAGGTTGATCTTAGGGAGGGAAGCGAAGAAGGTGTTGAGAGTATGAAGGTGGAGACTATTTGATGACTTGTTAACAGAAGGTTGAGAAGGCTAGCAAATATTGAAGGTAGGATCTGGGTATTGAATACGATGGTATTAACACTTGGTTTTTCTGTGTTCTTTTGGAAATAGGGAGGAGAACCTATTTATACAAGTATATAATCCTTCATCACGTCTCTCGTGGGAAAGTGGAGGAAGTGGAGTTGTGTGTTAGTGTCACACGGTTGCTTGCACACTTCTCCTATCATCGCTAACCGCCCATGTTTCCCTGACACGATCTTGTGATGGCGTGTTGCACGCTGCACATTGTAAACCGCCAGACCAATACCCCAGTTGTGACGTGATTAACGTCTCGAGTGAGTCGTGGGACACACATAAGGTAGCAAACGGTGCTAGGTAAAATAATCAAGTTATTTGTAGGCGCATATCGTATGCATGCGGTGCATTAGATATGCTTAACATACTTGAAGCCTACACAACCTTGATGAAAAGATTGGAAGTTGAAGTGACTCAACTAGCTATGTTCAGGCGTTGTTCGGAGGTCGCATGAGCGGAACCTACCTTGGCCGGTTATGCCATGGGGAAGTGTGGAGGATGGTGATCACGGTGATACCTTGTTTGCCACCTAACTCCCTTCCTAGGATATTCATCCAAGCATGCGAACTTGGACGGACGAGATTGATGGAGGAATAACCATTGGATTAGGGTTTGGAAGGCTTGCGAGCTCCCTCTTTCACCCTAACGGTTTTATGCCTTGGGAGGCGTGCATGGAGTGGCTGATTAGTCCTACAGTCAGGCAGGACGCCAATCTACATGCCCATGTCAAGTTGAATCTCATTGGACCGATCTGGGTCGCTCGTTCTAGCCTGCGATGAAGGATGGTCAAGATTAGAAGTGGCCTTACATGCCACCTTTGGGCACGCAAATCGAGACGCATGGCAGTCAGGGGAGCTGGACGATTGATTCATCGTGGAGGTAGGCCCACAGTGAGCATGTAGACACCATCGGCCAGTAATTCCTCCTCCTGGTCGTTCGTACACACCCGCCCAAAGTTGCGTGGTCGCAACTTTTCGGCAAACCCTAATTTTAGGGTTTGCGGGACCAACCTTCAAGATAACGTTTCCCAACGTCCGTGACTCCCACAGGCAAGCCGATCATACCAGCATGGAGGTGGGTTGGTGGCGAGCATGTACATGCTTGGTTTGCGACCATAGGCGCGATCTAAGCCATCCAAACACGCCTGCGATGACGGATGGCCGAAATTAGAAGTGGCCTTGCATGCTACCTTTGGGAACGATTTTTGAGATGGCCGGCTGCAACCAACCATGGCCGATTGGTTGGCCGTGTATCCGGGCCCACGGTGAGCATGCAGGTGCTACTGACCGACAGTTGTGCTTCCAAACCGTTAGTGCACGCCTGCCCAAAGTTGCTTGGTCGCAACCTGTAAGCAAACCTTAATTTTAGGGTTTGTGAGCCGCAGCTTCATGCTAGCGTATCTCAATGCCCATGGCTCCCATGGTGAAGCCGTTTTCACCATCAAGAAGGTAGGCCGGCGGTGAGCATGTGCATGCATGCTACTTGGTCCCGCGCGTGATCTAGGCCGTCCAACCATGCCTGCGAGGTTGGACAGTTGAGATCCATTTTTAAGTTTGTTTTCAGCAGGTGAGACTAGCATGGGTAGTCTTGCATGTGCTCAACGGGGCTAATATAACCCGCCGTCAGGTGGCCTATGGGTGTTTGCATGTGGAACATAAGGCTTTAAGTAAAGCATTAATAGTAATGTTGTAAACCTACTGAAAATCGGGATGGTTGCTACATGCTCCGCTCTGGGTAGGTTATAATTCTTAGGGATGGTTGCACATGCTCCAATGAATTATCATGGTGAGAAATTTTCATCACCTGAAGGCTTTATCCTTTGCAGGACGTCATCTTACAAAAATTGGCTTTTTACAATTTTAGCCTTTAAATAGAAATCCACCATCAACATTAAGTCCCCTGCCTAGCATGCAATGGTTACACTATTGTAGGGTAGGCATGAGATGGTGACAATTTGCATACAAAAATAACTAAAGTTAGAGTAAATACATGTTTACCGCGTGGGAGAAGGTATGTCATGTGTGTTAAATACCTTGGAGCCGGTTGAGTTGATCCTTCCAATAGTAAAGCTCGGCTGGGGAAGTACAGCTTGGTGGGTCGATCCACCTTGGCCTTCCTCTTTCTGTGTGCCTTCTCATATTCCTAACAAGCATCGTGCATTCGATAAACATTGTTGATCACAATCCCAACTCAACAGCCCCAGAAAGCGGCAAAGGTGGACTTCTTTTCTCCTGGGGATCTTGTTGGATCGTGAAGCATATAAAGAAGTTTTCATGTATTCTTCTCATTAGGCGATCGTCTTCTTCAACATCTCATGTATTGCTCCACACGTTGATTTTTTAAACGATTGGTGATAGTTGTGATTAGAATACTTTTTATGTGCCTCCATAACTTATCTTCTTCTCTTTTTTTCAGTACATCATGAAAGGATTTGGTGATGATCACTCTGCAGCTTCTTCAGAAAAAAGTTTTGAAGTTGATAAACCAGAAGCTAACGCACATGAGGAGGTGATGGCTAAATTTGATTCGCCACTTCGTGAAGTCACCCATGCCATACAGGGAATGTCTGTCTTGCATTTAACCATTGTCAGTGGGCGGCTCCATGCTCTTTCAGTTGCAATCGATATGGATGAGAAACAAAGCCATGAAGAAGCGTTGCGAGCGAAGTGGAAACGCGAAGCGACACAAGCACCAGTAAGCTCGAGAACTGAAAGGTTTGTTGCTCGGTTGAAGAGACGGAGGGTTGAACACGAACATCCTGCGGGTGATGGGAAGTGTGATTACCCAATACGTGGTGGTGTGATAATCCTTGACCCTGATACTGATGAGACTGAACGTCCAAAAGTGATTGGCACGATTTCTAAGGTTGCAATGGATTCTGTAGAAGGTGCAGAAGATACGCATGATGAAGATGTTGAGGCGGTAGCTGCTGTGCCCGAAGAAGAAGTTGAGGCGTCTCTAGATAAAATGGCACAAGATGTGGATCCCAACAGTGATGAAGACGCAACCAGCAATTGAGTTTCCCTATTATTCTTCTTTGTAGTTTTTTTTTTATACTCAGTAGCGGCTGAGTTTGAAGTTTTCTTCTTTGCTTGCTTGTCTTGAACAAAGTTTTATTCAATGTTGCTTTCGAAACATGCATATTTTTTCTGCTTGTGCCCCCTGACGTGAGTCTGGCTCTGTTGAAGTAAATGTAGGATACCTTCCTCCTCCCCTTTTTACATGTTTTATTCCTCCCATATTACCAGGCTGGTATGAAGATTTGGTATGAAGATTTAGGGTTTTCTTTCTTGGTAATGGTGGTTTGAAGGTGACTTATAACTTTGTGTGATTTTATGAGAAGTTATAAAAGGAATGAAATCTTGATTACTTGAAGAAATATTGAAACCCTAATAAGTATGAAGGCAAGCGGTGCCATCATTTTGAAGGAATTACAAATATTGTGAAAAGGAAAATTGGGATTAGAGAGGTGATGTCGTGTCTTCAAGTGAGGTAGGGCTTGAGCCATCGTGAGTGAACAACCACACCTTCGAGTTTGTCTGCATTGATGATCTTGCAGTAACCGCCCAAGATAACATCTGCCACTAAGAAAAATTCTTCTTCCTTTGCAGGCATATTAGGCTGGGCAATTATTTTTACTTCCATGTTTCCAACTTGGAACGTGGTTACCTTTGCTACCATATCTCCGATTTGAAACGGATTTGGACTTGGTATAACAGCTTGCTTCTAACACATGTCATTCTTGACTGCTTCCAAACTTTTGGTGAAGCGCTTAAAGGGGCCAGAACTCCATTCACATCTCTTGGTGGTGGCCCGCCTGTCAGTTGAAACAGTCCCCTGTGGTCCAGCAGGACAATCATCCACTACTTGCAAAGAGGGTTGTTCAATGAGACTTACTTGGGCTCGGAATCTCTTGACGTAGGACGAAGAGCTTTCACCAGGGAGTTGCGTTATGCTTGTGAGTTGTTGGTATGGAGGCAACAGCGGTCTTGAGTCTCTAAGGTTTGTTGGAAATCATCGGAGCTGGCTTGTTGGAGATTCTTCCAGGTACTGAGATTGGTAAGGAATGCTCCTTGTGTACCCACGGGCGCCCCAGAATCACGTCGTAATCCGGATGTTCCTTAATTATATGGAATATGGCTTGTGTTGGAGTGTTACCGATCTTGACATCAAGGTCAATGTATCCGTAGACATCCACAAACTTTCCTGCTGGGCTCTTGATCACAGTCGGACAACGGGTAGCCTCCTGCTTTGAGATTTTCGCAGCTTGCAGGGTCTTGATAGTAACAATGTTGAATTCAAAAGCTGCATCGATTAATGTGCTATCGAACTTGACATCTTTCAAATTGGCGACGGTCAAAAGTCCCCAGTTTCCTTTGTTGGCGTTATCTTCTAAGGAGGCTTGAGATGCTGGAACGACTTGTTTTTCTGGGTACAAGCGCCTGACTGACACAATATGGTTGAGGGCCATGAATATATCTTGACGTTGTACCTTGGAAAGTTACAAGATTTCACACAGGTGTTCCATCATGGATTGTGAAGTCTTGCGCATAGTGTCTCCAGAGATCATGCAACTTCGGACAGGAAGAGGGTCTCTGTGAACTCCTTCATTTCCCAATTGAAGCTCTCCTGCTTCTATCTTTTCCCTGAAGATTTCTTTCAACTTGTTGCAATCCTTAGTTGGGTGGTGGACAAACCTATGATAACGGCAGTACTTAGGGTCTGCCATGTCTTTCTCAGTTGGTGGACATATGATAGGAGGTATCTTGATAGCATCATCCTGAATCCATGCCTCCAAGAGTTCCATTACTTCATTTATCGGAAACGGGAAGCATGTGTCTTCGGTGCTCTGCGCATGATCTTTGCATGTTCCCTTTCGAGGCGAAGCTTTATGCGTTTGAGCCGCACGCTTGGGGTAGTTGTTCTGCCGCCGCATGAACTTTTCTCTTTCCGCCTTCGCTTGCTACACTGACAGAAGGGCCAGTATTATATTGCTTGTTGATGAGGCGCCTGTTTCCCCGATTATCTCTTGAATCGTCGCTCCGAACGATCCTGGTTCTTTCCAATAATGCTGGGGCGGTAGTGGCTGAACGTTTGTCGCTTCATGGAGCCACGAGAACGTCGGAATCCCATGTTTTCCAGCGGGCGTGATATATGGGTATCATTCCGTTGATGCATAATTCCACCATTTTGTCATTTCGTGACATTTGGTTCATGGCGATCCAACGCTTGTGTTCTGAACCTTTTGACAAAATCATTTGGATGTTCGTTGTTCCGTTGGGAGATTCTCCCCAGGTCTGAGAAAGTAACTTGCTCAGATACAAAGAAGTACTTATTATAAAACGCGCTGACCATCTTACTCCAATTGGATATGTTGTCGGGTGCGATGTTGTTGTACCACGTATAGGCTCTCCTCGTAAGTGATTTGGAGAATTCCTTCAGGCGGAGAACGTGATTGTATTCGTGTTCTCCTAAGGATTCTAAAAATCGAGAGACGTGTTCACGAGCATTACCGGTACCATAGTAAAGGGTGAATTGAGGGGAGGTGTATCCCCTGGGAAGAGGAATCCGCTGCACGTCTTGTGGATATGGAGGATGGTGTTGATGCGCGTCCATCGGATTTTCTTTGCCACGATTTTGGAGGAGTCTCTCCATATATTCACGTGTAATAAAGTTGGATGGTCGGCTCATTTCCCTGAGATGCTCCTGGTCCCTTTCTCTTGCGTGGTCAGCAGCATAAGACTCTTCGTTCAGGTAGGCTTGCGTAACTGAGGTACCTGCTCCAGGTGTGCTGAACGTATTTCTTGTTGGCCCTTGGGGCTGTCTCGACTCTTGTGGTAATCGATCGGTTAATGTTTTAAGGAAGGTGAGTACCTCCTTCTGAGTGGTTGCCATGTCTACCTGAGCTTTAGCGAGGGTTTCTTGTCTCTCCATCAAGTCCACCATGGTGATAGGAGGTTGTCCTCCTTTGGGTCCTCAGAGATCCTCGTCCGAAGGGGAGTAGCGATCGTTTCTGGTGACGGACGGAGGTGTCATGCTTGAGGAAATGCATGGATTTGCAGCCGCTCTAGATCTTGTAATTGGAGGTGTCACACCTACTGGAATGTCCACTCCTGCTCCGCTGGTACTGGTGGTATTGATGGTAGAAGACGCAACTCCACGGGACACGTTAGTTGTACTGGCGGGTTGTATAGTGACACCAATAATTGGGATATCAGCGCTAGAAGTGTTTGTGGCGCTACCTCCTCCCTGGATTGGTTGATCAGGATCTAAGATCCACCATTCTTGAAAATTGAAATGGTATTGAAGAGATCGACTTCACAACCGATAGATTAACCTCCCACTGTGGTCGCCAATTGTTTGTGGGAGAAAACTACTTCTGCAGGTTTAGGTAATTTTGGGTGTGTGTGGATGAGAAGTTAATTTCAACCTTCAACAAATGTGTTGCACGATGATCACTTTTGATTCGAGAGATAATATGTATAATTCTGGCCTAAACCGAAGACACGGTCGTTCCAAATTTGTTTCGGTCACAGGTGAAGGATATTAGGTTGATCTTAGGGAGGGAAGCGAAGAAGGTGTTGAGAGTATGAAGGTGGAGGCTATTTGATGACTTGTTAACAGAAGGTTGAGCAGGCTAGAAAATGTTGCAGGCAAGCTCTGGGTGTTGAATACGATGGTATTAACACTTGGTTTTTCTGTGTTCTTTTGGAAATAGGGAGGAGAACATATTTATACAAGTCGATAAGCCTTCATCACGTCTCTCGTGGGAAAGTGGAGGAATTGGAGTGATGGAGGAAGTGGAGTTATGTGTTAGAAGTGGCCTTACACGCCACCTTTGGGCACGCAAATCGAGATGCATGGCTAGTTGTGGGATTAACGTCTGGAGGTGGGCCCACATAAGGTAGTGAGCATGTAGACATGCACTAGATATGTCTTGAAGCCTACACAACCTTGATGAAAAGATTGCAATTCCACCTCCGGTCGTTTGTACACACCGCCCATGGGGAAGTGTGGAGATTGCGTGATACCTTGTTTCCTAACTCCCTACCTAGGCTATTCATCCAAGCATGCAAACCCTAATTTTAGGGTTTGGCGGGCGAGCTAACCTTCACCCTAACGTTTTTGCCTTGGAAGGCGTGCATGGAGTCCGATTGACTCCCACGGGACGCCAATCTACATGCCGATGTCATATCTCATTGGACCAGGGAGGTGGGTGAAGGATGGCGAGCATGTGGCATGCTTGCAAATCGTTTGCGACCATGGGCGCGATCTAAGCCATCCAAACACGCCCAAAGTTGCGTGCGATGTCGGCAAACCCTAACGGATGGCGTTTTCCCAATGTCCGTGAGATTAGAAGTGGCCTTACATGCCACCTTTGTTCACGCAAATCGAGACGCATGCCAGTTAGGGGAACTGGCCAATTGGTTCACCATGGAGGTGGGCCCACGGTGAGCATGTAGACACCGTCAGCCAGCAATTCCGCCTCCTGGTCGTTCGTACACACCCGCCCACAGTTGCGTGGTCGCAACTTGTCGGCAAACCCTAATTTTAGGGTTTGCGGGTCCAAACTTCAAGCTAACGTTTCCCAACGTCCGTGACTCCCACAGGAAATCCGATCATACCAATAGGGAGGTGGGTTGGTGGCGAGCATGTGCATGCTTGGTTTGCGACCATAGGCGCGATCTAAGCCATCCAAACACGCCTGCGATGACGGATGGCCGAGATTAGAAGTGGCCTTGCATGCTACCTTTGGGAACGATTTTCGAGATGGCCGGCTGCAACCAACCATGGACGATTGGTTGGCCGTGTAGCCGGGCCCACGATGAGCATGCAAGTGCTACCGACCGACAGTTGTGCTTCCAAACCGTTAGTGCACGCCTGCCCAAAGTTGCTTGGTCGCAACCTGTAAGCAAACCCTAATTTTAGGGTTTGTGAGCCGCAGCTTCATGCTAGCGTATATCAACGCCCATGGATCCCATGGTGAATCCGTTTGCACCATCAAGATGGTAGGCCGACGGTGAGCATGTGCGTGCATGCTACTTGGTCCCGCGCGTGATCTAGGCCGTCCAACCATGCCTGCGAGGTTGGACAGTTGAGATCCATTTTTAAGTTTGTTTTCAGCAGGTGAGACTAGCATGGGTAGTCTTGCATGTGCTCAACGGGGCTAATATAACCCGCCGTCAGGTAGCCTATGGGTGTTTGCATGTGGAACACAAGGCTTTAAGTAAAGCATTAATAGTAATGATGTAAACCTACATAAAATCGGGATGGTTGCTACATGCTCCGTTCTGGGTAGGTTATAATTCTCAGGAATGGTTGCACATGCTCCAATGAATTATCATGGTGAGAAATATTCATCACCTGAAGGATTTATCCTTTGCAAGACGTCAACTTACAAAAATTGGCTTTTTACAATTTTAGCTTTTAAATAGAAATCCACCATCAACAACAGTGCAATTGACTATGTTAAAAACACAGTTCTGGTTATCTATTTTGCACAGGATCATAAGTCGATAAAGGAGCCCACCAAACTTTTTGAGAATATGGTAGTTGTTGGACTTCATCCTAACACTGATGTTCAGACACTACAAAACATGATATTAACCAGAAAATTTGAAGGGTCGGGGAAATTGCGAAGTGCCTTGTGTTGCAATCATTCAGCGCGTGTTGAACCAAACCTTGAACCACAGGTGTTGATTCCTTAGTGGGCATTGTGTTTTGGATTGACGGGAAATTAGCAGTTTTCTATATTAGAAAAAACCATGTTGTGGGCTATAATTGTGAGATCTGTTAAGTTGGATTTGTCTGGTTTACCCTTGAGTCTCATCCCAACTTGCTTAATCACCCTACTGAACACGTGCTTACTTTTTCTATGTCTTTACAAATTCATCGAAATGTTATTTCTGATGGAATAATACATTATGGAGGCATGTCCTTGGACCAGATCACCAAACTGTTTATAGTGTGCTTACTCTGTATCTATTGCCAATCTAGATAGTTACTGGAGGCTTGAATGGAATCGATTTGCAGTTTATAATGTTGCTTTTGTGTTCAGGTTTTGTTTGTATACCCTCCAGAAAAACAACTGCCGCTCAAATATTAGGATTTTGTGTTCAGGTTTTGTTTGTATATCCGCTCAAAAAAAAAAAAATGGTTATACCCGCAACCCTATTTTACCCGACCCTCCAATTAATGGGTCGGGTAGGATATTACCCGTTTAATGGAGGGTAGGGTGACAGGTAAAAAAATTCTTACCCGCCAGTTAACGGGTAGGGTGGCGAAATGGGCCATTTCCTACCCACCCTACCCGTTGTGCAGCCCTACATTTGATATACCCGCTGTTATTATTTTGAGTGTTTAGAAGGAAGATTCGACGGTCGAAACTAGTTGGAGGTTTGGGTATTGTTAACTTATCAGATTGCAAAGCAAGAATTTTGTTGGCGAAGGATTTGCTTTCAGCGAAATCATTCCATTCAGGAGAGCTAGGAAGAGGGGATAAGGGTGTATCAGCGGGTTTAGATTTGTAGTTTAAGATGGTAAGACCAGGTGGAGGAAGAGGAGGTTTTCTTGCTGTTTGATTTGCTGAGATCCAGTAGTTTGATGGATCTTGATTTGTTTTAATAAGAACTGAATACGTGTCGCCCGAATAAAGGTAGAGGCTATCTACTTGCTTTTGTCGAATGTAGTTACCATCAGCTTCCACCAGTGTCATTGTATGATTCTGAACATAGTTCAAACTTAATTAGTTTGATTCCATATTTTGCATATTATGTAGACCGAGGGTATGCCATGGTTACGATCAATATATGTGTACAAGCGCTCAGCATATAATAGCACCAATATGAATATCTTACCTCGATGGCAAAATTGAGTGAGGCAAGTGATGTTGTGCTTGCAATCCTCACTCTATATACTTTGTTTGGATGGACACTAAAAACTTCTGGTTTGCACTGCTCATCGATGTCTTCAGAACATAATTCGGAATTGTTGACAAATTTTGCCCCAAATGAGCAACCGAACTGTCCTTTTCCATTCATCAAGATGGACTGTAAAATATCCGAAAACAAAATTTATCCTCACTTATGTATAGAGAGTACTTTGTTACTGTCATGTGGGTGAACTCATACCTGAGGCTCCCCAATCCAGCGGAAGCGTTTAGACGAAAGACCAACTTCTTGTTTATGTACACTTTGATGATACCAATCACTCAATAATATTGTGAACTCATCGTCATATGCAAAAGGCTCCTTCTGGCCATCTGCTACATCAACTACTATTGATCCGTATAATCCAGCTGATCTTTGCATCCCATAGTGTCCATGGTAGAAATATGTTCCTGCCTTGAACCATATTAAAAAGGTAAAAAAGTTCAGGCTCCAATTTGATAGAGTTCAAAGTTTCATTTTTCCACTCCTAGATAATACATGAGATAAGTGTTGTTAATGCTAGAAGTATTTTGATAATAGCCATTCTAAAGAAATGTACTAGATACCTTGTCAACTGTGAAGTTGTACAAAAAACTGTCGCCTGGATTAATAGCACACTGTGAAATAGCTGCAGTTCCATCTGCCCATGGTGTTTCTAACTGTTGCATAAGAATGAGAAGCATTATTGAAGGTTGGGGAGATTTCATAACAAGATAGATTCTTGTTATGAAATCATTTTCAAAAAAAAGAAGTCTTCAGACCGAATGGAAGTGAGACCTACTTGTCAAATGAGAGAATATTAACTGCGCTTTTACGCATTAAGCACTTACTACTTACCCGTCGTATGTTATAAATGCTTAATTTACCTGCCTGATGCCATGCCAGTGAATGACAACTCCCTCAGTGTGGAGCTTGTTATTGAGCTTAACAAGAATAGTGTCACCAGCTTTAGCTTTGATTGTCGGACCAGGGAACTCACCATTAATACCCATAACCAGACTTTCCACACAATCTGGTTTCCAATACATATACTCGACGTCCCACTCGTAACTTTGAACTTCAGCAGAAGCCATTAAACATGTTTGAAATACTAAAGGTAGGAGGAAAAGTGATGATGACACTAGTAAGAATAAGCTACCCATAATGGAGTTTGGACTACTGGTAGTCCCACCTTGTTGGAAGCAGTAGTAGTATGTTTGTTGGTGATAAGGAGCTTTTTTTATTTGAACAAGACTGGGTATAATACTGATGTTTTATACTGTAAATTTGTCATCTCTCTGTAATTTACTTTGTAAGGAAACAATTTTTGAGTGGTGTAGAACAAGTATGGCAAGTATTAACCATATCTTATCCTCTGCAGGAATCATGTGCCTTAAAAACGAGCCAGTCAAAAAATTTGGTGTGTTACACGTGATGTCTGCAAGAATCCAAATATGTCCTACTGTGTTTGTCTTGCAGGTTTATGCATTATGGGAGCCTGATTCTGTGACTATGACCATTGTTTCTTGCAAGTGACTGCAAGGTAGAAATGAGCCCAACCCTGCATGACACTAGGATGGTCTTTGGTAACGTTAGTCCATACGGGAGAAGTCTTGAGTGTTCGTAATGAGTATTAGCTGTCAAAGGTAATTTCAGAAAACCCAGAGTCAAAAAAACAAAAACATGTGTGTAGCCCGCGTTGGACAACTTGGGACCTTATCTCACGGTTGTTGGAAGTGCTCAGATCAAATCTGAACATGGTCTTCCCATCGTCATCGGTGTTCCGAGCGATGAATCCGACAGGTGGCTTCATCTAGAAGAGATCTATAAATGGTTAAATTGTAGGATTATAGAAAACTATTAAAAGAACTATTGGACATGCCCGAGTCAGATTCAGATCCTGTGAGGCCATTCACCGTTTTACCATTGGCAATTTGTTTTCAAGTTTAGTTGCAGTTGCGAGGGAAGGCCTTACACCTCGCTAGACTTGAGATTCATTCTGAACTCTGTAGTGGTCTCTTTCTGCAATAGGATGGATGTCTTATTGTGCAAAAGGTAGATCTGTTGACTGTGATACACAGCACCAATTATTACTTCTTGACCAAAAAAAAATGTGAAAAATTACGTGTCAAATGTGTGGTATTATCAAGAATACAAAACAAAGCTAGGTTAAGTTTATCTGTCTTAGTGGTGGTCAGGATTTCTCTATGGGAAAGATAAATCAAAGGATGTGGTTCTCCCTACCACACCCTACAAGTCGCACGCGTGGTGTTAATTCCAATATTATGAATGCAAAATATGGAATTTCAAAAATTCATAAGGGCAGTTCTTATGGGATGAACAAACCTAGAGTTTGTTCATTTTGATCCCACTATGGGATGAAAAAACCAAGAAAATGGATGTTCAAATGAATAGATCTGTTCATTTGAACATTGAGACACTCCAGTAGGCGCGCGTCTGGTGAAATGGCGCGCGCCATGTCTAATAACTCGGGCGACATCTGAGCTGACGCCCGAGATTTCCAACAGAGCGCGCGTTTTCAGTGAAAACGCCTTGAGTTATTCGGCCAAACCCCAGCGTCAGCATACCTGTCGCCAACGGCTATGTTTGAACGGCTAAAAACATTTGTGATCCAACGGCTGCATTTTGTTTAATTATATAAATACTCATACTTTTAACTCTAAATTCACACATTCTTCTTTCAACTCTAAATTCCTACTCTAAATTCACTCTCCAAAATGCCTCCTACAGTTCGTGTTGGATTCTCACAACAAGAGGATTTAGCTATTTGTAGAGCATTTGTTTTTCACACACAAGAAGCTATAATGCGTAGTGTACCCGATTCGATGTTCACTTTCTGGGAAAAATGTTACAGAATGTTCACCACTGAAACTGGGAACATCCGTGGGCGTGATTCTCACAGATTGCATCATTGTTTTAGTGTAATTAGTACGAATGTATTGGAGTTTGTCGCCCAACTAATATTGAATCACCAAAATAAGCTGAACGGTGAAGCCGGACACGAAGTGTTGCCCGGAACTCTAGCGATGTGGCCAGAATCTCACCGCGGTCGTCTATTCGCCTTCCATGCTTGTTTCATCATTCTTAGGGTGCTCAACAGATATAATCCCTACATCAACCTAGGAATTCCACCACCCGCTGAGAATTGACCCATGAACCATGACCATTTCTTGGAAAGAGTATTGAGACATTTTGTATTTTCGCGGAATGAAGCAATAAGAAACAGTAAGAGCCTAGAACTAAGAATTGCATTCATCAGTAATGAAATCAAACATTATACGAAAATATTGTGGATGGTTCATCATAGCAATTCTGGATTATCCAACGAAGAACTGAAAACCATCGCTCTGAGCAAGTTTACCGAAGAAAGCGGGAGAGAGTTTAGGCATTTTTGAATGCTATGAATTTTACAGAGAGAATGTGGCTGGATTTGATGTAGTTTGATGTATTTGTTGTGGTTTGTTAAAATGTAGTTTGATGTTATTTGCAAGTTTAAATAAATGGTAATAAATTTCACGTAATTTGAAGTGGAAATCTATTTTAAAATATAAACATTTTCATTCATTGATATTACTGCCAATTTTACAAGATATAAACTTTGACAATATTAAAAACTTTAATAAAAATCAAGTACAAGTTTAGGCCTCCAGTTTATCTTCATTTGACGTATTTTCCATTCAACGCGCTCTTTGACTGTTTCACCTTTGTTTTTGAATTTTTGGTTGTCAAGTTTCAAAACAGGAGCTTTTCTTTGCCTTTTACCGGAACATTTTCTTGGACCAACTTCTAAAATTTGCACTTCCCTTTTACAATTTTCAATCTTTTTAAAACTCCCACATATCTTAGAAACAGCAGCTTCAAGTTTTGCATCGCAGAAAAGTGTGATCGCTTTTTCAGCCATTTTTATAAGAGAAATTCAGGTGAATTTTGGTATACTGAATTGTACGAAGATTACGGCAATTTATAAAGGGAAAGGTGAAATTCGAAATTTTAAAACTACCCGTTGGCGCCACCAGTGAAAACTCAAGCGACACTGAGTCTGACGCGGTCGACAGCCTTTCTGTCGCCAGCGTTTTTCTCCCTTGACGCCAGAGTTTTTCTTCTGAGCGCCACCGTTTTCCTAAATGACGCGCGCCTAGTTGGCTGATGCCCAATGTTTTCCCATAGTGGAAAACCCACTTTGGCCATCCACCTGGATGAACAGAATTTAGTTTTTGGCCACTGCCATTGCCATAGGAATTGCTTTAACGGGGAGGTTTGAACTCATGACCTATTGTGTCATAAGAGTGGTCGCTAACCAATGTTCCACCTTGGTTGGAATTGGTAAAAAAGATAAATCAATAGTGGTGGTTTGTTCAACTTAAATACCATAATTGCTTTATTAATTAGTGTTTCACTAATTGCACATAATAAATAATTTATTCATTATAAAGTGTTTTATTAATTAGTGTTTCACTAATTTCTCATAATAAATGACTAATCATTTTTTCATTATAAATGTTTTCTTAATTAATTATAATATTTATTTCTATTAATAAGTAATTTTGATAAATAATATCAATAGACATTTTCTGCGACAATGAGTAGTAAAAGAGGTGGAGGCCGAAAGATTAGTGGTGGTTAAGGGCGGAGCCAAGCATAATTATATTTATTTTTGTTCTTTTATCGTAAAATGGGATACAAAGTCCATTTTTCACATGTATCCAACTTGCTAAGAATTTTTTTCTCCTCTCTCCTTAAAATTCTGGCTCCGCCCCTGGTTTGTGGTGGAATAAGTAGTGATGGTGAATGCTGGTGAGTGGTGATGGACAATATTAATTTTATGTTGTCGTTACAACATCGTAGTGTGGAAGATGTGGTTGGTTGTTTTTAACACTGTTGATAAAAGAAGATACCATATATTTCAGGGATGATATCATATAACAAAATATTTTCCTGATCGTAGTTGGATCACCCAAATGGTACCCCTGTTATCTTTGGTACTATATCGTATAAATCATGATTTTTTAATGTTAAAATAAAATTGATTGCAATACAAAAAAGAATATATACACGGAAAAATAATAATGAAACTAATCAATTGACGAAATTTTGTTCAATCTAAACCTCATACATGGCATTTGTGATTGAAAATTAGAATTGCGTCCAACAACCTACATGGGATGGGCGGCAGTGGTGGAGTCCAAAATTGATATTGAGGAGGCCTATTTTTTTTTTTTAAAGAAACATGTAAACTTTGGTGGACTAAACCATAAATATATATGGGCAGAGTACTATTTATAAAATAAACTAAAAAATTTATGTAGTTATTAAAAATTTAAGTGTTGAGCCAGGTTAGTCAACCCTTGGCTCCGCCACTAGGTGGTGGTGCATAAAAAAAGTGGATTCATATTGTTTTATGGTGGTGGCGGGTATTGGTGAACAATAACATAATATGCTAATTTCGTAACGCCACAAAATATGTAACGTTATATTATAAAGTATAAAACGTGGTTGATCATTCTAATGTTAAAATAAACTCGATAAAACACATGTCCATTTTAAAATATTGGTGCAATCAATTGCCATGTTATGTAATAACTAAACAAACGACATGAATCAAGATCAGAACATATGAAATTATTTATTATTGATTTGTTTATGTAAAGAATGGTCAGGATTTGTCCTTGGCAAAGATAAATTTACTGATGGGGTTTGTTCAAATTAATCATTTTTAAACGTTTTATCAATTAGTGTCTCATTGATTGTTCATAATGATTAATTAAATTTCTATTATAAATGTCCCTTTAATAATCTAACATAAATACATAATTTTATTAATAAATAATTTTACTAAAAACTATATTAGTTCTAATGGTGGTAGTGGAAGTAGGGTTAGTATAAGCGGTGGCGGGTGTTTGTGAATGGTGAAGGCGGTAACATTACTATTGGTGGAGGAAATAGTGGCGATAGATTGTTTTTATGGTGGTGGGTGTTGGTAATGGTAGTGTATAATAATAGTTTTTTCTTTTTAGTGAGTTTTACTGACCAAGTAAAAAAATAATCTTCACAAAACATGCAACATTGTATTGTGAAAGATGTAATTGGTTGTTTTTAGCACGATTGATAAGGACAAAAACCAAATATTTCGAGGATAATACCGGAACGTATAAGACAATATGATCATGACTGTTCGATCACCCGTATTATATAAAGGCAATTGGTGTACCCGTGTAAGAGAACATTATCGCTCTCTCAAGTACTATTATATTTTTTTCCCTGAAAGACCATCAATGTCGAGTTGTTTCGCGACAACTACCTACAAAGACAACAACTTTCACCCAATTCCCTATATAAAACCTTATTGACCGGGAAAATGTATTTGCATTCTAAAATATTTGTTTGAAAATTATGTTTGTTCATCAAAATCATCATAAAAAACTATAAATCATAAATCTAAATTTCGCCTCTGATGTTTATAGAATATTTTTTATATGTTACATTCTCAAATCATGCGACCTCTTGATGAAAAATCAACAATATCAAATTACTGATCAATATGTATAGGTTTCATTCACTGGGTTAGAAGGTAGAGTAGACACAGATGGGTAGATCACACAAAGAAGAACATGACTGAGAATACTTCAATAATTTGGTCTAGAGATAAGGTCAAAAATTTAAGATTAACTTTCTATAGGATTAATTAGATCGGCTTCGATAGGAGCTGACTAAAATATGGATTAATAATAATTTTCACGTAAGACAATTGCAAAATATAGTTTGGCTAACTCTGCCTATGTAAAGAGTGGTCAAGATTTGTCCTTCCTCAATTGCTATGTTATGTGATAAAAAGGTGATATCTAAGATTGAGATATAATTCAAATCTATTAGATCCATACCATTTACAACTGGATGCCTTGAAAAAAATTGACGTGTTATTATTATTATTACAGGCAAGGGATACATTGACCACACCTGCGCAAATAGCTCACTTCGCAAATGATTAGTGTTGCATGTATTGTCTAGAATGCAACGAGGAATTTGAGGAAACAAGGCACCAGAAGCAGTGTCCGGAGTATTTTGAATATATTAACTTAGACCCAATGTAATACCTATGTACTTTTTTTTAAGTTTTTCCACAATCTATTTATTTAAGAAAAATGAACATTGCAAATACATAACATCAACAAAAATTAGACAGATTGCGTTTGACAATAATGGCTACTGATGGTACGAAAACGACAAAAGAAAGGAATTGTTGTAGAAGAATTGTTGGGATATACAACGGATTACTTGATTTGAATGAAAGAGGTATAACTATTTTGATTCTGAAATCACATAAAGTTCACAGTAGAAGATGACATCAAGTTTAAAATTAGTAACAAACATAATATGGCTAACTAAAATGTTAAAAAAAAATAAGATATATAAACTTAGAAATTCGTGGGACTTATAGAGGCCAATTTTGAAAACTACAATCTTAGAAAGCAGCGAATCCATAATTTTTTTTAATAAATATTCAACGTAGAATATGTAAACTTTTGGTAAAGGATCTATTAACAACCTATTAATTTGAAATAGGATCAGAGAGTACAATATGTGTTCAAGGTTCTTTATGAGGTAATGTGTCGCCAGATTTTATTCCAAGTGAAGGTAGGAACATACGAAAGTGACAAAATGTCCAAGACTTTTGAAGTTACCAAAGCCTTCGTTAAGACGAATTGCTGGGAACAATACTTTGTTGAAGATTTAGTGGCAGAGGTTCGCATATATAGAATCCATTCGAAAAGGTAATGGGTACATATTTTAAACATTGTCATCTAATGTATGTTGAAAAAAAAACTGGAAAATCATGTCACATTGGATAGTTTGTTTCATTCGTTCGATGCAAAAAAAAAAAAATTATTCTCTGCCTATTTGGAGATCGACAACATGACCATGATAGATGAGTCAGCTGGAGCGAAAAAGGAGCATGTGGAGACTTTTATGGATGATATTGATTAGTTGATTTAACTGAGATGAGCGTTGCTGACGACGTATTTCCAAAAAATATTTAAACTTACATGTTCATGTAGAGCATTATCTCATTATAAGCAATGAACCTGAATAAAAAAGTGTCTGGAAGTTAAGATTATATTTCTTTCGTTTGAGAAAATCTCCGGCGGTAAAATATTAAAGGAAAAAACAAAGAAAAAAAGATAAGAAAATCCCAACTATTTTTATGACAAACACATATTAAATCATAAGGAGTTGATAAGTATTCGGGACACAAATTATACGATATATTAAAAATGAACCAACATCATGGCCCGTGCCATTATGGCACGGGTTAAGGGCTAGTAACACACAAAATACATGTCAACTTTGGGCAGTAGCCTTTGGCTGGGTTTGGTAATGCTTTTATTTTTCTAAAAGCACTTTCAAAACCTATATATCTCAATAATTTTTTTAATTGGTGTTTGGTAAAAAAAAATCAAAGTGCCTATTATCCAAAAGTACTTCCCAGATTCCTCAATTTTTAAAAGCTGAGAAGGAGGAGCTTTTAAAAGATACAAAAGCATAAGTTGTGACCCCACCAAAATTTAATGCTTGATTTATCTTTTTTGTCCCTATTTTATTTTGTAAATGACAAAAATTACCCTTAAATATATATACAATCAATTTTAATTTCTTATATTATCAATAACCTAAACACCCAACCATATCTCTCATACCACGTCGAGAGTTGCGGTAACCTCTCCTCTCATTGGCCGGTGAACAAAATCCTTGCTTCTGATTGGCCGAAATCAAAGTTAGCCCCATTACATTTCCTAGCCGTAAATTTCTAATTACGTGGATTCGATCGGATGCTCCAAATTTAGTGGTTGTGTCCACCCTCTTTTATGTTGATGTGTAGATGAAACCCTTGGTTCTGATTGGCTGGGATTTGTTAAAAATTCTTACACCACGTTTACATAATATTAATAAAATCCATGTCGTAAAATCGAATCAATAACGATGGGTTAGTCAGATGTTCATTTGGGTCAAATATTTTCCTTTTTGGATTTGCCTATAGGAAGAGGATTTTAGAAAAGCTGAGTTGACACCTGAGGAGTTTCACAGTTGTGATCTGAAGAAGAAGACGCCCGAGTAGAGCACATTCGTTAACTTCACTAAAGGTTGGTTCGTCAATTCATTATGTTTTTTAAAATACTAGCAAAAATATTACAAATAAGCATAAATACTATGTACAATAGTCAAATTAGTATTGCAGAAGCACCAAGGATTTAACCCTATTAGATTTGCATACATGCCAACAATGGAATCGTTTCCTTGAGATATTTTCACTCCCTATTTTTATTTCTTTTTCATGATTTTTAGGCTTCCCTTCATGGATTTCATTTCATCACTGATTAGAGAAATAATTTTAAAATCTTATGATATTATTTTCGCAAAAATCACCAGTATTAATGGTAGGTACTCCTATATATGGCGCACACCTAAAATAATTAAGAAATAATTTTATAAACAAATCTCTACTAAATAACCATAGATACTTACCATCCCTACGACGAAGATAATAAATTTATAGATAATTATCTCCAAAATAACAATTTGTCTTTGTATATGGAATTTATGGGTTCGGTGATTCTATATATTGAACATTCCATAAAAATCCAAATCTTTTCTTAGAACATTCCGGGAAAAGCCAATTCTCCCCGCCTCATCTCCTCTTCTTACTTCTCAAACCTTAATCATCTTCTTTTCATTACCTGATCGATTATATAATTAACAAAGCCTATTTTATGTTTATATATATATGTTTGTTACACATAGATTAATGTTGGTTGTCACCAATATTTGTGCAGGTAAATAATAGAGATCTTTATAGAAATACTAATAATACTTTTCTCTTATTCTTCTAAGAAAAAATTGACAAGGAGTGTTCCGTTGAAGCTCAAGAAAGGGTACAAGCTGCTGAATATGCAAGGTATCAACCCCGCACGTTAAGTGGGTGAGAAGGAAGATCAAAATAAAAATGGATATCCTGAACAAGGTTTGTAAGCCTAATTATATCACCGATTATTATTTTTTTCTTTGTTCTCATACAAGATTTTAGTTGGTGTTCAATGGTACTAACGTTTAATTTATTCTTTGAATGTCGTCTTAGATCAAAAAATATTATTGGTTACTGATTGTGTCATTTGGTTCTTTATTAAATCCCCAGTAGTTTACGCACCTGGAGGAATGATTTACATCGATACCAGGCCGGACCAAACAACTTAAAAGGCTATAAGAGCATTGGTATCGAAGATGTGGAAATTCAAAAAAAAAAAAAAGAGGTAAAGTATGGAGTCTTGAGCTTCTTATTGACCAGAATACAAGTAATGCTTTCCTGAGGTGGTTATACATCAGCTAAATTTAGTGTTCTTAAATTTATTGGATTTTTTGTAGATGTTGTTGGAAAGCTAAAGTCTTTCTCAAATTGTAAAGAAATTTGTTGGTGATGATGATGTTACAATGCGGGAATTTTTATCGAGATTGATAGGTACAGTGCAATTTAAATTTTCATGTTTCAATTTTTCCTATTAGTGTAGATTATTCTGGTAAATAATAGTAATCTTGGTAACAATGTGGGGTTTTATAAGCAATTATTGATGCCATAATAGAGAACTCTACGAACTTAACTACGGTGGTACTAATTACTGGCACATATGTGAAAGATCACCTGGGTAAATTTTTTTATCCTTTTGTGTTGCTTATGTGCATGAGTGTAAAATTTGATGTTATATGGCATGTATTCTAACTTATTGTGGCATTATAGGTGACATTGTCCTTTCAACTACAGCTGAGTCAAGAGTATTTATCAATATGGATGTCCTGCAAGTGAATATATTCAAGGCGTTGTAAGTAATGTGTCCTAATAGATAAATTGATACATCAAAGAGTTGTGGCTAACACATAAAAATTGTTTTTTAGAATTAATTTGGAGGCTATGGGGGTTGGAAAAGTACATCTAGAAGAAGAAGAAGAAAAGAATCCTTAGAGGATATTTGAAGTGACTGAGAAGCTACAATTATCAATCTGGATGTCCTGCAAGTGAATATATTCAAGTCATTATAACTAATGTGTCCTAATAGATAAATTGATACTGCAAAGAGTTGTGGCTAACACATTAAAATTATTTTTTAGAATTAATTTGGAAGCTACGGGGATTGGTAAAGTACATCTAGAAGAAGAAGAAAAGAATCCTTAGAGGCTGTTTGAAGTGACTGAGAAACTACAATATGGTAAAAATAAGGTACGTGCTAACAGTCTACTTAGTAGGGATGTAATGGTAAAACTTTGGAAAAGTACTGTTTATGGGAAAACCTTTGTTATTCTGCTTGCAGGATGTATGTTTGGAAGATGTAGTTGTTACTGAAAAAATACATACGGTGAATTGATCAATACATCTGTGTTTATGTAATGTAGAGCACCACATGCTACTATGAAGCAAGGATTGTTGAACTGCTGGAAAATGAAGATTGGTAGTATATGGCTTGCAGAGCTTGCAACAACAAAGTAGAATATCTGGGAAATCATGGGTCTTGCAACAATTGTCCCAACGATTACGTGGATGTACCTTGGTATATAAATAACAACATGTATAAGAATAAAATGATAATTTTTTATTTTATTTTTTTGTGTGTGTAGGTACCTACTGATAAGCACGTAAGTGCCATATTTTATACCCATATTTATATGAGTTAGGACTCAATATTTTGGCTAACAACACTATTTTAGTGCTTTTGTAAAAAGTACAAGCGTATTTCGATCATCCAAGGAATAAACGCCTAAAATGCAGCTTAAATGGGCTTTGGGGCGAAAGAGATGAATTGAATGTGGCTGCCCATGTATGCTCGTTGGCACCACTTAGCCACATCAAGGCCAGTAAAGATCAAAGTGATATCTGTAGCACACTAGAAGTGTTGTGCACCTAAGGACTGCAACTCCTGGACCTATTAGAGTGACATGTGTACTAGTGAACTGCCGGCTAAACGAGATAAGAAGTGACGGGAGTTGGTGGACGGAGGAGATTGAGTGAGCTTTCTAGACGGTGAGAAGATGAAGAATCGTTGTTGTGGTCGGAGTTGGCAAGAAGAGGGAGCACTATGTACTATTAACACAGTCGAAGGAATAAGAGCTGTTGCTGTCGTCGAACTTCAGGTGAACTCAGGCAATGAGTCAGCGAGAAGAGCAAGTAATAACAGTTGGCTTGAGTGTGGAGTACAGGGGTACTTCGATGTCGATTCAACAGCAACAATGGGCTGTACTCGGACTGAAACTGGTGGTGAGATGTGAATGGAGTTGAACTGTTGTATAAGTGGAGAAAAGTGATGATGTAGCCGGTGAATGGGTGATGTTAAAAACGTGCATGGCTGTGAACTGGCAGAAGTGGTTGTTTCAATTGGAGGCAGTGGTGAAAGTGATATTGGCTGGGCACATGGAGCAAATCAATGGGGTCTTCATGGTTTCATATTGCAGACTAGTCTGATGCTGCTGAGCTTTTCTCTGAAAACCTATATATTATGTTCGGTTATGTCGCAACTTTTTTCATTTTTTTTCCCAGCCGAACTTTTAGTTCGGTTACGTTGTAAAAAATATTTCCTAACCGAACTTTTCTCTGAAACAAAAAATTCCATTACAGCTGAGTTCGGCTACCTGTGTTTTTAGAAACATTAACCGAACTACACTTGCAGATGAGTTCGGTAACCTGTTCTTCAAATGTTGTAGCCGAACTTTGTGAATGTTTTGGCCAATTCAAGCACCATTAACTAAATTTGAAGTATCCATGAGTACCCAAAACATCATACTCTTGTTCTTCCTATTTCCTTCTTCTTCTTATCTCTAAAAACAAAATGTTAAAAACAAAACAATCCAACTTATAAAACACTAATCCCTAATCACTAACTAATCATTTATTAATCATTACACTAACACTAATTAATCATCACACTAATCACACTAATTAATCATCAAGGGTAAAGTTGGTATTAAAAAAATAATTATAAGGGGTGACCAAATATTACTTCTAATATCCTCCCAAAAAACGGATGGGTAGTCCCCCACTTTTTTTGGGTAGTCCCCAAAAGATCATTCTATAATAGAGAAGGGGAAATTAAGGGGAGACCCAAAAAAAAATATTCTTATTGTCAGGCCCACAATTAATTTTGGATACCGTGACACTCATAATATTTGTGTCACACCCATAATTATCCAAAATTATTAAAACATGTCTGCATGATGGTTTATGCATCCGGATGACGTGTTATGCATACTGTTTTTTCAGGCATAACTCGTTATGCAGCCTAATTTTTCAGGGGTATAATTGGAAGCGCAACTTAGACATAACATATTTAAAAATCCACACCTTGGACTTTTACAAATTTTATATCGTTGGAAATCTTTTTAAGAGAGCTACGCAACGAGTACAAACAACAATATCAAATTTTTGTTTTTCACGAAAAAATCGGAGGTGATCATCGTATTAGGAAAAAATTGAAAAAGCTGACTGCATATTCATTATGCAACCACCAAAAAACGATGCATAACACATTCTGCAGACGCATAACGAATTATGCAACCATTTTCTCGACTGCATAACAAATTATGCATTTGGATAACAAAGTTATGCATCTATAACAAGTTATGTAACCATTGTTTTGGTTGATTTTAGTACGTACATAAAAAAAAAATTAATGCATAATGCAGTATGCATCCATATTTACGGATGCATATCAGGTTATGCATATATTTTCTCGATGCATAAAAAATTGTGCAGCAATTTTCTCGATGCATAATGCATTATGCAGTCATATTTTCGGATGCATAACAGGTTATGCATCCATTTTCTTAACTGCATAACATGTTAAGCATATATTATTATAGGTGCATAACGTGTTATGCAGCCTTTTTTGTTGTTGATGTCAATACTAAATAAAAGTAGTTGCATAACGTGTTATGCAAACGTTTTCTGGACTGCATAACAAGTTATGCAAACAAAAAAAGGCTGCATAAACTTGTCATGCACCTACAATAATAGTTGCATAACGTTTTATGCTACCATTTTTCGGACAGCATAACAAGTTATGCAACAAATTTTCTGCATAACTTGAACTTCAACATCACTGCCAACCCCATGAGCTGTAACACCGGCACCACTACCACCATTCACTATTGAAATCCCATCATCCATAATCTCTTCAATCCAATTCAACACCACAATAATTCCTGCAATTTTAATGAAAACTCCAAAAAAATTTCATTTTACAACAAATTTCTTCATCACCATAATCAGCAAATAGGACTCACATTTCATACTGAACTGGCGGAGTCCCCGACCGTTCTCATCACCTCTTGCTGCCCTTTGACCTCTCAACATTCTTCTTGCCATTACACATCAAATCCACAAAACAGCAAACTGGGGACTATAATCCAATATTCATGTAAATTCGACAGGACAAATCCAGGAAAAATAACCATAAAATGAAACACCAAAACAACTAGAAACATAGGAAACACCAAAACAACTAGAAACAGCTTCATGGGGGTGCACAAGCATACTATAATTCATTAGCAACCAAGAACTAAACGGTTGAAAATTTTCAACATTTGAATCCTAATCTAAATTCACAGATTATGCTGACCTCTTCTCCTTCCCCGTATACCAAGACTATAATTCGAGGATTCTCAGGTTCCAGCTTGCTACATCGCTAATACACGCAACAAACAAAAACTAAAAAGCCTAATTAGTTCTTCATCTACCATAAATCTTCTAAAACCACATAATCAGTCATCACAAGGCACTCAATCAGAGATCTGGGTCCTTGGTTTTGAGTACCCAAATTCGAGATCTTACCATAAACTTCAAGGAACCATAAAATAACTTACAATTCAAATAAAATTTCACCTTTTTCCTTCATCACCACAAATCTATACTATAAAACAAAAAAAACGCAGAAAAAAAATAACGAAAAATCTTAATCAGAATTCACTTCCCTGTAAATTTCTCAATGGACTCCGAATGCCCTAAGAAATCATGATGGAATATTGATTCACTCTTCAATCGATGAAGCAATCGAACCTTGAAAGATCTGGATCTCGATCTCCCATTTGCAAATTTTCTCTTCAAAACACTTCCGGTTCAAGGTTGTCTCTCAAAAAAAAAAAAATTTAAAAGGGAAGGTTAGCTTAGAAACGAAAAGAAAAGACGAAAACAGAATTTCAAAACTTTGGGTTTCAGAGAAAAAATTTCACCGAAAATGGGTACGCGCATGAGGTTTTACGACGGTGGGTTTGTGGATGAAGAAAGTGAGGCGAATGGGTGAAAACGTTTCACTAATAGAGAAGGGAAAGACACAGAAAGGAGGAGGCCGGTTTTGGAGAGTTCTTTTCTCTGGAGGCTGCGGCTTGGAGCCGTCCGTCTACAACAGCGAACGGAAGACTAGGGTTTGCGTTTGTTCTTCGTTTTCATTTCGATTAGCTACTGATTTTATATATATTTATGGCTTTTGAGAAAGCCATGTCTAGCTAATTCTTGTTAGGGTGAAAGGATGAACTTGTAGGATTTATTTATTTTCATGAATAAGGGTTTTCTATCAATTGAACTTAAATTTAATAATTTTGTTTCTCTATCAATGTTTAGTTTCTAGCTAGATTTTTCATGTGCTATGCATGTATAGTTCATTGTTGGATTAGTAGAAAAACTCATTGAACCTAAGTAATAATTGAATTATGATTATTCATTGACTCTTCATGCCATGTATGATTAGTGCTTAGAAATTCTACTTTTAGGTGAGAACAAATAATTCATTCTGATGATTCTTGTCAACGATTCGTAAATGCAATATCTTCCATGTATGAGTAGTTAGGTTTGCCGCTCTACATGAGTTTACTTGAGACCTTTGCGATTGAATATGAGTAATTTCCTGCAACGGATTCTTGGAACCCTAACATCTTCATATTTCTGGTTACGACTTTCCAATTGATTCTATTTTAATTATTTCGTTTTCAATTTCTAAAGATCCAAAAATATTCTTTCTTTCTATTTTATTTAGAGATATTGATTATAGTATTTCCATCGCTCCCTGTGGGTTCGACCCGTACTTGCCTCTGTCTACTAGTTAGACACCGTGCGATTGCGGTTTATTATATATAGGCATCTCCGGATCCTATCACCTACTTCAGATAAAAATGAAGGACGAGGAAGAAGTTGTGACATTGAGTACGAAGCATACTGCCAGGAGGTAGGATAAAAAACCAGGACTCATTTTATATTATATATATTACATGATTTGATATATTTGACCTTAGTGTATTTATCAATATGTGCATTCTATTCTACTGTGCATTTTATTCTACGGATAAATCAATCAGAAAAAGTTATGAGGATGTTTCATATTAGACTTTCTAATTCAGTGAAGGTGAAATAGAAGCTATGAAGGTGACCCAGATACAACTGGCGTAATTGGTCATCTAGATTTTATATTTATATTAGGATTAATTTGAATGTAGTGTTTTCTGGACCTTCATTATGTTTTGCTAAAACATTTATGTTTACAAACAACTGCTTTTCGAATTTCAAAGGCTAACGCGTATTTCTTTGGGTTCATATCAAAGGCTTTCTAGGCCTTGAAAGACCCAGTATCCCATGAAAATTATGAAAATCATGGTCATCCAGATAGGGGACAGGTAGATATTCTTCTCCTTGGAAAGATATATAGTGTGTTCGCGTCACATTCTTCATAAATTTAATAACTCCTTTCAAACAAATAGTTGTTCAGGAGTTATCTTATATGATTACGGACAAAACTCATCTTGCATGCTAACATGTTGCTTGAGACTGTTGGAGTCTGTATTCTTTTTCCCATGCTAATGGTTGTTATATGAGTTCCTTTTATCTTAATGTATACTCTCTGGAACTCCATCTTTTGACATCTTAATATATAAACCCGGGAATCCATCTTTTAACAATTTAGAAGAAAATATTTTACTATAAAATGTCACTATGCAACCTAATTTTTTTTTCAAAGATATGCTTGCAATTTTTACAGGAACTGGCTTAAGTACCCACAACAAAGGATATTTTAGATCAGGTTACAAAAGGGTTCCTGCTAATGGAGTTTTCAATTAGTTTGAAAAGGTTCTTTCTCAAGCATGGAATGAGTATAATAACCTCAGGTTGGAATTGTTGAATGAAACACTTTTATTTAATTTTGACCAACCGGCTCTCTCTTTGTTGTTATTAACTGCTCTATGTTGCTCAACCTGAAGAAACTAGCATGTATGACCAGCATTGGCTCTCTTTCGTACTAATGTAATGATAATCATTATGTGAAACTTAATCCATAAATGTACCAGTAGTTGTATTTAGTTAATCATATAAACCAGAAATAGATATCCAACGAAAATCTTGGAAAGCTTACTTTAAGTTTATGATTGCAAAAAATAGCAAGTTATGGTGATAACCTTTTCATTCATTAATGTTGTAACACTCATTATAAGTTTATTCAGAAAACCATACGAGAGGCATGTGAATTGAATGGAGTTAATTTTCTGTATTTTGGAGCAAAACATGAAGTATATTACGATTATTCTCAGACATTTATGGCTTTTGGAGCTTTCTATTGTCTTGGTCGGGACAAATTCAGAGTTTATGACAATGCAGGTAGCTATTGTTTTTTTTCATTTATCTTTCTTTTATGTATGTTTTCGTAGTAATTTTTGTTTTTTTTGGTTTCGTGATTTTAATTGTAGGGATTGATTTCACGAGTTTCTTTTGGTGTGGAGTCTAACCTTCAGGTAACTCTGATGGTTCAGGTAATGCTCATTCTCATGTCTAACCAATTAAAATTATGAATGCAATTTGGTATCTATTTCATTTTTCATGTATAATTAGCACAATAAAATTGCTGACGTGTTATGTTTATGAAAAAATATCTTTCTGTGCATTATGATAATATTATTCTTTCCAGAAAAAGAGAATAAGAAAAGGGTAATAAAGAAAAAGAAAAAAGGTAATAAGATTTTGTGCATACCAAAAAAAACCAAGGCTGCTAATGGGGGGTATCATTTTGCTTGGAGGTGTACCAATATACATATGAGACAAAAAAAAAGCAAATGTCATTGGGTTGGTACACCCCAAGAAAGATGGTACCCCCATTAGCAGCCTTAAAAAAATGGTTATATCTTCCCATGTGTATAATTAAATATTATTTTGGTTGATCTAAGTTTAACTCTGGGTGACTATTTTTGTTTGACTACTTAGATAACGTCGTCGGAATTTCTATAGTACTCTTCACGCTTCTCTTCCCTTCTCAACGGTTTGGCATATGAAAAGTTGGCAGCACGTTTACCCAAATATTCCTTCTATGGTTTACTAATTTCATTAGTACCCCTAGTCATAGTATGCTGGTATGGGTCCCAGATGGAGGAGGGTATCTGGGTATACTTCTACCAAGAAGATTATATCTTCTGCATTCATGCTACAGCGGGAGTAAATGCTGCTCCTGGATGAACCTGGTTATCATTTGTACATCTAAGGCATGTTATGTTGAAAAATATATCATGTTAGATGTATTAATGCTAACCCAATTCAATCTAGGAAAACAAGTAATATTCCAGTTTATACTGATCTTCGCCTCGGTTAAATTTAGCTTCACGTGAAGGTAAATAGTCTTTTTTTTTATGTGTCAGTCGTTAATATCGGTGCCTAGTATCTGGTGGGAGGGGTTGTACCCATGTCGATACCAATACCGATACGATACCATTCCGATACAACTTCATCCCATTATTCTTAACTTTTTGTTTATAAGATCAATCCATCTACGTATGGCCTGAACAGCTTATCGCAGATTGTTTTTTTATATGAATATTGTTCATGAGAGGTAGAAAATGATGAATGAAAAATCCTTGGAATGCGGAACATACACTTGATTGAGAATATAATTAAGGGAGACGAGAACCATTGTTGGTAATATTTTTGTTTTTTATTTAGCATGAGATAATTATCCTTTTAATGTTTCTTGCATCTGAATTAGAACCTCTTATTTCAGAGTTGATGGTGTTGAATATTCTATAGCATGTGACTATTGCGTAAATTGGTGTTCTGTATGATAAATTTCTTGATATATAGTTCTAGGTGATGCTCAATTTTTAGGATTCATGTGCATCATCTAATGTAGGAGTAGGATCAAAATTAAGTTATGTTGATACAATGATTGGGGTCAATACCTGAAGATGCAATAGTAAATGGTTGGTTCTAATTTGTAGGGTGCGATGGTGGAGAAGACAAACAATAGAAGTCAAATAGTATTAATTTTTTGGTCTCAAATGCAGGGGTATATATGGCAGTAGTTCAATGTGCATTTAGTTATAAATAAATTTTTATTTTATTTTTGTTTGAAACAAATGTATTTTAAGTGTCTGAAGTATGATTGCAGCTAGAAGCAATTTCCAGACAACCGAGATTGGATCTAGATGAAGCAAAGGTAAATAATCGAATGCGCAGACATATGATCGTGAAAACGAGATACCATTGCATTGATGAACTGTGTATCCAATATAGACTTATACTACTTGGTAAGTATATATTTGTTGTTTGGTTTGATATATTTGTTGATAAATAGTTCATACCAGTAGAACAAATGGAAGAAGAGGAAATTTTACACCCGTATGGGTACATAAGAGAAGAGAGACATGGATTCCAAAGGAAGTTTAGACTCTGATGAGGATACAATCTGATGGAACATATACCCTACCGAATAATATTGTCACCTCCTTCAATCTAGGCTCAGTGAAGGATATAATTTAGTGAGGTTCCTTTTTTCCATTTTTTTCTAAATTTGTAGTTACGAGAACTTTTTTGGTTTGAGAGTAGTGGGGATATGATATGAGTTCTTGATTCTGGAATTTCTTTGATAATTTTTTCAAGATAAAATTAGATGGTTATTATTTATTTTTGATGGGCATAGATCTAATTGCTAATTTTGATTACTGATATATTTGAGTTATCTAACATAACAACAAAAAAGTATGTCATTTGGGTGAGATAGGTTGTCATGGTAATGTACAAATGTAGAGGTCTTGAGTTTATTTTCTTACAAAATTCATGGAAACAATTTTCTTAATTCCGACTTCAAAGATATTGTGCCTACAAGATTTTCTTATTGAATCCATTGTCTTGGGATTAATCAGATCTCATAAAATTATTCAGTACGTGCAAAAATGTGTACAATCCTATCATAAAAATGCATCAAAGTTGGTAAGCTTCACTCCATTTAACATCATAAAATCGCTGCTATGAACCGGACCTTCGAAGGCGGTCAAGCTCTCAGGAAATGTTTTCAACTCTCTTTGTGAATTAGTATATATGCAGTTGATCTCCATCCATTTATTGTGAACCATTTTCATGAATTTTGACTACACTAGGGATGGCAATTCTAAAATTATGGAAATCAAATACAGTTAAAGTATGAAGATAGGAATCAGAAATACCCATTGAAATTTGTTGGAGCCTCAGAGGACATCATGTGAATTTGAGTTTCTTTTAATACAATACATGATCCAGAAAAATTGTAACTACAATTGGGAATCTTACTGAGAATTCTATTTCACGGGGTTTGTATGCATTTATCTATAAAGAAGAGTTGATGAATAGAGGGATTAATTTATGGGATTGGAAAAAAATGCACATCAAAGAACAACTATTTGATCTCAATCTATTGTTATTTCTATATGTATATATGTAGTTCAAAGGGTAGTATGTATATCTTTTACAACACTACAGGCACCATTTTTTTTTTTTTTTGGATTGATTTTTAGAATAGATTTTGTTCTTAATAAATTGAGGTTACATTATAACTATCGATGTGGGGATTTGCTGAACAAAGTAAGCCATGCAAGAATAAGTTTATTTTATCAATAAAACTTTGGAAGCACCTAGTTTCACATTTCATTGAAAATGAAAGTTATTACCAACTTAACATTGGTTTTGTGAGCCATTTTTATTTTTTTTCCATCATTTTTGTTCTTGGAATTTTTTCCCATCAGTACTGTTCTTGGAATACATGTGAAGGTACATGGTTCATGAACAATGGAAACTCTAAAACATCTAGAAACATCATCTTTCTTTTTCTACATTAGTCATTCAACAAAACCAACAACTGTGCCTTCTGCAACAGACTCATTTAGTTTTGTTTGCATTTGGCTTTTTAATCATAGATAGCCTGGATCATGTCATAACATAGGTTGGTGATTGAGCCCAAGTTTACCAGGATTGAAGTGATAACACCGATCGGGGATTGAGCCCAAGTTTACTAGGACTGATGCTCTATTAGTTCTTTTTCATTTTTATATATGGTGGACTCATGATTTGTTTTTGGAGTAAAAGGCAAATTCTTGCAGAAATAAATGATGTTAAAGTACTTTGTAATTAGGTATTTGTGGTTGGTTGTGCTGCTTAAGCCCAAAAATGATCTCATTTATGCTCATATATGGTTTGTATAGTTTGTAAAGTGTAAATTTAGTTGACTTGAAAATACGAGTGACAAACATCGGCTAATAGTTGAATCCTACCTACTGATTCAACATGGCCATGTGGTGTTAATTTTGAGACTATGAAAGATATATTCATAGTTATAAGGGAAATCAAGATTTCTCGGCTATGTTTTAAGTTTGCCTCATGATATTTCAACTGAAAAATAATTGAACTACTATTCGTCATTAAATATCTGATGTCCTAGAAAATTGATTCATTGATTAAAAATCATCGAGGCTATAATGACTGACAATATTGACTTATTTGAGTGAAAAGCTTACATGTTGATGGTGTTGAATGGTCCAAGAAGTTGATGGAGTATATGCTAAATGTTTTTATCTTATTGTTGACAAATTTTGGGTATTATCTTAACTTGGCTTAATGAATTTGGATGTGCTCTTTTTTGTCCAACAGATAGAACGGTGCATCATCTGAGATTGTTGGTGGAGCAATAGAAAACAAACCCATGAAGAGGGTCATTCGGGCATTCAACATTTTTTTTCTTCATTTTTTGGCTGTGTAGTTCAAGTGAGTTGGCGATTTGGCGTTGTTTCTGAGCACCACCACATCATATTAAAATTTTATATATGAAAATAAACTTATCATACTTAAAGAGGAGGATCCATTTTCACTTTGATTCTCACTGTATCTCACACTTTGGGACCCTATTTTGCGAATAAAAACCAAATGGTAATAGTTTGGTTTTTATCCACAAAAAAGAAATCCAATATATGAGATAGTGTGAAAATAAAAGTGTACGGGGATCCTCCCTCATACTTAAATGAATAAAAGTTTAATTTATTTAAACTGTTATTTAGCTTTGTCTCTCATTTGACAGTTAATCTAAGAAAGTGAAAGTTTTGTGCATTTAAGCTCTATGTATTTTCATATTGCCTATTTGTATAAGGGATTTTGATGTTTTATTTTTCTTTTTAGGCAAGAATAGAAATCTGCGAGAAAAAAATCACTCATAAATTTTAATTGTACAACAAGAAACACAAATAAGCGGCGTCGATTAATCCAACCAAAAATAAATTATCACACAATGGGAAGAATTACACACATAAATATAAAATATAAAATTGTATATCTAGGCTTCAAGGAGGATAATCAAATTTAGGTTTAAATCGTGGCAATTTTGAATTGATTGAATTTCATTGGAATTAGTTAAGGACGATTATCAAGTTTAGGCTTAAGTCATGATAACTTTTAATTAAATGGATTTCACTACAATAATTAATCTATTAAATAATATCTATGCTTCAGTTGTACTTTTTATAGTTTCTAATTTAAGCTAACTTTTTGTTCTCATGTTAATTTAGACCAGACCCAAACAACTTAAAAGAAATTAGGTCTTTTTGATTCTTACTCCTTGATGAACAGTGGTGAATAGGTTGGTAATTGATTAACCAACGATGTTTGAAAATCCTTTCTAGCTTGGCTACAACTCAATCAAAATTTTAGCTACAATAATATATAAAACATTTAGTTGATGCTTTTAGTTTCTATTGTCAAAGGTAGACTTATCTAGAATTCATACTTTCGCCACGTGCAAATCATTTTAAACTATACATGTAGCATTTTAATTACTT
This sequence comes from Papaver bracteatum, assembly GCA_023529315.1. Classification (NCBI taxonomy): domain Eukaryota; kingdom Viridiplantae; phylum Streptophyta; class Magnoliopsida; order Ranunculales; family Papaveraceae; genus Papaver; species Papaver bracteatum. Next base: position 196,722 of record JAJJWX010004041.1, read on the forward strand.
AAAAAATAGTTTGAGGTATCAAACTTTTATGTCCATTAAAAATAGTCAAACAAATCAAGATTTTTTTGAAGATGTTTAAGTACATTTAGGCAACGGGCGCAGGGCGAAGCCCCACCACACCAATCGACAATTCTTATCAACCCCGGTGCGTAGCACGGGTTACATACTAGTATTCTTTAAATATTATTATATTTTATTTTCAACCTATTGTATGATATCAATTCATTTAATTTGTCAAAAATAAAAATAAAAATAAATTTTAAATAATTAATTAAAATCATAATAATTTTTAAACTTTAGTTTATTTTTTGTTTGAAAATTATATATATTTAAAATTGGTTAAGTAAAATTAATTTTTCTTAACAATCGTAATAATTAGTAAATTTAATATTTAATTAAATATTTTTAACCCCAATAAAATTGAATAAAACTATTTTTAGAGGTATGTCTATCTTTGTCATTTACCACAACAGTTGAATCTAGTATTTTACCAATCACACTTTGATTATTTTTTCAATCAGCTTTAACTTTAATTAATATTTTACCAAACGTCTAACTGTTTTTTTCTCACAGCACGGCAGAAAAGTGTTTTTACAAAAGCTGCAGCAATACCAAACTAAGCCAAAGTACAGCAGTTACCAGAGTCTACATTTCAGTATACATGGTAGTATGGTACTAACAAGGGTGTCATTGCCACAAGATAAAATATATGATGATAATTAGATAAATTAACATGAGAATCCGAATCAGAAAAGTTACATAACAAGTTGCAAGACATTTTTTAAAGTAACTATATTTTACACAGAATTACTACATTTTATCCTCCAGCACAATTATATTATAAGAAAATATACCTCCCACCAGCCATTTCAAAATAGACGTAAAAAGAAACAAATTTTAACACGGGGTGGAATTTTGGTCCACCGCTTTACCCATCTTTTCATGAGCAGTTTGTATCATATGCCGCCAGTCCCTGCAACTCTGGACCTTCAAGCCGAGGGTTGTTTTCGAAGCTAACAATATATAGTAAATCAGTTAGTTTGGTGGTATTTTCTAATCTAACAGAAAAGGCAGCCTGGTAACACTTTAAACCAACATAATAATCAAGTAAGTAAAACTGTGGCCAGAGAAATCAAGTTACTACAGAGGTTTACGATTATGTATGCGTTTTTTGAGAAGCAGAAATAGTTAATGGTGTGGGAAATCCACAAACAACTTAATTAACTGTTAAAGTATTTCAAATGGTTCCATGGTGACATTTGACACCACAGATGATTCACATTTCAACTGTAAACCAGGGATCAAACAATCAAAACTTAAGTACCAAACCGATCATTCTTATGGTTATTGACAATATTTCATGATGATGTGCATGTTATGGTGTCCAGAGAAACAACAATTGAACTAGCTAAACATCAAAATCACAACTAGAGATTTCTCAGACCCCACTCTAACTGTGTTCTAGATATTGTCCCCAGTAATCCACCTGAAGATCCAACATTAAAAGGGAGCTTGAAATTCACGGCTCTCCTGCAAACAATGTGGACTGTATACAGCCCCTAATCCGACACAGGGATGTACAGTACACACTAGTGTTCAATGTAACTAGATAAATCATCTGGTACTGCTAACCAGAATATGATCAGGCCATTATCATGTAACCTTAAGTCAACAGTTAGTTGTATTTATAGGAACTTTGATCCTAGGGGGTACCCTAGCTTCAGAATCTCTCCTGTTTTGCTGTTTGCAACTTCTTTGAGAGGACTTTCTCCAACAGAAAAAAGATTCACTTCAGTAAGCAGATCTAAAATTTTAACCTTTACATTACATCCACGGACCAAGATGTACACGACAGAAGGCAATTCGTGTTTTGTAATAAACAATGCCATGCACTTGGTGATAGCAGTAAGCTTGCACTGAGCGTAGGCATGCAGCTTTTTTGATTTTTTTTCTCTCATCTTTTATTGTTCCGCTTCTTCTTGTTATATTCCACTCTCTGAAACGGTACAGTTCGGATCCTAAATAGTAACACTGAGGACCTAGGGAACACTTAAGCGGGACCCTACAGTCTCACATCACCTAAGAGATTAGCAATTCAGTTAACAGTGACAAATAAGCTTACTAGTGTAGGAAGAATTATAATGTAAAAAAAGTGAGGCTTTGTTTTTGTTAATAAAAGCAAGGTTGCACATAACATGTTGTGCCAAGGCTAAGAAAGACAACCCAGGATAACTAACTTGTATCTAGAAGTAGCTTAATAACCTTGAAATCTGTAAACATTGGGTATAATTTTAGAGGTAATACAGCCCCAGGAAAAGCTGACACTAGCTCCTCATATGCAATTATTATGATGATGATAGTGAGAGCTGAAAAGACAACCACATATCAAACCTTTACGGGATTCTTGTCAATGTAACTAATTCTATCTTCTGGTTTTTCTGGGAGAAGAACATATGCATGTTAAATTTGTAAGTCAACAACCATCCATTAGATTTGAGCATATTACAGGCTTAAAAGAAGCAACAAAACTTAGATGCATTTCCGAGAAACACGGGACCACCACCGAATACACAATGAAACCAGGAAAGTTAAGAATTTGTAAGAACTTACTTGTTCAAGGGAATGTGCTCAAAAGGCCCGGTAGTGGGGATTGTTCCACACAGATTGTTGTTTGAGACATCACTGAAAGCAGGGCAGGGGACATGTGGGAGTAAATAATGGTTAAGCTTGCCCATAAAAAAACTCATCAACAGTATAAACTATTTTCAGTAGGAAGAAGATATGAGTTTGGTACTTACACAACTTTAAGGCTTGAAATGACACCGAGCTCTCGTGGAATTTGCCCATTTAGCTGATTATCATTAAGTCGTCTATCAAAGAATCATAAATTAGATAAGATTTATGAAAAAACAACCCTGGGCACAGCTCCAGAGAAGTTACAACTAGTAAAGTGATATAACAATGCCCCAAATTTTAATCACACCGATGGTTCTCATTTCTGAGCCATTAATGAGTCAAACAGGTCAAGAAGTGATGCTAAATGCTTTTTGGAGCAAGAGCAAACACCCAATCTGCTCAGATGTCAACAGGACAACAATAACAAAGTGGCACTCGACTTACAGGAATACTAAAGACTTAAGTTTCCCCAATGCAGGTGGAATGATCCCAGAAATGTTGTTGTTATACAGATCCAAACTGATTAGGCTCTTCAAGTTTCCAAGCTCCACAGGAATCTTCCCTTGGAAGTTGTTCTTGTAAAGCTCTCTGCATCAATAAGATATGAGAAAATGAAGTACAAGCTCGATCTCAATGACTTAATTACAACAAAGGGAGTCCCTAGCATGGAAAAGCACATTAAAGACTACACAGGTTATCACAACAGACTACAGAGACTTTTAAAAAAATTGGTAAACCAATTTCATCTTATTATGAGTAAGCCATACCAAAGAGAACATACAGAAAGTAAAGATACATACAAATACTGTAGGCGCGCAAGATTCCCCAGTTCAGGTACCAAGTGGCCGGATAAGTTGGAATTGCCAAGGTCCCTGCAGGAAGGTACCATACCATAGTTAGTAAACCCTAAAGGATCCATTCTACCGCTGGCAGGAAAATAAAATACTACCAGAAAAGTTAATAATGAGCTACATGACAAATAAATTGAAAGAAGAAGGCAGAATTGATAAGTAACACAACAAATTGCCCTCCATTCAAGTGCAAAAATTAATTGGAAGATCACAGTAGTCTATATGAAGGACGCAGGAGTAACTTGAGTTCAGAGTTCCAATAAGGTGGTTAACCTAAGAAGCAGAAAGATTCACTTCTACTGCCAATTCATATTCTGTATAATCAACCAGAAAAGGCTTAACAGATCTTTATCTATCTCTAAATCAGTTACAAAGCTCGAACTGATAGCTCCAAATTACTAGCTACAGGACTCGGTAAATTGATTGTCAGCCATAAAACCAAGGTACCCAATATAGTTATATGTATCAGCACACATCGAAGTTACCCACCATGTTCAGACTTCATGGTTATCTAAGGCAGGTTGTGTCACAGACACAAGCACAATTATTCACGCAAAGAACAATACAATAACTTAAAGTTGTTTCTCAGCAGACTAGAATACCCAAATGCCCAAAACCCAAAAAAATAATGTGAAACAGAATTATATACTAATAATCCAACATAATAGTCCTACACAACGAAAATTTGACAATTTCAGTTCCAATTTATCAATTACCGGTACAATAAACGGATGCAAATTAAACCAGGGTTTCAAATACTATCTACTAGAGCTTAAAACGAAATGAACAGAGAAAAGCAAATAATCAAAAAAATCGATATAAGAAACAGAAAAATAAAGAAAGAGGAAGAAAATCTCACACTCTGGTGACATGATTATCTTGATCACAAGTAATGTGAAACCAAGTACAAGGGGTAACAAGAGTAGGATCCCAACTCTGAAGAACATTATCAGGATCTGATAAACTTCGTCGAAGCGTATATAAAGCGTCACCTTCAGAGTTAGCAGATATTAAGGGTAGTAAACTTAGGGTTAGGGTTAGGGTAAAGAAAATAAATTCCACGCTTATACCCATAGCCATATCTTCTTCTTCTGAAAAAATATTCTTTGATTTAGGTTTTTATCTTTATTAAAAGACTTTTCTGTGTTTCTTATCTGTACTAACCTAGTTTAAGTTCTTCTTCTTCTCTCTGTCTTGTTCGTGTTTTTGTCTGTGTTTCCTAGAAAGAGTGAGAAAGAGGGGAAATAAAGAAGGAAGAGGAAAAGAATGAGAGATCTGTCTTGGAAATAACAGAGTAAAACATGGGCGGTCTTCTAAAACTCTTTTATTTTTCATCAGTAAAATAATTTTTAATTTGTTAATCAGTAATACACCATATCCGGTGTTCGCAACTTTATTTTTTAATTTGCTTAAAATTTAAAATTCCATTCACAGAACACTCGTCAAAACAAACATATCATATAAACCCCAAAAAAACAAAAGTAATACAAAAATCCCAAAAAATTCGATGACATCATAAAATTTAATGAAACCAATTTTGAAATTTGGGGTTTTTATATCAACTGTTTAAGAGGGAGTTTTAACATTTGAATTGGGTTTTTGTACCACAAGTTTAATCACCTTGGGTTTTTATGACTATATATTATGGGGCATCACCAGTTGGGATCTTGTCTTAAAATAAGGGAAATATACTAGAATACCGTTGCCACGATGGGAAGGCCGACCGAATAAAAACGAAACATTCTTGATTGCATAACGCGTTTATATATCATTTTTTTTTGTCGGAATGTTATTTTCGAGGCATAAGTGAAAATATCACTTTTCTTGAAACGGAGTGAGTACATCGTTTTATTAGTTGCAAAGGAAAATTAGTTGATGCATAAACCAAAATATGGCCTTTTGTGGTGGTTTGTATAATGGATATACATTTAATTTTCTAAAATTGTGCCTAAAATGATAAACACCTCCGAATTTTTCGTAAAAACTCTAAATTTGATATTGTTGCTTGTACTTATTGCGTATATATTTTTATAACCTTTCCAACGAGATAAAATTTATGCAATTCCAAGGCACGGATTTTTAGCTATGTTATATTAAAGTTTGTTTTCCAATTATACCCCTAAAGGAATATGATACATAAGGAGTTATAGTAATTGGACTAAAAGGGAGGGATTTTTTGGTATTATCAACCACTGCCAAAATCTTTTTATCAAATTGCAAATTTATGTGAGGTTTCATTTTACAAAAAAATTGCCATAAAAAGGACTCCCTCCCTTTGGGCCCTACGGTCGGTCGGCCTAATTAGGGGACCAAATTTGGTTAAGTATGAGGCCAAATAACTCACTGGTTAAGCATGAGACCAAATAAATCAGCGGCTGGTTTCAAACTGTATGTTAAATCATGAATCTAATCGTAGATGGTAAAATTTGGATAAAGGGCAACAGTGTCATTTCAAGATTATTGATAAAATTTAACTCTCACGAGAGAGATTAGGCCTTTAGGTCTTCGAGGCATCCATAGCCACGATTTCTAGTATACGTCCCGCAAGACATTGTTGGTCGTGATGCCTTGATTCCTAGCGCACATCCTCGACGAGGTACTGCTGGTCACGTAGGTTCTATAGAGCGTAAAACGTCCCCGACAGACTTATGAACCAAAACATCCACAATTCCAGCATGTCTTCGCGAGACACAACTGATTATGATGTCATGTCTCCTAGTATACATCCTCGCGAGATACTGCTGCTCGTATAGGCTCAGTAGATGCATAAAAACGTCCCCGGTGGACTTATGACCCAGAGCAGAGACATACGTGTCTCCTAGTAAGCACGACTCACCCTATTTGTGATCAAGGACTGATTTCTAGTACATCACTGTGGATACACTGGGCATGTCTACTCTAGGCTTTGACTCGACTTACTAAGGCTTCCGAATAATTCCTAGGACATCCCCGCGAGATACGCTGGTTATTTTGCCTTTGGGCCCTTTCGACAGACTCCCAGATTTTCCGAGATACACTAGTCATGTCGGCCCCATAAATACGGACACAATTGACTCCTAGCACATCTCTGTAAGATACGCTGGTCAAAGACAAGTGAGCTGAAGTCTCGGAGAGACATTATTAAGCGTGCAAGCCTTCCTTTCTCTCCTAAACATGTCTCAGCTGACCTCGGAGAGACTAAGTCACGTCATTCAAGTTTCAAAGAGACTCAGTCCCGTCGGCCAAGTTTCGGAGAGACTCGGTCCCTTCGGCTAAATTTCAGAAAGATTAAGTCTCGTCGAGAAAATCTCGAATAGCCTCAGTCCCGTTATCCAATTCTCGGACAGCTTCAGTCGCGTCGGCCAAGTCTCGGATAGATTCAGTTGCATTATTCAAACCTCAAATGGCCTCATCCGAACTGATCCATCTCGTTTGAAGAGACTTATACGGGCATAATACTCAGGCACAAGTCTCATCTAGCGCTCAAGCCTATTTTCTGCAACTCAAACACACTGCTAGTAAATTGGGCATGAACTGTACATATCAATCCAAAAAACGTGAATAACTTCTCTTGAGCTCTGCATGCTCGAAAAAGGGACCCACAAGCAATAATACGGTCTTCACGTGACATATGTGACCGGTCATAGCAAGAGGGGGCTCAACCTCAGCTTCTCTCACACTCTACACGCGATTTCTAAGGCATTCCATGCCTTTTCACGTGGCTCATCCTATTCATTCTCACAAATTAGAGAATATCTCTCTATCTTGGCCAACTCGGCTAAAGAGAATATTTCTCTCTCTCTCTCAACACATCATCTTGGCCATCACAAAGGATGACTCAGCTTCACATAAATGGGTGGATAACAATTAGGATTTTGGTCTAGCGGTCTACGACACGTGTGAGAAATACCCAACCTATTGATCACCGCAGAAGAGAGTAAAGGCGGTGGAATAAAGAGATAAACTCATACTATTTTATCTCAATCTATTCCTGAAGAGAGGGAGAAGTGATCTGCACGACAAGCAATCCCTTTATTCACCGACCTGAGATTAGAGAATTCAGTTATAAATAGGTCATTTATTTCTCCAAGCTAACACACAACTTTCTCATAACCTCTCAGAGCAATAGCTTGTTCTCTGATCTCTCTCTTCGTCTGCTTTCCTCTCTAAGACCGGCCCTAAGCCTCCCTTCATGTGACTGAAGCAACCTTTGAATGACCACTGTATGTGGTTTAGGCGAAGACTGTTTGTGCTCAACCTATCGCAACTCACTTTCAAACCCTAGAATCTCACTTTTATCCCCTCACCGATTTTAGATAACTACACTAATATTTAGGGTAAATGTCAAAATTTGTATGGGATTCATATAAAAGACTCTTGTACACTTACCGTGACTCATTTGAGTGAAAATCCAAAATTATGAGTGCCAGTATTTTTTAAATATATGTATTGAATTATTCGCGACTTGTAAAATTCGGAAATCCATAACACGTGGTCATGGATATTAGCGATAATGTAAGTTAACCCTTTGCGTTAACAGATTGGTTGTATGTTGAAAAGAAAAATCCGAAATATATTAAACTATATTATGCATTCATTTTTTATGAATTGTCAAATATCTTTACATTATCACTCTTACCATTATTGTTTGTTTTCTCCTGTTAATGCTAAAATAAAAAATCAGTAACTGAGCCACTAACTATATATATATATATATATGTGTATCATGTTTAAACCTTCTTCTTTTTTATGCAAGTATTTGTGCCTTTGTTACTTCCATCTATGTTTATTTTTTATTTTGTTTCTTTTCATGATGTATTATCGTCTTTTCTTACTAAATTATCATCTTCGTTATTATTGTGGTTACCACTGTTCATTTTTTTTTATTTGGTTGCTAAAAGTGATTACTCAATGATTATTAGAAGCAAGTAACACATTTTAAAACCTAATAGTATTTGTAGCAAGTATCATGTTCATCTTACCTTTACTTGCACTATGTATATTATTTATACTTTCACTACTCAAGCTAACGACGATCCAAAATATATTTTCTTTACTTTCACTACTCAAGCTAACGACAATCCAAAATAGAGGACTGCTATGAATAACGATTTTTTTGCTCTTGTATTTGCCAATACTCGGAATTTGGTTTCATCTCAACCTTATTTCAACTTGATTTGATGCAAGTGGGTCTTTAGTGCTACAACATTGCTTGGTTGAACCCACGGGCATAGTATGTTAAGTTTGGATGTGAAATTTATATGCCAAAACTATAAGGTTGACTTGTACTACTAAAGTCAACTTTAATCTTAGGTTGTAGAGGTGAAGGGAGAAAAATAAAAACTTCCAATTACGTATGAAGACTGAAAAACACACGAAGACATTCGCTAAATAGGTTAATAACTGAAGATTAGTTATCCTACCTACAATTTTTTCCCTCTATATTATATTTTTTCATCTATTAAAAATAAATTCTTGACTTCGGTAAGATAGACTTGATCATTTAGGTGGTCAAAGTGTCCAAAATGAATTATTTACAAGAGTTGGGTTTTGTTTTTCTCTGTAAAAATTTCGAAAACCAGTCATCCTGGTTTCGTAATTGAAGGATAAACATCAAAGAACTGTCTGTTTTTTTATTTGTTGAGGTTTCAGAACTAGACAAAAGTTTTGAAAAATGAAGCATAAAATTTTCCTTTTGAGGTTTCAAAAGCTACTCTCTTAGATTTCAAAAACTAAAGTATTTGTCTTTTCATGTTAACGTTTCCAAAACAATTCTTATTGGTTCTGAAAAACTGAAGCATGAATTGTTTGTGCAACAACTCTATTTTTTGGAACCAATATGGGTGATTGGAAAATTGTGGCCAGAACGTCACTAAAAGATGTTTTTTTCATGCTTCGGTTATATTTTTTTACACATAATGCTAAAATTTTAACATATTTCTCTAAGCCAAACTTGGATAATTTGGAGAAGTTGAAACGGGATACCACTTCCACTTAAGGTATGATTCATCTCGTTCTAACAAGTATGTAATTCAGTTTAGTTAGTTGCAATTAATATTAGTTATACTTTGGCTGAGTAAAAGTTGACTACACAACTAAATTGGAAGATTAACATAGTATTTAATAATAGTTCCTAATATTATACTTAGCACAAGCATTTATGCGTTGAGCAGTGCCATAATTACTAGTATCCTTATTTACTGAAAATGCATCATATGCAAGTAGCTATAAACAGTAGTAAATCTAGTGGAGGTCTTAAACATCAACTGAGCTTAGATTTTTTTGGAAATTTTATTCTAGAAAATATATCTGATTAATAAGTAATAAAAATACGTAAATGTCAGTATTGTATCTCTACCATAGAGATAGAAGATAAACTTGTGTCAGGGAATAACTAACACCGATTGTTCGGAATCCTAGACGACATAAACTTTCTAAGATGTAACTTTTTGTTTATTTTTGGGTCTAGTCTTGTGATATAAGACCAATCAGAAACAAACTAGAAAGTTAATCAGGTATTGCTAGTAATATATAAACTGAAAGATAGAACTTTCATGGACGTATCATTGTATTTATAATCTGAAAAATCTTCGGAAAGTTATTACAAGTGGTTTTGGGGAATCCAATATGACTTGTAAATTAGGATTTGATTAGCTCATCATAAAAGTGTTGAGCATAATAACCTTGATAATTGAAAGATTTGAACTAAGTTTCACCTTAAAATATTTCACGGTCGTTTGGTAGTAGTTTTCATAAAGCAGATCTAGTCATATGGTTAGAGGTTGGGCAACAATAGTATTCTCGATGGACTAGGAGAAACTTCTTGCCCAGCAAAATGTTAGGGGATTCATGGTAGTGGTTGTATTCGCAGGGATAGTGCATAAGTGATGTAAGGGAAAGGGTGATATTCCATTTCAACTACACTACAATAATTGTTCTAATTAGGATTAAGATCTTATGTTGCTCCAATAAGATCATTTACATAGTGTGTTTGTATAGATTTAAACGAATAAAATAAATGGGGTACTCGGTACCGTCTTTTCATATATAATTATTCTCCAGACAAATACCCAAAAAAAAAAAAATCGCTACTAAAGGATTTCACCAACAACATATAAAACGTTTTATCCTATTTTTTATTTTCTTGCAATACATTTTTATTGGGATATTACTCAATTGAATGTGAATAGGTTATGCATTTTTTTCATGGTGATCTTATTAGGGATATTTATGTAACACAACCTCTTGGTTCTCAAGCTGCTACAGATCCAAATTTTGTGAGTGAGCTTCATAAATTTGTTCATGGTCCTGAAAAAGCTTCAAAGGCCTGACATACCAAGTTACATGATGTTTTCGAAATTTTAGTATTTACGGCTTCACATGATGACTCCTCTATATATTTTCAGAAGAAACAAAATAAGATTATCATTATCCTAGTATCACTGGTAACTCTATATCCTTTTGCTCAATTATTATTTAACAGTTAGAACTTTATTTTATTTTGGTCAAAATTTGGGTATACTATATTACTACTTACATACTCTTGATGTAAAAATGAGGTCTAACTCATTTATTTTTGTTCTAATCTAAGTATGTTATTAATCTTCTAAGTGAAATAGTATGTCGGGACCTACGACCGTGACACCCCTGATAACTTGTATTGTTAGTTGTATGTAGGGTTGTCAATGGGATACCGAATTCCGATAACTGTTACCAATAATTCGAGTTTATATAGGTAATTTCCTACATAACGGTAATCGGAAATCGGTAGCGAAATGTTATCGGTAATTATTGTTTTAACAAAATGGTATCAGCTGAGGCACATACCGGTTGGTTACCGATACCGATTTTTATCGAAACGAGAGTTTTGTGAAACAAGAGTTTTGGTGAGGACACTTGGCAACATATGATTGGTTTAAAAATTACAAACTCAAAATGAAAACATAACTTACCGCGTTTGGAATTTACGAAAGTCCAAATTCAATTCAGAAGTCGAGTACCTACCATATTAGGACTCTTTTTTCCAAATTAATATATAGAGGTTAAAAAAAACATACATATTTCACACATATTTTTGTGAAAATAATAGGAAATAAAAATAAATATGCATATATTTTCTATCTTTCCCCCACCTATTAATGTACTCGTCCCGTTACACCAAATAAAAAATACATAGCCACGAGGAGGGGCAAAGCCCAGCACACACCAAATAAAAAATACATCGTCACGGGGAGGGGCGAAGCCTCACGCACATCAAGTTAAAAGAAAAAAAATGCCCGGTACACAACACAGAAACAAATCAAGTTATAATTAAAACAAATTATTGTTATGATGTTCATGATTTAGAAGAAAAAAAAAGGTTTGCGAACACGATTTTTCTCTATATAACGTGTTTTTTAACCGAAACATGCACACACTCGTTAAGATAACACCGTAACCTAGGTTGTGATCGATTTTCGGAAATTTCTCGTAGCTGTAGGAGAATAGGTCTAGGACTCCGGGTTAAGCTGTTGACAAACTTCTTCCTCCTGGTTTATTGACAAACGTATATAAACCAATCTTAATGAACTTCTCTATGCAGTTGGATCCACTTGTCATGTCTAACCACTACGAACCATGCAATACTTCCCCATCTAGTGGTAAGCATGCCAATAGCAATGGCTCCTCTCTGACTCTCTGCTTTAATGTGATATATGATATTGATCATGATGGTGTTCCAAAGCCCAAGAAACTCAACTTTGAATGGGATAACCCGGATCACATGCTTAACCCGAACCCGACATACAATTAATTATTCAACACATCCATATCATGTAACTAGGTAAGCTATACTCACAACCATTTCGATAACACACCTTCTTTGTCCTTTTATTGCAGGTCTCTCTCCATGGTACCGTTAGCCACCGAAACACAAGATAGATGCAACAAATCAAACATCATTTGTATCTATTGGCTCAATCACCCCATGCACCACTTATCTTGGCATAGTTTATGGTTGAATCCTAAAAAAAAATTAAAACTTTCTGTGTACAACGATCAAAAACTCCCACCCGTGACTCTATTTCAAAATAAAGCTTGCATGCATTTCCTCTCTCTTGAATTATATCCCTTTACTTATATCCTTTATAGTGAACATCGCACACCTATACACAAATTTCTCAAATTGTTTTACTACCTTCTCATGGCTTCTTCTTGAAACACCAATCCCACCAATATTGATAACTTAGTAAACCAAATGAACCCAGTCCTCTCTATCCCTAAAGATTTATTTCCAAAAGTCTTTCTCAACCCTGATAATGTAAAATCTAAAATAACCACTAGACTGGAAATGGTGTTTTATTGGTAAACTATGCAACAATATTTGCTTTCAAACCACCAGAGTTAGTAATTTCATCAATGATAACTGGGAACTTCAGAGCAGAGTTGAAGTTGATGTTTGGAAAAGAAGGAGAAACTACTATGTTCTCAGACTCACCCATGAGGAAGATTATTGCACCTTGAGAAAAGGAGGCACTAGAGGATTTTTTGACAAACTTATGGTTTTGGTTGGAGTACCTGCTGGTGGCCCTGAACTAATAGATGAAGAACTCTTCTCCAGAATCATGATTTGGCTTCTTATCAAAAGAATTCCTACACACATCATCCCTGACATCAAAAACATAGTTAAGCCAATTGGAGTCTTTCAAGATGCAAAAAAAAAAAACTTATGGTAGAGACAGATATGAGAAAAATTTGGAAGTTAAGCTCACTATAAATTTCACAAAACCCCTCAAATTTGGCATTGAATCCTTTGAAACACCTACTCTCTCCCACTGGTTGGAATTTGATTATGCTCTTAATGGTATCAAATTTTGCAAAGTCTGCAGAATCCTTGATCACCCAAAACCCTTATGTGAAATCCCACCAAATCGACCCTACCTTCATCACCCTCATCTACCAACTCCCCAACAATAACTCCACCAAGAACTCAACAACAAAAAATTGTCCAAGATGGAAAAGATGTAATCTACAGACCTTACTCCGATGTTGATGTTGTAGCTGAATTTGAAGCTAAACTGAAAATTTCCAGAGGTTAGAACTTGAAAAAGCAATTGCAAACATTTCCTCCTCCTACAACATCCCAATCACTTTTGGAGCTCAAATTTCACCTACCGATGTGTCTCATTCTCCTCATCCCAATGTACTGGCTTGTCAAATTAAAAAACAGGAGACTTGATATGGCAAATAAAATTGTGGGTTCCTACAAGAAAAAACTTCCAAAAATGAAAGCTGTTGCAAGAGCTCAAAATACCAACACTTCTGATGATCCTAACCATCAATCCTCGGTTATTGAAAACATTTTCCCTGCTTCTCCTTCCCCTAAAACCTTCCCCTTCAATACCCTTCCCACTCTGACCCAAATTAAAGCAAGAATGGAAGCTAAAATTGCTAAAAAGGAAGAAAGAGGACTGGAAAGCAAAGAAAAAAGCACATAGTTTTGAGGATCTAAGTGACAATTCCTTGAATCTCACCAAGTATGACTCCAAAAGAAAGAAACCAATTCCTTATGAGGATATCCATCCCTCCAACAACAGTGACCTTGACAACCTCAAAAGATTCAAGGATTTGGATGAAGATACAAATGGGAAGTTTGGCAATACTCCTCTCCAAATGGCTAATGGTACCTTGGAAATCTCCCCTTATGAAAACAAGGTACACTCCCTTACCCCTCTTTATTTTACTATTGTAGGTTATATTAAGCTTCTATTTATAACTCAGATAACCATAACCAGATGATATGACAACATCACCAGAAGACTAACTTCCAAGTATCCTATATTGTATCCTATTTCTGGAAATTCATTACATCCTTGGCATGGAATTGTCAAGGATTGGGAACTAGAGATGCTAAGAGTTACCTAAATGATATGCTCAATAAACTGAATCCTGATATCATCTTCCTCTCTGAAACTAAACAAAAACATGAGAACCTTAAGAAAACCATGCATGAAACTAGTGTCAACAGTTTCTGGTATATTAATCCAGGAGGGGAAAGTGGCACTACTGGTGGCTTAACCTTGATATGGAAAAGCAACATCTCCATTGACATCATTGACTTTTCCTTGAACCATATCAATATTATAATCAAACCTGCCAATAGCCCCCCTTGATTTTTCACAGGTTATTATGGTAGTCCCTATGATACCTCCAATAAACTAAAGTCTTGGAAAATGATAAATAAAACTGCAACCCCCAACCTATTGCCTTGGTTGATTCTTGGTGACTTCAATTTTATTCTTCATGACACTGAAAAATTCAACACTCATCCCATTGATTCCAATGAAGCTTCTTGTTTCAATAACAAAATCATTGATCTGGATTTAGTTGATATTAGCTTCACTGGTGTCCTTTTACTTGGTATAATAAATAATGAGTCATGCTCTCACTGAACAAAGATTAGATAGGGGACTGATAACTGAAGATTGGATAATCCACTACCCTAACACCACCATCACTAATATGATATCCATTGGTACAGACCACCATCCCATCCTGCTAAACTCCAACCCTCATTGGAAAAATGGCAAGATTCCCTTCAAATTTTTTGGTCCTTGGTTGAACCATGAAGACTGCAAGAAAATAATAGCTGAATGTTGGAGCAAATCTTTATCTGGATCCAGTGCCTTCACCAAAGCCATAAGACTCAAAAACATAAAGCTTCAAATCGGAGTCTGGAACAAGGATGTCTATGTCAACATTAAAACCAACATTGAAGAATGCAAGCAACATCTAAAGTGGTTACACAACAATTACTTTAGAATGGATAGAGGTCAAGCTTTAGATGAAGCAAGGAAAAATCTCAAAAAATAGCATGACATTGAAGAAAATTTCTGGAAGACCAAAAGTAGAGATCAACTTATAAAATTAGGAGATCAGAATACAAGATACTTCCACAGAGCAACTAAGAGCAGAATTAGAAGAAACAAGATTGATACAATACATGATGATAAAGGAGATTGGATAACAGATTATCAAGAAGTGAAAAACTTCTTTACAAACCATTTCTCAAAGATGGCCACTGCTGAAACCACAAACATAACACCATAAATTATCAATCTCATACCCACAACCATAACCACAGATGACAACATTAGGATAAATAGGAAACCTGGTCACAATAAGATTAAGTTCATTATGTTCAGCATGGCTGGTGATAAATCTCCATGGCCTGATGGTTTTCCTCATAATTTCTTCAAAGCAAACTGGGAACTGCTGGGAAATGACATTGTTAAGATGGTACATCATTTTTTCACCTACGGTCACATGCTAAAAGAAATGAACTCTACTTTTATCTCCCTCATTCCTAAAGTTGACAATCCTTCTTCCCCAAGCCATTTTATACCATCAGTCTCTGCAATACAACCTATAAAATCATCTCCAAACTCATTGCCCAGGGAATGAAACCCCACCTAAACAAGATCATATCTTCTTACCAATATGCCTTCATACTTGGCATACAAATATCTGATAACATAGCAATTTCTCATGAGATAATTCACAACATGAGATCCAAAAGAGGAAAAAATGAGAAAATTGGAGTATGGGTATCAAAATAGATATGGCAAAAGCCTTTGACAGTGTGGATTGAACATTTCTAATAACCATCATGAAGAAAATTGGCTTTAATGATCAGTGGTGCAACAAATTTTTTCATTGCATCTCCACATCCACTTCTGTTGTTCTTATTAATGGCTCTCCTGATAAATTCTTCAAACCTTGAAGGGGACTAAGGCAAGGTGACCCTCTCTCCTACTATCTCTTTCTTTTCTGCATGGAAACTCTTTCTAGAACTCTCATTCATGCTGAGGAGATGGGTCTTATCACTGGAATTAAGATTTGTAAGTCTGGTCCTTCCATCAGCCACCTTCTTTTTGCTGATGATTGTATGGTATTTTGAAAAAACAATATGACTGAAGCTCGGAATATTATGTATATTCTAAATATTTTTGGAAACACCTCTGGTCAGCTCGTCAACTTCAGCAAATCTATAGTCTTCTTCAGTAAAAATACAAATCCAAGTCTTATCTCCATCATCAACAACATTATGGGTGTTCAAGTCCTTCAACTGGATGATAAATACTTAGGTTCACCTCTCTTCACTCACAAAATAAAAATCAACTCTTTCAAACCTGGTGTTGATAAATTAAAAATAAGACTATCTAGCTGGAAAAATGTGCCTCTAAACCCTGCTGGGAGGGAAGTGCTCATTAAATATGTCACTTCATTTGTTTGTATCTACCAAATGAACTGCTTCAAGATACCAAAGCAGACCTACAAAGACATAAATATACTCCAAAGGGACTTCTTGTGGAGAAAAAGCTTGGAAAAACCCACTGGCTACTACTCAAAAGCTTGGACTGCAGTCTGTAAACCCAAAGAATTGGGAGGATTAGGTTTCATGAATATGGAACTCTTCAACAACTCTATGATCACCAAAATTGGCTGGAGACTGGAACATGATAAAGATTCCCTCTGGTACAAACTTATGGATGTAAAGCATCTAATTGGCAGAAATGTCCTCAACATGGAAATCAAACCAAAGGATAGTGATTCCTGGATCTGGAAAGGAATTCTAGAAGGCATTAGTAACATTTAAGATCATTGTACCTGGAGAATCGACAATGGAAGAAGAATAAATATTTGGGATGATCTCTGGATCCCAAATATCACTACTAGACTCAATAAACCTTCCAAATGTCCTCACCATATTGAAACAGTTGATAAGCTTCTTCTCCCTGATGGAAGCTGGGATGAGAATCAATTACATACTTACTTTAGTACTAATATTTTTCAAGACATTCTTGCTCTGAATACTCATCCAGAAGAAGAAGACAAGATTCAATGGAATCTTAATGATACAGGAAAACTCTCTGTCAAAGCTTTATACAAGGCAAAGATAGACACTTTATACAAGAATGATACAATACAGGAAATTGGGAGGCAATTTGGAATTTGGATGTTGCTCCAGTTATTAAGATCTTTGTCTGGAAATGTGCCCATGGTATTCTACCCACAAATGCTAAAACAACTAGCATTCTGCATTACATTGATCATGTTTGTTCCATATGCAAAAGTGGGGAGGAAATAATGACACACATGTTCCTAAACTGTCCTGCTGCCTCTTTTGTTTGGAGGGAAATCATTGGCCCACATCATGCTCAGTTTGATAACACTACAATATTCATAGACTGGTTGAACTCTTGGTTTCAAACTAGCCAGCAAAAAAGGGTTATATTTGTGCTACTACATGCTGGTTCATCTGGAAAGCTAGGTGTGATCTGGTTTTCAGACATATTCAGCCAAATGCAAAACATACTTCAAACTACATAAAACAACACCTATACAATCATCATATACCAGAGCATATAATGAATACTTTCTCCCTATCTACTGAGGAAACTGAATCAGATATGGAAAACAACATTATACCATACAATCTGAATCAGTACCATACAATGGATTATGGAATAATCATCAAAATTTGCACTCTGCAGTATCCTGAAAATTTAATATACTATTCTGTTCTAACTATTATGGACTTTACAGGAAACTCCATTGCTACCATAGGACATCCAGGACACGCTGGAGCTTGGGGAGCAACAGGAGGTGCAAACTTAGCTTTTGCATGGGCTAAAGAATTGCAGCACACTAATATAGAAATACAAGTTGAATCCATGGAAGTCCTAGTCCGTTTTAAGTTGTTATATCATAAAGTAGTTAAAGGAAGATTTCATCTAAGCTACTACGAGACCACAAACAATGAAGAGGAGGACAACGATACTAGCATCAACCCAGTAACTTTTAGTTTACAAAGCCTCAAAATCATCCATAGACTTCAAAACTTGGATACTTTTAATATTACATTATCTTGTAAGAATCATATTGGCAGGAGGAGTGTTTCAACCACTACCAACACTTTGTATCGGTCTTAGGGACACTTTTGACCTAAGTTTTTTTTTTTAAAATATATATATAAAATAAAGTAAAAATCGGAGCCCCTTAGAATCAAATTCAAGTTCCGCCGCTGTCTGCCTCATCGTTCCCAAATGACTGTTTCATGGAAAAATAGACAGGGTTGAACCACAGTTACATGGTGGGATGATGATGGAAATGTAACCTTTAACCTAGCAACGGCTGCACCACGCGAGACAAGCATTATTAGCAAACCTCTCCTTGTCCCGATTGTCAAGGAAAATAACCCGTTTAGGGATGATTCACTTTTGAAGATAGGATATGGTCTTTGAATTTTCATTTAATTTTGTTATCATCTTCCCCCTTAAAGGCCTAGACAAATAAAGCTCTCACATTAAACGGTGATGAAACCCTCGCTTCCTATTGGCTTAAAAAGGAATTTTCTAATGCAGAAGCTATGGTGAGGACACTTGGCATAACTCTATTGGTTGTAATAATTAATATTTGGTTAAAATTTGGATACATAAAATACTTAACTGTCCGTTAGTAACGGTGTTGAAAAAAATGTAGGTGGACAATACTTATGTTAGAATTTAAACTTGAATTATTTAGTTACACCATGTTTACACCTATACTTAATTGTATTTTAGTAAGGGTGGAAAAAACTCATGTCCAAACCGTTAAATTAAAAAAAAAAATATGCCAAAAACTTAAAACGTGATTGGTTTGGTCGGTTAGGAAACCGTGTTAATAAGGAAACTGTACGAATCGGGTAGGATTCCAAGTTTAACTATATTGTACAATTCTCTGTTTTTAATTTTTTATCTCGCAATTTCAATTCCGTCTTCTCTTTAGGATATTCTCATAATTATCGTGCACCAATCTATTTATGAATGGTTTCCATAATTACTACTACCCATATTTAATCTTTGGGTCAGTTAGAAGGTGTTTGAATAACTGATCACCATCATGTTATTAACACTAAGTAATCCAAGGGCTTAAAGATAAATATCGAGAAAACACATCCAGAAGCACATAGCATTCTCTTTCAATAGTTTTTTTGTTTTTTTTGTTCACTGCTTTTCTTTGATTAGATTTCTATGTTATTGAATCTAATTCTAAAATTATGGTTTCAGCTTTCTTTTTTGAAAATCCGATGGAGGAAAGGAACCAAATAGAAAGAGATAGGAAGAGGAAAAGGATTGAAGAAGGTGGTGCTAATGATGATGGTAAATTACAAGAGATAGTGAACACTCACCTCCAACGATCTTCGTTAGCAGCTTACCCTACACTTCTACCAACGCCCATGTAGATTCAAAATATTGTATTTATCTTTGTTATTTATGTATTTGGTTGATTAATTGGTTACAATTGTTCATTTGTATAGACCTAATTATGAAATATTACAGCTTGAAGAAACATTTGATGATGTTGGTCCCATTAGGTGTTGTTTCATGGTTACTCAACAGGGTAAGAAAAAACACCTCTAGAAGGCCCCAAACCATTGTTATTTCAAAATTTCTATTTTTTCATTAATATGGATTCACAATTGTGTTTTCAGGATCAAATGTTCATACTGGGTTTGCATTCCTCAAATTGTAAGATTTTGTTTCTTACTCTTAATTCGTATTAGGTCACTGCCATTCAATAGTGGTCAATTTTGATTTTTTTTCTTTTCATAAAGCTGCATCTTTATATAAACTGTTTGTTTAGAGTTTATCTCCCACTTTTTAAATCCGCTACTATATTGCTGAATGCGTTATTTGTGATCATCACTTTGTAGTGATGTTACAGAAGATGCTAACCGTGCCATTGAGCTGAAAAATGGTGCATCAGTTGGTGGGAGAATTGCAATTAAACATGGCATGTATCATGCGTCCCTCGAGCATGACGTTTAAAGAAAAATCAATATTTCAATACTTTTCCCACACAAATATGTATATATCCCAAGCTTTGGTGTGGTGTTGATCAATGTGCTTTGATTTTTATGTACACTAGCATTAGGCTTGATGATAACTTTTAGTTTCTTGGGTTTGATTTGCAGAGGCACAAATTTTGGGAAGACAAGTTAGGTGCTCCATTCTAGAATCATAAAAAAGAAGCTACTCATGTTATATTAGGGATGGTACGTAATGGTTGTAAGCAAATATCGATCTTTGAGACTGTGCTCAAGATGCATTGTACACACTGATCAAGCCCAACGTTGCTGCTATGAGGGTAGCTAAGAAGTCTGGTGTATCCTCTCTTACAATCCAAATTTGAGATTTTTTGATAACAACGAAATCATAAGCATTTGGGGACTAGACACCGGTTAATTTATTAAGGTCTTATTCGTATCTTTCACATAATTTTTGGGTGCATGTCAAACTTGGTTTCTGTCTTGATTCCGTTCATTATGAGACTAGAACCATGTCCATCAATAATGTCTTGACACCGCCAAGCAATACCAAATCCAAAAATGTACGAGTATTTTTTTCAATGGTTCTAGGCGTACTGCCTAAAGCAAACAACCCAAAAACAAGATTCCATTTTTCTCTCACATTTTTGTATGTGGGTCTCGGTGGGCCCACGAAGGATAGCAGGGGGTCCCGCCTTTAATGTTGAGTTTGTGTCTGGTTGTTTTAGTGTTATTTTTTCGGGTGGTACGTTAAGAATTTTTCTATTTTTTTAGAGCTTCAGCATCACCCTTTGCTCTCTTAACTGGGAACCCTATAACATTGTCTTTTAGCTAAAATGTGTGAGTGTATCTATTATCGTTTATTTTGCTGCCCAATTTGTAGACTTATGTGAAACCAATGTCTATATTTTTGATTTACACTTCTTCTGAATACTACTGCCATGTTATCTCCATGAGAATGGATATTTACATGTTCTTCTGATGGGAGATAATTTATTCTGGACCTAGATTTTACACGGGTTTTTTCATCCAAGTTGGAAATGTGGAAGTTACAAATAAAATTAATATTTATTCTCCATTAGTTTTACACACAGTAGGCGTTAGTAGAAGTTTGGGTTCTTAATAGGTACTTAATAAGAATATAGACTTGATGAAAACAAATTCAGTTTTGCAGTCCTTTGCAACACAAGTTTTTGTGATGCAGAAGATAATGCATTCAAGGTTTAATGCATCGTTCCCCGCCCCGTAACCCCAAACCAAAACTTCGCACTGAACCTGGTGCGTACCAGAGGGTAGATGCCAGTTCTCTTAAATGAAAAAGAAGGTTTAATGTATCGTGGACGGGCGAAGCCCCGTCTTCGTCCCGTCACACCAAATAAAAATTTTCATCGACACGGTTCGTAACACAAGTTACATGTCAGTTCTATTAAAAGAAGATAATTGTTATGAGAAGTTAAATATGCCCGGTACGTAGCACGGGGACAAATCTAGTTTCACCTAATTTTGCATGCCAAAATTGACCGTCTTAAATGGCCATCTTTTTTTTATTGTAGTTTGAAATCATTATCCCGTCCCATGGTCAATTCGAGCATGTTTGGGACGTAAACAAACTGGACCCACGAAGACCATTAGTATCGACTGAATATCAAAACAACTCAGAGACGATATTTGACTCGAAATTCTGAATAAGACTGGAAAACCCCTGAGGGAGTCAATGTCATAAATTGTGCCCATCCCCATCTAATTTCGTATTGTTTGTCAATAATCTTTGATAATTATCCACCACATGAGCTATCAGCTAACCCCCAAAAAGTAAAAAGAAGAAGCACACTTCAGTATGAGAACAGAGATTTTTCAAATTTTAAAAGGTAAACCTTAAAATTCTTGTAATGACAGTAATAATTGATCCCATATATATATATATATATACTAGCGCTCAACCCGTGCCGTTATACGCATTCCAGTCAACCATTCATATATATAAAAAAATACTTTCCTAATTTTCCTACTTATGGGAATCAATTACCACAGATGAACGGTAAAATCAACTAATATGCAGCCCACAAATTTAAACAACCCGGATCTTTTATCTTCCCATTATATTCACATTTTACACACAGTTACCTGGTATTATTTGATATACTAACACATCACATTAAATATAACCTTTAAGATGTAGCTTCGTTTGTCTTCAGATGGGGTCAACTCTCCTCAAAAGATCTAGTTGTACTCATTTCCCCAATTATGGTGTAGGTAGTGTAGGTATGTGAGTTACGTCTCGCACTTCTATCTCAATAGGTAAATTCCATCTCTATTTGGTTTATTTTTTGAAGATGCACCTTACAATTCTAGCTACCAATATCAAATTATGAGTGAGGTTGCGACAGTCGTACCTTAAATCTTGATAGTCGCACAATGGTGCCTTCACGTTACATCGATGGCCAATTGGTAGAGGGCTTTAGATATATACATCTGCAAATTATATTTGTAGCTAGGGAAAATCAAAGATGGTTGAAATGGATTAACTCATTATCACAGAGGTGCATTAAACGCCAGTTTGAGATTACTGGACACAGATACTGGAGATATATATGGCTTCATTCCGAACGATGTTCAAGATATTTGGATTTCCAAATAATGGTTTATGAATATTTGCTAAACTTCTACAACCATATACCAACAGTACGCTACGACTTGCTTTATTGATAACATTTGGCTGACTAATCACTAATTATAGGATAACATGAAGGGTGGTTTTATGGTCATGAACTTTTTTTCTTCTGGTGGGGGTTAGGTAGTGCCGGGAGTGGGGGGATTCATTGATCATGTATTGGTTGCTCAATGAATCCCAATGCTAAAACTTGATTAACCTCTCTAGCTAACTCACCGATGAACCAACCAATACATGGTCTTAGCTCCTATATAGATTTTCTGTTGAAAGATTGGAGCAGAGATTTTTTTGCAAATTCAAATATAGTATTAGTTTTTTAAGATTTCTGAAAGGAGATAATAGCTTACAGCTCAAGAAACAAATCCGACCACTGCATGGCAGATTACATTGCAGGCTATATGGCACCGTCCATGAATTCTATTAGAAGGATTTCTATGTGCTGAAAACCCTAGAAATTAAGATTTGATTGTTTTCCTATTGGCTCCATATGCAGTTGGTGTTTTTCTAGGTCTGGGACGCATAGGTCGTCATCTTTCGAACTCGATAGCAACTAAAAGCCCTCGAAAGTCCAATTAAAACTGCTCAGATGATTGAACGCCACATGCACGGTATTTAAGAGCACATGCTCCAACTTTAAATGTGAGCTGTTGGATTATATTGAGATAGATTTAATCTGGACCGCTAGTTGTATAGGCTAACTTAGCACTGACCTCTTTTATACTATTGATATATATATAATACTTATAATGCTAGTAATTGATGCCATATGTGAGATCGGCCAATCAAATGATCCTTCATAGTCTACTGACATTCAAAATAAGTGAGACAAGACTGACTCATAAAAGATTAGTACAATGTACTTCAACCTAACATTTACCTTTTTTAGTTTGGAAAGTATAGATGACCCAAAGAAAAGGTACCGCGGTGGGCACCGTGTGAGAGGAGGGATGAGATCCACTTCTACCTATCCCAATGCACATAGTGTTTCACTATGTCCGTGCGATCATACTCGGTGCTTATTTTCGGTACGTATAGCAAAGCTGTTTTTAGTTATCAACTCCACACATGCATAATTCTTTTTGGTTTTGGAATAAGGCCTCCTTTGTTAGAACTTACCGAACATCATCCAACCAAATCACTAATAAAAGCGAATTAAGGAACCCACAAAAGAATCCAACCAGCTCCACTGACTAATGAAAATCATATAAACTGATGATAAAGACTCTTTTTCTAAGTGGACTTACTTTGGAATTTGTTCTTGTCTTTAAAAAATTTAAGCACATTATTTAAACTAATTACGGCAACAATAGCACTAATAATGGATGATTAGAAAAGTTTAGACAATTGACTTTGTTTTGTATAGCCAATCACCGCACAGAACAAAAAAGCTTTTAGAGGGTGCTTTAGTTTGTTTCAACTTCGAAGAGAGAGGGTGGGTAATCAGTGGTTTATGTTTCGTGCAGAGCTCGTATCAAACGCAACGAATCTCAAACGCGCCGTGAAGATAAGATTATTAAGCTATACCTGATAAAGTTTCATGCATTTAACCGGTCGTGGAATTTGATAGTACTATTTAGAGCAACTCATCGAATTTTTTCATCCCTAAAATTAGCTGAAATAATTTATATCCCGCGAGTCATTACGAGTGAGAGAAAGGGGTGGGTCTCACCCTAAACTCATCCCTGTTATACCACCGGGTCAGGGGACCACTCTTTTTCTTTTACTCGGGATAATCTGACAGATGTGTAGCACTTCCGTGAAATTAGAGCTCGTATACCAGGTGGAGTCAGATTTTTTGGGTGGGAAATTGGAAATGCAAAAAGAAATTTTACACGTACTAGGAGTGTACAATGGGCTTTGGAAAACCTGACGTAATAATAATTGGGCTTAGTGATGCACACCCAATCTAACTGGCTCCGCCCGGTAATATACTCTATAGGTGGACAAATACTTAGAGATATTTATACAGAAACTTCTACAGTTCTTTACATTTTACATCCACATGTTATCAATTTATGATCATTACGAATAAACGGGATAAAAAGCATCATCCTAACAAAACATGATTCAAGAGCTTGGTGATTCAGCGTTTACGACATTGTGGAGCTACAAGGGAACTAAAAAGGGCAGTTGTTCCCAGGTCTTAGAAAAATATATTTACTCCGTCCGAAGAAAAGTAATATTTTTATTTTTTCAATTTAGTCAATTTTTAATTAAAAATGAAAGAAAATGAATATATCATTTTTCCTGAAATTAAGATAGCATTAATTAGTTAAGATAATACAAAAATGGGACATATAGTTTGAAAGATACAGAGGTTTAAATTTGTTTTATAAAACTAGCATCATAGTTATAAAAAGACATGCACTTTGATTTTGAGATCTAAGAGTCAAAGAGTGGACATGACTGGCCGAAAAGGATCATTTCTCGGTCATTATCATCCTGATTTCGTTTGACTTTGACGGCTGCGAATGATAGGGGGCCGCACTTATTTAAAACGATGGGAGAAAAAAACTCTACGAACCCTAAACTTAGCTCTCCGTCTTAAAATCGGTTGTTTCCCAAACTAAATTCAGTTTCTTCTCTATGAACCCTAAACTTAGCTCTCCGTCTGTTAAATTCATGTATTATTGTTTGTTTTACAATACAGTATATTGTTTTTTTTTAGACCACCTTCTGAATGGATTGGAGGACTAAACAGAAGAAAAAAATACGAATTCAAGTTCTAGGTTTTTCTCTCTTAATCTTTAGCTTCAATCCTGTTCTCAATCAAGTCTTCTTTTGATTGATATGTTTAACCTGTGAATTCTATCCTTTTTATTAAATTATATTTTCTTCTTCTCTAATTGCACTTAGTTTATCTCTTTCAGGTCTTTTTTACAGCAGTCAATGCAGAAAGAAGTGCAGGTTTTTATGGTCCAGGGTCCTTTTTTATGCAGCGAAACGATTAGGTATTAGAACTTATTGGCTTTTTTCTTCTTCCTGAATTTGATTGATTAATGCCAAGCATAAGAAATCGTTTAAACCCATCTTCATCCATCCTCCATGTGTCTCAGAAATCATGACCCAAATTGGTTTGTATCTCAATTTTGTATTATTTTTTTTTGAGAAATTTTGATTAGGGTTTTTGTTTATTTATATGGGTTTGATGAGGGTTTTTGATGAATTGATGCTGAAGAAAATGTTTATGGAACCATCTTTACTAAAAGTTAGGGTTTATGTATAAATATACCAATCTTTATTACAATTGAAGATGAAGAATTACAAGCTTAGATTGCAGGAGATGCCCAATTTCACGACAACACTACCAATTGTCTTAATTGTAGTTAAGTCTTCTTAGAAGATGAGTTCGTAATTCAATTGAGGCGAGTTCTTATTGCATTTAGATATGCTGGTCAAACTGTATGTAATCCAATTCATGAATACCTTTTCTTTTTTTTTTGTATATGATTGTTTTTTAGGTGATTTTTTTTTGTTATGCGGATTCATGATTTTTTTGTCTGATCAGCTCTGATGTTTGTTTTGCATGTATTGATTGGTGAAAAAATGTTCTTCCAATGGAATTTCTAATAGATTGGCATGAGAAGTCTGATTATCGAAGAAATTGGTAAATCTCTGTCTCTTTCAAGCTTATTGTTTGATTAATTCTATTTTATGGGATTGTACAAGTAACATTATAGAAAATACTTATCACAAGATCAGTACTCATCACAATACCCACATTGTAACTGAATTCATACACACTCTTATTTCTTAAAAAGTTTAACTATTTCGTGTTAGCAAAAGCTTATTGTCTTGTCGTTCTCGATTAAGCAAAAACTTACCTTTTGTGGCGGTACTCATGATGATCACGTACATGCAATATTTTCTCAACTCATGTTAATGTTTGCAGACATCAAAAGTATTTCAACCTTTGGGGGTTATTTAAGGCAAATCTTGAAAGCCAATTCAAGGCTTTGCTGATCCTTACACTGTCAGGTAATTAAAATTCTTGCTTTTTCAAATTTCTGGGATTTATTATAAGTCAAATTCAATTATAAGTTTGTAATCATTATGTGAATTGATGTTCATTATTGGGGGTTAGAAAGCATTCTTCCTTTGTTAGTTATTTGGGTTTCAGTTGATTTGATGTTGATTACCTGTGATTTTTGACTATTGGGTTTTGTAGGTTTGATTTATAGGATACTATGTATTTCACGAGACTGAAATTAGGTTTAGCACAATAGGCATTGTACAGATTGATAAGCTTATGTAATATGGGTTAATTGCAATTCAGGTTGTACATATTTGCTGGATTTTAACGAAGGTATGCATAATGTCCCCCACCCCCGGCTAATAGCATGGCTAATAGTGAATGGTACTACCAAGTATGTAGTGAATGCAGTTTCAAAGTGGAATTAAATCTATGAAGTTTTCTAAAATTTGATAAAGGTTTAACTGATTCACAAATGTCAATTTCCTCTATTTAGTGCTAATCTTTGGAATTTCAATGTCAATTTCCATTATTTGGCAACATTGAGCCTTTGATTTTGTGATATTTATTTGTTTGATAAATGATATATATTTTGGCTTCCAAATTAAAGTTCTCCAATATGGTTTTGCACCACTATATTATGGAAATTGATCCCATGTCCTTGAATGCGCATTAATTTGAGCGGTAGAATCCTGAGGATTTAAAAAGAAAAGAAAAAAAATAATGAGTTTTTGGTTCAAAGCATTTCATTTGTGTACTTTTTTATCCATGTTCTTATCGTTTCTTTGTTTCTTTGATTCATAGGTCAGTTTTGTGGCTCAAATTATAGTAGAAGACACATTTTTGCAGGTATCATTACCCTGGCTAATGTTGCCAATCCTTTGTTCATGGACATTTGAGTTGGCATTAGTTTCTAGGGTAAGTTGAATCAGTGATAGGGACCAGGATTTGAGGGTGAGAATCAAGATATGATGTGATTCTGGAAATTCGAGTGTGGGATATGACTGCCGATGCATTAGAATTTCCAGTATTAATTTATATCGCTTTTTGGTTGTTCATATTGGCTGAATAACAAGTCCTTGAGCCTCCTGGTGAAATGTTAATAAGTCCTTGAGCCTCCTGATTAAATTTTTATGCACCAGGTATTCCAATTCATATCTAAATATGGTACGTTCTTATTGGAATGTGAATTTTGGTTTTCAGAAAATCATTTTAGATTGCTGAATTTTGTGAATATGATTGGCTCGCTCACTTGGTGTTTCTTATTATTCGAGTCTCTATGAATTCACGCTAAAAACATCAGTTCCAAGCCACCTAATGATGATACCTTTATCTCTATGTGTTTTAATGCCAACTTATTTTTATGTTGTATATGTATATATATGTATAAAGAAAATAAATAGTATCTGCTGGTTTTTGAAATAATGTGACTAGTTGTGGGAAAAGTTACCGCGATAAAGATGACTTAAAATGCAGGTTAGGTTCTACAATTGAAAAAAATTCTAACACTGTCGTTTCTTGTGTTATAGCATTGCTCGGTCGAACTCGCATGCATTGCTATCTCAAGCATGTTTGTCAATGTTAGTGATGAAAACTATAAAGTCTTTATTTCTAGTCTACGTACTATAGCTAAGGTCTCGGACTAGGATAAAAAGTGTAGTTGAGCTCAAGAAATCCATGGCAATCATCATACAAGACGAAGGACTACTCAAGGAACCAGTGGATCTTCATTGACTAAAAGGTATATGGAGACTTGAACTTATCTATCACTCAAAAGTCTATCTACTTTATCTCCTATCTTGAGACAAAAGTCGTATTACTATATAGACTAAGAATATACACATGTGACATTTCGAGAAGAGCATATCTCTCTTGTATATTTCTCGAAATGTATGTTGGTAAAGCTTTCGCTTTAGCCAAGTTCATCTTTTCCTAGTGACGAAAGTCATGTTATGTTTCAATCACTTTGGAAATTTCTCTGACGAAAACTAGTTTGTGAATAACAACTATATGACGTCCTCTGAGAATGTTTCAATGGTTGAAATGAGAGGTTAGATAATATAACCACTGGGGGATATAAACATTGTTGTGGTAACACATATATGTATAAGTCCTTAGCACTTGAACCTAAGTTTGCGAACTTTGTTGATCAAGTGAAAACCGGAACTTGAGCAGTCAACCTAGTCCGCGAACTCAGTCCGCAAACGTGCGTAGTTCTCGAACCCGAGAATTTCTGTTGGAGTTGTGGCTCAGTTTTAGTTCGCGAACTCAGTCCGCGAATTTACAGAAGTTCTCGAACCCGAGAATTTCTGCTGGAGTTTGTGAACTCCAACCGGTTAACTTGAGTCCGCGAACCCAGTCAGCGAACTTGAGTGGTTATGTCTAAAAACGATGTTCGTGAACTTATCTAAATTATCTAAGGAATGCTATTACAAACCGTGGCTTTATAGTTCATGAATTGATTCGAGTGAATCACATCGTTTTTGCTTCAATTGTGTCTTGTGTAGTACATAAGATCTCATAACAATTGAACAACTCTCTAACTAGTTCATTTGAGTCATTTGGACTAGTTATGGTGAAGAAGAATATGGTTGATATGAAAATTATCATTTGGCTAACCATTTGGTTGACTAATATTGAACTAACTAGTGTACATGTTTGGGTATGGTTACACAAAACCAAAATCGTCAAGTACATGTGTGTATGGCGAGCTAAGTTTTCGATCTAACGGTTGAAAGATATTAGCTTATATCTAATCATGTTTTCATCTAATGGTGAATATTGAATGCTTTGTTACTAAGCTAACATTGATTGCAAACCCTGATTTGAAATACTATATAAGGAAGAACTCTAGCAACTGGGAAACCAAATCCCCATACATTCTGTGTGATACTAGTTTGCTAAGCTAGAGTCAATTCTCCTTTAACCTTTGGTTTTCTTCTTCTAAAACCAGGTTAACGACTTAAAGACTTCATTGGGATTGTGAAGCCAAACCAATACTACTTTTCTTGTAGTTGTGTGATCTGATCTTGCATCTTCTATCGTACGAGTACAATTGTAATAATTGTCTTGATATTTCTATCTCCGATAAGCAAGATATAAAAGTAATCACAAACATCTTCGTCTCATCGTTTGTGATTCCACAATATCTTTTTTCGATGCGTCGATTAAGACTATTGTGAGATGATTGATAAAACTGAACTTTTCTTCGGAAATATAAGTATGGTTTTATTGATTGGTTCCTGTTCACCTTGATTTATCAAAAGACGAAACAAAACTCATAGGCTTATTCGTGGGAGACGGATTTATCTATCTTGCAGACTTTTCTGTGTGAGACAGATTTGTTTGCTAAAGTCTTCGACTTTGGGTCATAGAAACTTTGGTTGTGGGTGAGATCAGCTAACAAAATCAAATGCGCAGTATCCTTCTGGGATCAGAGGCGTATGAGCATAACTGTACCCTGGATCAGTGTGAGACTGATTTGGGTTCAACTACAGTCCATACCGAAGTTAATTTGGAGTAGGCTAGTGTATGTAGTGGCTTAATACAATGTATGTTTAATCTGGACTAGGTCCCGGGGTTTTTCTACATTTGCGGTTTACTCGTTAACAAAATTCTGGTGTCTGTGTTATTTCTTTTCTGCATTATATTTTGTTATATAATTGAAATAATACAGGCTATGCGTTGTTCAATCAATTATAATATCCGACCTTATTGGTTGTTGATTTAAATTGATTGACACTTGGATATTGGTCTTTGGTACCATCCAAGTTATCTATCTTTGATTAGACTCGTGAATCACATTTGCTTGAGTAAATAAAATTGAGAGATTGAGATAATAACTCCTTGAGTATTTTCTATTGATTGAGTCTAGTTGGTTCTCTAGAAAAATAACTCGGAGTTGTCCATACAGATTGTTAATCGAAATATTGGGTGAGGTTGTTAGACCCCCGCTTTTTCCATTTGTATCAGAGCAGGCAAACACGTTCAAGACCTTACAAGTCTGTGTTTTTAGAAATCCGAGTCTATGGACTAAATATCTGTTGCGCATACTAAAATGTCTCACAAAGCTTTTGATGATGTCAAGTGTCTTAGAAACACCTCAAAGGATTACTCCTTAGAATATTCTTTCGAATCCCGAGGTAGAAAGAATGTTCAATTTGATAATAACATGTCTTCCTCTCATGAGGCAATTGACACTCTGGTAGAAGCTGAAAAGGAGTTCACCAGAATTTCAAAACATACAGCTGAAGATATTGATTTTAATAATCATGATCAGCTCATTGATGAATTTGAAAAGTCTCTTGATCGAGAACGTGATCTCTATAACATCATCAAGTTCTTCTCTAAGAATATTGAGAAACTTCTTCAAGAAACTACTCTCCAGCGTGAAAGGATTAGTGCTCTTGAGGATATTTTTAAAGAGGATTCAATTAGAGAAAAATGTTTGCTCGAGATTCATTCATCAGATCTCAACAGACTTCGTGCTGAAAAATAGAAACTATGTGCATCTCTTACTCTAGCCCATGAACAATGTAAATCCTTGGAAAATGAAAACTCTGTCTTAAGGGGAAAATCTTCTGTACAAATTAATTCTCATGAATTACAACACAATAAGAAATGTTCTCCAGAAGAAGATTGTGTTAATAAAGGTTTACATAACGTACAGTCTTCTCATGTGGCTATGAAGCAAAGACAGGTGCCAATTGTTGCTTTCTCTCCACGAATCTGTACTTTTTGTGTGTGTGTGTGTGTGGGGGGGGGGGGGGAAATCACTATGCTATTCATTGTTTTGCATGAAGGAAACAAATTTCTAAGCTTCATAATTTGCTTCTCTTCACTGTCAATGGAACAAACAGTCAGACAACTACTGCAGTGATTCCCATGCCCACAAAAAACCAGAAACCTTATAAGAATGATCTCTATTCTAGAAATCATCATAGAGCTCAAATGCATTCTGGCATAAGTTCTTATGTTGATAAGGAAAACATTCCCAATACTTGTAAGAATGTTTCTGGTAAATCTAAGCCTAGAAAATGGATGCCTATCTATTATGATCCTCTTGAACCAATTGCAAGAGGTCCTAGACTTAGTCCTCAGAGAAAGCCATCTGATGGATTTGTTAAAAACGTCATGTTTTATCCTTCAGGGATGAATACCAACCGAAGAAAGGCGAGGAAAACAAAGGTCAAACTGACAGATGATATATACAACACCTTTCTCAATGAACACTATGGGACTAGTTTCCACCCAATCACCTGATTCCAGGTATTTGTTTCCTTGTTTTTAGCTTGAGAGATACAAGGAAAAATATTGAGAAATACTCAAGTATGTTGTATAGTATTTCAGTTTGAGTTTTTAGATTAGCAATCCGCGAACACTCGTGACCTCCTCCCGTGAACTCTTAGGATTTGAATTAGAGATTATTACTCTTGTTCACGAACACATATATATTCCTATATTGTGTGTTTTTATTCCCTAAACTGTTGAAGTGCTCAGCAAGCTCTCAATAGATTGTGTGTCTTGATATGGAGGAAGGAAATCAGGAACGTGAATCAATTCAAGAGCTTGTTCTAAAGAAGATGCTTGAAAGAAAGGATCATAACTACTGGATTGATGATTCTGTCAAGGATTTAACTCATTTTCAGAACTATTCAAAGGTCGAGTTTGCGAATCTTCAATTGCAAATAAACCAACTTCTAGATGGTCAGGCCAGAATTCTTGCTAATCAGAACATTCTGATACGGAATCAAAAGAAGCTTATCATGGATTGTGCCAAAGCTAGACAGCTTGCTCAGGTGGTTGATCGCAAAGTTAGTGTTCTAATTCACGAACATGGTGTGTCTATGGTCAAGAGAATAAAGGAAATAAGCGATACATTCTTTGATGGCTTCATTGAAAGATATGAGGTTCTTAATGAACTATGATTTCTTTTATGTCTAGTAAATCTTCTATTTTTCTCTTTTGTTTAGAAGAATAACTAGTGTTTTGGAATAGCCATTATTGTGATTACACATAGCTATGTCCAATGGTTTTTCTTCTTATTTTTATATTTTTTGTTTAAATTCTAAACTTGTTTGGAAGATAATGGTTGCAGTATTAATCTTTATGGTTCTATATATTGCAATATTTTTATGGGATATATGTGTTAACGTCCATGAACTCGATTGTCCCATAATTTGTCAAAAGTAAAGTCGTTCGTGAATTGATATGAAAATATTGATAAAAGGATGAATAGACTTTTGACAAACACAAAAGTTAAGCCTATATTGACAATTGTTGATGTAAGATAGGTTAAAATATTTTGTGATTCAAGGATTATGTCTATTGTGTGTCATTGTGCAAATGGTGATGGAAACATAGAATGAATCCTTGTGTTATCCACGGTATAGATCCTTATTGATCCATTTTGTTATGTATTACCGTGAAGGCTCCATTATGTATCTTATGTTGAGCACGATACAACTAAGTCGATTCCTTATTGGCATGATTGGTTGTTCCATGAGATACTATATGTTGAGCATTAAGAACTAAATTAATCAACTTGTGTGGTTATTTAGTTTGTATTCCATAAGTTTTCTTATGTTGAGTACATATACGGTTAAGGTTGTCATGTCTTATGATAATATTAGTTGGGGTTCCATAATCTCTTATGTTGATCCCAAATGAACTAAATCAATCATCTTGTGTGATTATTTAGTTAACACTCCATATATTTCTCTTATGTCGAGTGTGGCCAATTAAATTGATTACTCTTGTGATTAGTTAAATTGTGTATCCGGTTAGATTATTTATGGGTTTTCTTATGAATAATATAATCGAGTTTATGAAGTCTCCATAAGTTTTCTTATAGTGAGCATATTTAGTCAAATTAATCTTAGTTCGCTTGGGTTAGTTTGATTGAATATTTCTTGTTGGATTCCAAATTCATACTTGTATGTAATTTGTTGAGTCTAAAGAAAAATCCTTCTTTTATTTTTGAAATTAAGGTCACTCTTGTTGTTCCTTAGGGAATGACATATTATGGGGGAGAGTTCTTTTGAACTTGTGATTAATTGTCAAATATTTGCGGGGAGTGCGGCTATGGAATATTAGAGGGGTTATCTTGCGTCTTTATAAACTCCTTGATGAATGCATTTAGCTTCGGCTTTATGATTGCATCTAAACAAGATGATACACATTTACCTTTGGTCATGAAATGTCTCTTACGGAAATTTCATTAGGATCCCGTTCTTGTACTTTTGCCAATTTTATTGACAAAAAGGGGGAGAATTAATATGTAATTCACACTACAAATACATATGGTTTTCGGATCATTATGTAAGGGGGAGTGGTTTCCATGTGAGATGGAGTATTGACTAAGGAGGAGTGAAGTATCACCATAGTATTGTTGTTGAAGTTGTGATGCAATTGGACTTTGACGTTGTGTAATAATACTATGATACCGTATAACAATGATTAAGAACCGATGCTTTTCTCATTGTTATAGCTACGGATTTTCAACAACGATGATGCTAAACTTACAACCTTTGGGATCATTGGACTACTTGGAAGTGACGAAGATTTCGAGTATTGTTGAAGATTAGACATGTGGAATAGGAGCTACAAAGTTTATTTATATATTTTTTGTATTCCATATGTATTAATAGTTTTTCCACTAAAATTGACAAAGGGGGAGATTGTAAGAGAATTGATCGTTCGAACTCGCATGCGTTGCTATCTCAAGCATGTTTGTCAATGTTAGTGATCAAAACTATAAAGTCTTGATTTCTAGCCTACTATAGCTAAGGTCTCGGACTAGGATAGAAAGTGTAGTTGATCTCAATAACTCCATGGCAATCATCATACAAGATGAAGGACTACTCAAGGAACCAGTGGATCTTAATCGACTAAAAGGTATGTGGAGACTTGAACTTATCTATTACTCAAAAGTCTATCTACTCTATCTCATATCTTGAGACAAAAGTCGTATTACTATATAGACTAAGAATATACACATGTGACATTTCGAGCTGAGCATATCTCGCTTATCTATTCTCGAAATGTTTTTTGGTAAAGTTTTCGCTTTAGCCAAGTTCATCTTTGCCTAGTGACGAAAGTCATGTTATGTTTCAATCACTTTGGTTTGTGAATAACAACTATATGATGTCTTCTAAGAATGTTTTAATGGTTGAAATGAGAGTTTAGACAATATAACCACTGAGGGATATAAACATTGTTGTGGTAACACATATATGTATAAGTCCTTAGCACTTGAACCGAAGTTTGCGAACTTTGTTGATCAAGTAAAAACCGGAACTTGAGCGGCCAACCCAGTCTGCGAACATGCGTAGTTCTCGAACCCGAGAATTTCTGCTGGAGTTGAAGCTCAGTTTCAGTTCGCGAACTCAGTCCGCGACCTGACATAAGTTCTCGTACCCGAGAATTTCTGCTGGAGTTTGTGAACTCCAACCGGCTAACTTGAGTCCGCGAACTTGAGTGGTTATGTCTAAAAATGATGTTATCTAAATTATCTAAGGAATACTATTGCAAACCGTGGATTTATAGTTCATGAATCAATTCAAGTAAATCACATCGTTTTTTCTTCAATTGTGTCTTGTGTAGTACATAATATCTCATAGCAATTGAACAACTCTCTAACTAGTTCATTTGAGTCATTTGGACTAGTTATGGTGAAGAAGAATATGGTTGATATGAAAGTTATCATTTGGCTAACCATTTGGTTGACTAATAATGAACCAACTAGTGTACATGTTTGGGTATGGTTACACAAACCCAAAATCGTCAAGTACATGTGTGTATGGAAAGCTAAGTTTTCGATCTAACGGTTGAAAGATATTAGCTTGTATCTAATCAGGTTTTCATCTAATGGTGAATATTGAATGCCTTGTTACTAAGCTAACATTGATTGCAAACCCTGATTTGAAAGACTATATAAGGGAGAACTCTAGCAACTGGGAAACCTAATCCCCACACATTCTGTGTGATACTAGTTTTCTAAGCTAGAGTCGATTCTCCTTTAACCTTTGGTTTTCTTCTTCTAAAACCAGGTAAACAACTTAAAGACTTCATTTGGATTGTGAATCCAGACCGATACTACTTTTCTTGTAGTTGTGTGATCTGATCTTGCATCTTCTATAGTACGATTACAATTGTAATAATTGGCTTGACATTTCTATCTCCGATAGGCAAGATATAAAAGTAATCACAACCATCTTCGTATCATCGTTTGTGATTCCACAATATCTTCTTCGCTGCGTTGATTAAGACTATTGTGAGGTGATTGATAAAACTGAGATGTTCTTCGGGAATATAAGTATGGTTTTATTGATTGGTTCCTGTTCACCTTGATTTATCAAAATACGGAACAAAACTCATAGGTTTATTCGTGGGAGATGGATTTATCTATCTTGTAGACTTTTCTGTGTGAGACAAATTTGTTTGCTAAAGTCTTCGACTTTGGGTCGAGCAACTCTTGGTTGTGGGTGAGATCAGCTAAGGGAATCAAGTGCGCGGTATCCTGGTGGGATCATAGGCGTAGGAGCATAATTGTACCTTGGATCAGTGTGAGATTGATTGGGGTTCAACTACAGTCCAGACCGAAGTTAATTTGGAGTAGGCTAGTGTCTGTAGCGGCTTAATACAGTGTATGTTTAATCTGGACCAGGTCCCGGGGTTTTTCTGCATTTGAGGTTTCCTCGTTAAATAAATTATGGTGTCTGTGTTATTTCTTTTCCGCATTATGTTTTGTTATAAAATTGAAATAATACAGGTTGTGCGTTGTTCAATCAATTAGAATATCCGACCTTATTGGTTGTTGATTTAAATTGATCGACACTTGGATATTGGTCTTTGGTACCATCCAAGTTATCTCTCTTTGATTAGACTCGTGAATCACGTTTGCTTGAGTAAATCAAATTGCGAGATTGAGATAATAACTCCTTGAGTATTTTCTGTTGATTGAGTCAAGTTGATTCTCTAGAAAAATAACTCGGAGTTGTCCATACAGATTGCTAATCGAAATATTGGGTGAGGTTGTGTTGATGGTGGATTTATATTTAAAGGCTAAAATTGTAAAAAGCCAATTTTTGTAAGCTGACGTCCTGCAAAGGATAAAGCCTTCAGGCGATGAATACTTCTCGCCATATTAATTCATTGGAGCATGTGCAACCATCCCTGAGAATTAAACATACCTACCCAGAACGGAGCATGTGGCAACCATCCCGACGGAGCATGTGGCAACCATCCCGGTTTTCTGTAGGTACACAACATTACTATTAATGCTTTAATTAAATCCTTGTGTTCGACATTCAAACACCCGTAGGATACCTGACGGTAGGTTATACTATCCCTGTTGAACGCATGCAAGACTACCCATGTTAGTCTCACTTGCTGAAAACAAACCCAAAAATATATCTCACCCGTCCAACTTTGCTAGCATAGATGGAGGGTGTAGATATAGATTCAGGGGGTCTTGAGCATGCTACCATGATCATCTCGGACCCATATTCACACATGACCGAACGGTCAACACCAACTACGGTTGGTCCTTCCAAACGTGCGCTCAAAGCTAGCATGACGCACGGCTAGGGTTCCTTTTAATCGTGAGCGTCCAACTTCGCCAGCATAGTCAGACGGCTTAGATTATACCCTAAAACAAGTAGTGAAGTGATGGCACACCATTGGCGGGCCCAATTTCTACCTACATGAATGACTCCCTCATAGGCAATCCGTGGCGCAAGAAACGATTGCCCAAACAAGGCTAGATTAACGCCTTATGCAGGTTGAGAAGATCCAAAACGATCACGACCATCCGACTTCGCCGGCATAGTTGGACGGCTTAGATTACGCCCAGGGTCATAGAGCAAGCATGTACATGCTCACCGTCGACCCAAGATGTTGCATACATGGTCGGTCTCCCCAAAGGAGGCGCACGCAAGCCAAAACCGATCGCCCAATGTGGCCGGTCCAAAACCCTAATTAGGGTTTGCGGCGCAGAAACATCTCGAGCGTCCATATTCGCGGGCTTGGACGGAAGGCCAAGATGGAGACTTAGAAGGAACCGAGCATGCTAGCATGACCACCGTGGGCCCGGCTTCACGTCTAAATGATCGGCCAAGACCGGCGGTGATCAAGCTACTCGGTACACGCGCCCAAAGGTGACATGTCACGGCCCCTCCATAAATTATAATCTCGACCAATCGTCTTTGCCGCCTGAGTCGAGTGGCTTAGATTAAATCTTTGCGAGTCAAGCAGGCATGGGCGTGAACACCATTGTACTACCTCCATGCAGGGCTGATCGGTTCCTCCATTGTAACTCTCTAAGCATGCAAACGTTTGGGCCGAAAAGGGCGGCATGCGCGCCTCCCATCCAACGGTCGCAAGCAAGGCTACGAGTCATCTCGTCCGTCCATCTTTGCAAGCTTGGACGAATGGCTTAGGGTGCGAATCAACCAGCAAACAAGGTATCACTATGACCACCATCCGTCACTCTTCTTCACAAGGTAACCGACCAAGGCATGGCCTGTCTATACAGCCTCCAAACGGTTACCTGAATATGGCTGCATGCGATGTTATACCAAGTTCATGGTTCACCCTGCACTATTTTATGTGGGTCCCGTGATCCACACACTCGAGACATTAATCACATCACAACTGGGGGATACAAACTGGGGTATTGGTCTGGCGGTTTACAGCGTGCAGCGTGCAACACGTCATCACAAGAACGTGTTAGGAAGACATGGGCGGTTAAGTCAAGATGAGAGAAGTGGGCAGTTCTGATCGTGTGACACTCACACACAACTCCACTCTCCACTTCCTCCACTTCCCACGAGAGACGTGAAGAAGGCTTAATGACTTGTATAAATAGGTTCTCCTCCCTATTTCCGATAACAGAAGTTCGAAAAACACAGAAAACCAAGTGTTAATCGTATTCAACACCCAGAGCCCGCCTGCAAAATTTTCTAGCCTGCTCAACCTTCTGTTAACAAGTCATCAAATAGCCTTCACCTTCATACTCTCAACACCTTCTTCGCTTCCCTCCCTAAGATCAACCTCACATCCTTCACCCGTGACCGAAAAAAATCTGGAACGGCCGTGTCTTCGGTTTAGGCCAGAATTGTATAGATTATCTCTCGAATCAAAGTGCTCATCGTGCAGCACATTTGTTGAAGGTTTAAACTCACTTCTCATCCATACACACCCAAAATTACCTAAACCGGCAGAAGTAGATTTCTCCCACAAACAATTGGCAACCACGGTGGGAGGTTAATCTCTCGGTTGTGAAGTCGATTTCTTCAATACCAATTCAATTTCTCTGATTTCAAGAATGGTGGATCTTAGGTCTGGATCAGAAACCAACGATGGAGTTAACACCGACAACACTTCTAGTGGCGCTAATATCCCAATTATTGGTGTTACAGTGCAACCCGCTAGTGCAACCAATGTGTCTCATGGAATCACGTCTTCTACCATAAGTACCAGTGGAGCAAGAGCAGACATTCCAGCAGGCATGACACCTCCCATTAAAATAGCCAGAGCGGCTGCAAATCCAGGCATTTCCTCAAGCATGACACTTCCGTCCGTCACCAGAACAACTGTTACTTCCCCTTAAGGATGAGGATCTGGAGGACCCAGAGGAGGACAACCTCCTATCACCATGGTGGACTTGATGGAGAGACAAGAAACCCTCGCTAAAGCTCGGGCAGACATGGAAACCACTCATAAGGAGGTACTCACCTTCCTTAAAACATTAACCGATCGATTACCACAAGAGTCGAGACAGCCTCAAGGGCCAACAAGAGATACGTTCAGCATACCTGGAGCAGATACCTCAGTTACGCAATCCTACCTGAATGAAGAGTCTTATGTTGCTGACCATGCAAGAGAAAGGGATGAGCGTCTCAGGGAAAGGAGCCAATAGTCCAACTTTATTACACGTGAAGATCTGGAGAGACTCCTCCAAAATCGTGGCAAAGAAAATCCGATGGACGCGTATCGACACCAGCCTCCATATCCACAAGACGTGCAGCGGATTCCTCTTCCCATGGGATACACCTCCCCTTAATTCATCCTTTACGATGGTACCAGTAATGCTCGTGAACACGTCTCTCGATTCTTATAATCCTTAGGAGAACATGAATACAATCACGTTCTCCACCTGAAGGAATTATCCAAATCACTTACGGGGAGAGCCTATACGTGGTACAACAACA
Source organism: Papaver bracteatum (assembly GCA_023529315.1). NCBI lineage: Eukaryota > Viridiplantae > Streptophyta > Magnoliopsida > Ranunculales > Papaveraceae > Papaver > Papaver bracteatum. The sequence goes on from JAJJWX010004041.1 coordinate 236,935, forward strand.
TCGCACCCGACAGTATATCCAATTGGAGTGAGATGGTCAGAGCATTTTACAAGAAGTACTTCTTTGTATCTGAGCAAGTTACTTTCTCAGACCTGGGGAGAATCTCCCAACGGAACAACGAACATCCAAATGATTTTGTTAAAAGGTTCAGAACACAAGCGTTGGACTGCCATGAACCAAATGTCACAGAACGACAGCTGGTGGAATTATGCATCAACGGAATGATACCCATATATCGCGCCCTGCTGGAAAACTTGGGATTCCAGACGTTCTCAGAACTCCATGAAGCAGCCAAACGTTCGGCCACTACCGCCCCAGCATTATTGGAAAGGACCAGGATCGTTCGGAGCGACGATTCACGAGATAATCGGGGAAATAGGCGCCTCATCAACAAGAAATATAATACTGGCCCTTCTGTCAGTGTAGTAAGCGAAGGCGGAAAGAGAAAGACTCCAGCGGCGGCAGAACAACTACCCAAGCGTGCGGCTCAAACGCATAAAGCTTCGCCTCGAAAGGGAACATGCAAAGATCCTGCGCAGAGCACCGAAGACACAGGATTCCCATTTTTGATAAATGAAGTAATAGAACTCTTGGAGGCATGGATTCAGGATGATGCTATCAGGCTACATCCTATCAGACGTCCACCAACTGAGAAAGACGTGGCAGACCCTAAGTACTGTCGTTATCATTGGTTTGTCCACCACCCAACTAAGGATTGCAACAAGTTGAAGGAAATCTTTAGGGAAAAGATAACAGCAGGGGAGCTCTAATTGGGAAATGAAGGAGTTCACACAGACCCCCTTCCTGTCCGAAGTTGCATGATCTCTGGAAGCTCTGTGCGCAAGACTGTACAATCCATGATGGAACACCTGTGTGAAATCTTGTACCTTTACAAGGTACAACGTCAAGATATATTCATGGCCATTAATCGTATTGTGTCAGGCAGGCGCTTGTATCCAGAAAAGGAAGTCGTTCCAGCATCTCAAGCCTCTTTGGAAAAGAGCACCAACAAAGGAAACTGGGGACTTTTGACCGTCTCCCATCTGAAAGATGTCAAGTTCGATAGCACATTAATCGATACATCTTCTGAATTCAACATCGTTACTATCAAGACCCTGCAAGCTGCGAAAATCTCAAAGCAGGAGGCTACCCGTGGTCCGACTGTGATCAAGAGCCCAGCATGAGAATTTGTGGATGTCTAGGGATATATTGACCTTGATGTCAAGATTGGTAACACTCCAACACAAGCTAGATTCCATATAATTAAGGAACATCCGGATTACGACATGATTCTGGGGCGCCCGTGGGTACACAAGGCTCATTCCTTACCAATCTAAGTACATGAAATAATCTCCAACAAGCCAGCTCCGATGATTTCCAACAAACCTTGGAGAATCGAAGACTGCCTATTGCCCCCATATCAACAACTCACAGGCATAACGCAACTCCCTGGTGAAAGCCCTTCGTCATGCATCAAGAGATTCCGAGCCCAAGTAAGTCTCATTGAACGACCCTCTTTGCAAGTAATGGATGATTGTCCTGTTAGGCCACCGGGGAATGTTTCACCTGACAGGCGGGCCATCACCAAGAGATGTGAATGGAGTGCTGGCCCCTTTAAGCGCTTCACCAAAAGCTTGGAAGCAATCAAGAATGACACGTGTCAGAAGCAAGTTGTTATGGCAAGTCCGAATCCGTTTCAAATCGGAGATATGGTAGCAAAGGTAACCACGTTCCAAGTTGGAAACATGGTAGTAAAGATAACTGCCCAGTCTGATATGCCTTCAAAGGAAGAGGAAATATTCTTAGTGGCTGATGTTATCTTGGGCGCTTACTGCAAGATCATCAATGCAGATAAACCCGAAGGTGTGGTTGTTCACTCACGATGGCTCAAGTCCTACCTTACTTGAAGACACGACATCGCCTCTCTAATCCCCCCGAGGGATTCCTCCAATAATTTTCCTTTTCACAATATTTGTAATTCCTTCAAAATGATGGCACTGCTTGCATTCATACTTATTAGGGTTTCAATATTTCTTCAAGTAATCAAGATTTCATTCCTTTTATAATTTCTCATAAAATCACACAAAGTTATGAGTCACCTTCAAACCACCATTACCCAGAAAGAAAACCCTAAACCCTCATACTAAATCTTCATACCAGCCTGGTAATATGGGAGGAATAAAACATGTAAAAGGGGAGGAGGAAGATATCCTACGTGATCTACTTCAACAAAGCTAGACTCACGTCAAGGGGCACAAGCAGGAAAATATGCATGTTTCGAAAAGCAACATTGAATAAAACTTTGTTCAAGGCAAGAAAGCAAAGAAAAAAACTTCAAACTCGGCCGCCACTGAGTATATAAAAGAAAAACACTACAAAGAAGAATAACAGGGAAACTCAATTGCCGATTGCGTATTCATCACTGTTGGGATCCACATCTTGTGCCGTTTTCTCCAGAGACACCTCGACTTCTTCTTCGGACACAGCAGCTGCCGCATTAACATCTTCAGCATGCGTATCTTTTGCACCTTCTACAGAATCCATTACAACCTTGGAAATCATGCCAATCACTTTCGGGCGTTCAGTCTCATCAGTATCAGGGTCAAGGATTATTACACCACCACGTATTGGGTAATCACACTTCCCATCACCTGCATGACGTTCGTGTTCAACCCTCCGTCTCTTCAACCGAGCTGCAAACCTTTCAGTTCTTGAGCCTGCTAGTGCTTGTGACGCCTCGCGTTTCCACTTCGCTCGCAACGCTTCTTCATGTCCTTGTTTCTCCTCCATATCAATTGCAACTAAAAGAGCACGGAGCTGTCCCCTGACAATGGTTAAATGCAAGACAGACATTCCCTGTACGGCATGGACGAATTCACGAAGTGGCAAATCAATTTTATCCATCACTTCTTCATGTGCGTTAGCTTCTGGTTTATCAACTTCAAAACTTTTTTCTGAAGAGGCTGCAGAGTTATCATCACCAACTCCTTTCATGATGTACTGCAATAAGATTGGAAGTTTTAGCATGTTTCCAAGGGGTAATACAGCAATAAAAGATTCTCGTGATTCCCAACTTCGTTGTTAGGCACCTAATACGGAGATTACATGGGATTGGGATGGTTCAAGCATCCTCCAAACAAACTCAGTTGAGGGAAATTTACACTACCCTGTGTTCGATTATGAGCTGGGAGCAATGGGTATGGAATCTAGTGTTATGTTATGTTCCATTCTCTTAATATGGAAGTTACCTACAACATATCAAAATTTCACGACAATCGGATGAAAGGGCAAGAATGGGTGTCCAAAACATCAGAAGACACGCAACCTGAAAAAATTCTGAAAACCTCCTGGAAGTTTACTATTTCGCGGTTTTTATCCCCTAAACACGCTCAAAATACAAAAATCTTCTTTCTTAAAGCTTGGAAATTTTCTGGGCTTAAAGTTACATATGCGGAATGTCGAAGTCCGAGTTTGTATGAAGATTCTACAACAATTTCGGTAAACGCAAGCGCAAGAGTACCTCAAAATCACGCAGGCGAGCACTAAGGGTTGCATGCGTATCCCTAAAGCTAAGCCAACATGTCAACATATTTTTCTACAGTTGGCTATCATGTCTACAAGTTCAAGACAGCGGTTCTACCAAGCTACAACCTGGGTTTTGACATGCAAGAATAAAGGGAACAAACGATATGTTTATGATTTCTTTTACTACGCAACCCTAACAGGCGGTAAAAATAATGGTATGTTTTGCTGCACCTACAATCCTCTCAAAATGCAAAAGAAACTCTAACTAAATAATTAGGGTTTGCAAAAAAAAAAAAATCGCACCTACCTGACAAACGGCGTCGGCGGCGACAAAAACCACCAACGGTGATGGTGAACTCCGGCGGCTGGAGTGACGGCGGCGCGGGAGAAAGCTGGACGTCCACTCGAGAAGAAAAAAAAAAAAATTCGTGAAGACAAAACGGAAAAAGGGTTCTCCCTTTTATAGGCAAAATTTGAAGAATCCTGATTAGAAAAGGATTCCTTTCTGCTTCCAAAAAACCAAGAAGGGAAACCGGCCCACCCAAGATTTCATGCTTGCTACGGTACATCCACATGGACAATCACTAGCGGCTGCCTTCCAAGGTTAGTTACTTTTATTTCTTTTACGTATATTTGTCACCATCTCATGCCTACCCTACAATAGTGTAACCATTGCATGCTAGGCAAGGGACTTAATGTTTATGGTGGATTTCTATTTAAAGGCTAAAATTGTAAAAAAGCTAATTTTTGTAAGCCGACGTCCTGCAAAGGATAAAGCCTTCAGGCGATGAATACTTCTCTCCATATTAATTCATTGGAGCATGTGCAACCATCCCTGAGAATTAAACATACCTACCCAGAACGGAGCATGTGGCAACCATCCCGACGGAGCATGTGGCAACCATCTAGGGTTTTCTGTAGGTATACAACATTACTATTAATGCTTTAATTAAAGCCTTGTGTTCGATGTGCAAACACCCGTAGGCTACCTGACGGTAGGTTATACTAGCCCCGTTGAACGAATGCAAGACTACCCATGTTAGTCTCACTTGATAAAAACAAACCCAAAAATATATCTCACCCGTACAACTTTGCAAGCATAGATGGAGGGTGTAGATATAGATTCAGGGGGTCATGAGCATGCTACCATGATCACCTCGGATCCACCTTCACACATGACCGAACGGTCAAGACCAAATACGGTTGGTCCTTCCAAAACGTGCGCTCAAAGCGAGCATGACGTACGGCTAGGGTTCCTTTTAATCGTGAGCGTCCAACTTCGCCAGCATAGTCGGACAGCTTAGATTATACCCTAAAACAAGTAGTGAAGTGATGAAACACCATTGGCAGGCCCACTTTCTACCTACATGACCAACTCCCTCATAAGAAATCCGTGGTGCAAGAAACGATTGCCCAAACAAGGCTAGATTAACGCCTTATGCAGGTTGAGAAGATCCAAAACAATCACGACCATCCGACTTCGCCGGCATAGTTGGACGGCTTAGATTACGCCCAGGGTCATAGAGCAAGCATGTACATGCTCATTGTCGACCCAAGATGTTGCATACATGGTCGGTCTCCCCAAAGGAGGCGCACGCAACCCAAAACCGATCGCCCAATGTGGCCGGTCCAAAACCCTAATTAGGGTTTGCGGCGCAGAAACATCTCGAGCGTCCATATTCGCAGGCTTGGACAGAAGGCCAAGATGGAGACTTAGAAGGAACCGAGCATGCTAGCATGACCACCGTGGGCCCGGATTCACGTTTAACTGATCGTCCAAGACCGGCGGTGATCAAGCTCCTCGGTACGCGCGCCCAAAGGTGACATGTCACGGCCCCTCCATAAATTCTAATCTCGACCACTCGTCTTTGCCGCCTGAGTCGAGTGGCTTAGATTAAATCTTTGCGAGTCAAGCAGGCATGGGCGTGAACACCATTGTACTACCTCCATGCAGGGCTGATCGGTTACTCCATTGGAACTCTCTAAGCATGCAAACGTTTGGGCCGAAAGAGGCAGCATGCGCGCCTCCCATCCAACGGTCGCAAGCAAGGCTACGAGTCATCTCGTCCGTCCAGCTTTGTAAGCTTGGACGAATGGCTTAGGGTGCGAATCAACCAGAAAACAAGGTATCACTATGACCACCATCCGTCACTCTTCTTCACAAGGTAACCGACCAAGGCATGGCCTGTCTATACAGCCTCCAAATGGTTACCTGAAGATGGATACATGCGATGTTATACCAAGTTCATGGTTCACCCTGCACTATTTTCTGTGGGTCCCGTGATCCACACACTCGAGACATTAATCACGTCACAACTGGGGGATACAAACTGGGGTATTGGTCTGGCGGTTTACAGTGTGCAACGTGCAACGCGCCATCACAAGAACGTGTTAGGAAGACATGGGCGGTTAAGTCAAGATGAGAGAAGTGGGCAGTTCTGATCGTGTGACACTCACACACAACTCCACTCTTCCCTCACTCCACTTCCTCCACTTCCCACAAGAGGCGTGAAGAAGGCTTAATGACTTGTATAAATAGGTTCTCCTCCCTATTTCCGAGAACAGAAGTTCGAACAACACAGAAAACCAAGTGTTAATCGTATTCAACACCCAGAGCATGCCTGCAACATTTGCTAGCCTTCTCAACCTTCTGTTAACAAGTCATCAAATAGCCTTCACCTTCATACTATCAACACCTTCTTCGCTTCCCTCCCTAAGATCAACCTCACATCCTTCACCTGTGACCGAAACAAATTTGGAACGGCCGTGTCTTCGGTTTAGGACAGAATTGTATAGATTATCTCTCGAATCAAAGTGCTCATCGTGCAACACATTTGTTGAAGGTTTAAACTCACTTCTCATCCCCACACACCCAAAATTACCTAAACCGGCAGAAGTAGTTTTCTCCCACAAACAGGTTGTTAGACCCCCGCTTTCTCATCTTGAATTTTACTTCAGTTAATGTATTAATTTAGAATGTAATTAAGTGTCTTTTAAGCATTTCTTGGTTGTTCTATTCAGGACATATGTGCAAGCCATGTATACGGTCTCAAATCAAGGTATGTTGAATTTAGGAAGGTTTGAACCTTTTATATTTCAATTTTTCTGGTAACAGGGCCATATTTAGGTGTTTAAAAGACTCAAAAGTGTAGTAGGGAACATACAATTAGAATGTAATAAGTATGTGAAAAAAATTCATGAAAATATAAAGAGGGATAGTTAAGCTCCCTGAAGCCTTTACAACCTAGAATTATGACGTTACTGCTCTCCTCCTTCGGCTTAACCATTGTTCACTTACTTTATGAAGAACTATTCATTGCATAGAAGAACTGTCTGTCGTACATTATAGAGCCTTGGATTTTACTAAAATGAACCTATTAATCTCTTTTAGTGTATACCGTGATCTGTTACATAGAAGAACTGTCTGTCATACATTACAGAGACTTGGATTTTACTAAAACGAACCTATTAATCTCTTTTAGTGTACACCGTGATCGGTTATGTAACACAATTCTAATTTTCTCCTGTTGATGTTATAGGTTTTGAACTTGGTAATAAACATTTTTAAATGTCGATATGGATTACCAGATAGTCATGCATTTTCTGAACCCACTCTAAGGAAAACCTTTACCATCTCCAGCATCCATTTCCAGACCGCTCTTATTCTGCACACACCCAAACATCATTCATTCAGCTGTGAATCCTGGAAATATTTATGGTTATCCAATATTTCATTTGTTGGGAGTATTTTGAAAGCTGAGAAGCATATGGACATGAACCCAGTTGACAAACCATGGAGTTCTTGTTGATTGTTTGGTGATGATGACCATTACCCCGACCCTGTGCTTGAGTTGTGCTTGCATTGTTTGACCCCATTTTAAATTAGGATATGGTCTATATGACATGAAGAATGATGAGTTTTGTGGAAAGAATTTACAGTATCACTCACCCAGCTGATATCGATAATGGTCAGCAGAGAGCATTGGTTTTGTCTTAAATTTTTCCGCATGCTATTTTTCATATTTTCATATCTTTTATGTTTCTATATTTTTTCCCAAATATGCAGGAACTTATTCGCTCCCTGTCCAAGGTAAGAACTTCAAATGCTCTCATATTGCGAATTGGTTGTATTATATTTTTAAGGTCAACCTCATCTTATATCTTTCCCCACAATTATTCCCCAAATATGCATGACCTTATTCGCTTACTGTCCTTGAAAACTTCAGATGCTCTTATATTGCGCAATTGGATTTTTAAGGTGCAACCATTGTCTTTGGTTATGGTTATATCCTATAGTCTACCACATCAATCTTAATATGCTATTTAAGTTTCCTTTCTAATTTACTTCATTTGTTAAAAATATAGACCTGAGGTCTAAACCTCGGTGTCGATGTGTTGTTTAATTCTTGCAAAAACGTATAAGATACAACACTCTCTTGGATCAGAAATTAATTTTTACATTTGTGTGGCCGAGCGGTCAGTTCAAGTTGTCTATTGGGTTCATAAATTTATTTTTAAAGTGTATTTATTTTTAAACTAACTAATTTTAGTTGATTTAGAATCTGAAACTGCATAGTTGAAGGTGGTGCAACATCTAGGAGAAGGAAATAAAATTATATGAGTAATAAATTCTTAATGAGTTGCACTTTTTGGCATGTTAATTCGCATCTTCTATGGTTTGACGTAGGGTAGCGTGCAAGTGAGTATCAAGGAAAAGGAAATGTTTCTCAGATATGGAACATTTTGATTGGATTGCCTGCAGTGCGTGGTGATTAACCATGAAATAATTGTGTGACTTTGTGTATTCTAGACAGGTTGACTGGTGTTGCAACTCTACTCTATATGTTTTTGAAATTTAAGAAGATCGATATTGAGGCTTGCGACAATATGGATACTGAGACGGCATGGATAAAAATACTAAATCAGGGATCTTTCGTATCTTCCGATTGATAAACAAATAAAAAGTGAATTTTTTATTATTTAATTGGATGAGAATGAATGAAAAAAATACTAACCCGCCCCATATCAAATCTGCACCTTTGGTTCTTCCCAGAATTTTTGGGGTTATATGATGCATATATGATTAAATGTTGGTGACTCATGTAGCTTTGAGACAGAGCAAATACTAAGTTTTTGTTTTTAAAATCATTTCATTCTAAGTGTTTGTAGGACGAGATTTGTTGGGCTATGCCTTTCACCAATGAAATTCTTCCAAATTGCAAGTGATAAGAAGAGGTTTCTTAGCATGTGATTGAGACGACTCTTATAATCTACTGGCCAGACGCCTCAAATTGCTTAAGTTGGTTCTTCCATATAGTCTACTCTTTTCTTTGTATGGAAAGTAACTCCTATTTTCCGCATGGCTTTTCCCTTTGACTTGGCATAGAATTTCCTAGGCATGAAGACCGGTTAATGTATTTATATAATCCAAATGCATGGAATAAAGTATGTATGTAGATTTTTGTGGTTTCAAAAATCAATTAAGTAAACAATAGATTTTATCGTAGTTACACTGCAATGATGTTGTTTTCATCTTAGGTGGCGCGACATTTTATATTCATCAAAGATTTTTGCACATTTTTTCGAAGGCTATGTTGGAGTCGTTTATAAGATAAGTGACATGCGTGATGTTGTTTATAAGTTGAAGAGTCGTGTATTCTGCAAAAAAACAAGTCAATGTGTTACCAATTTCTGGAAAAGGAGGGCCAAAAATTTGGGATCATTACCGATTTACTTTGAACAATATTTGAGTTTCCTGATTTAACTCGATTTCCTAATCACGACAATTTCGTAATCTTGAATGATTTCCTAACTTTGACCGACCTGATCAGGTTTGTTTTTGGAATATCACAACTAAATTTAATCCCTATATATATCATCCTATGTACATCTCTGAAGTTGAACATATCTGCTTGGTTAAAACATGTTTTATTTTTATTCAAAAATCGATTAGTTTATTCTATTTCTCATAATATTTTTGAAGGTTAATTTTTTTTTAATATAAGGTTGGCATATTTTAATTTATTTTAGGCAGTGTTGTCCTAATTCTCATAATATGAGGTAGGCATTTTTTTTATGGTCAGTTTTTAATTTGAATTACTCTATTCAACATGGTTTATTTATTTAATTACTTTTGATCTTATATGTTTCAGGCCACCGTCAAATTTATTAGTACCTGTTGGTACAAGATTCTCGACGACTCTTCTTCAACCTGAAGAACTATGCAGTAACGAGAACAAATAAGGAATAACCAAGTAAATAATTCCAAAAAAGTACTATTATACTACGATTAATATCACAATTACTTGAATTGACAGGAAATGATGCGATTGTCAATATTACAATGTTGCAGCAGAGAATTGAAAGAACATCTAAAAATGGAGCCATCAAGAGTAAACTTCTAATAATTAATATTTCATTAATACAATAATATGATGGAGAAAATAACATCCAATCAGAATATCAAGTAATTTTGTGTTTATAATTTACGAAAGGAAGCATCCTTGGCACAACAAGCACGTCGTGAAAGAGAGAAAAATGAAAAAGTACATCAACCTAGAAGGGAGCCATCAAGAGTAAAATTCTAATTCAGAACTATAACAATATTATGTAAAAGATAACATTGACCTGGAATATCAAGTAATTCTCTGTTTAATTTTACAACATGCATGATCCTTAGCACAAAAAGCACGCTGAGAAAGAGAGAAGCAAAAATTAAAAGATATACAAATTCAACAAATAGATAAAGACAATGATATTTTTTTTAAAACATGGTGTTATTCCAATAACTCTTCTTCAAGTTAAACGATTATGCAGTGAGGAGGAAAACGTAAGTAAATAATTACAATAAAACACTATTATGACATTTTTTTGTTATCTATAAGGCTATAATCGACTCAAAATAATGTTACATTTGGAAGTTTACTGAAAAATTATATTGTGATAAGGAGCGTAATCAATTTGTACTTGAAAGAACCAAGGTACTATTTATTAAGTATATTTCATGCTAAGTTAATATAAATTAAAAGTTTAATATCATAATTTCTTTAAAACGTTTAATAATGCAGTCACTTGAATTTATAGCAAAGGATGCGACGATCCCAACGAGAACGTCGCATTAGAGAACGGGAATAACAACCAAAAAGGGAACCATCAAGAGTAAGATTTCGCCTTTTTCATAATTACGTAACATTATAGAAAAATAACGTTCACTTAGAATATTTAATGAACTTTCTATTTAAAAATGACATCAGGCAGCATCATTGGCGCAAAAAGCACGCCGTGAAAGAGAGAAACAAGAAAAAGTACACCACCCAAAAAGAGAACCATCAAGGGTAAAGTTCGAATTCATAATTATAGTATTATATAGGATCATTACCTATCAAGTAATTTTTATTTATTTATTTTACAAATGCACGATCCTTGGCACAAAATGCGTGTTATGAGAGAAATAAACAAGAATTAAAAGATAGACAAATTCAACAAATAGAAGAATCCAATTAAGTTCTCATTGAGCAAGCTATTCAAATAACATGTGAACAAGAACATAAACAAGCGCCATCTTTTGCACAAAAAGCACGTCGTCAAAGAGAGAAACAAGAGAAAACACATCAACAACAGGCAATGCAAACTCAAGAACAATTACAAAAAATAAAAGGAAAGGCACTACAATTACAGGCAAGAAACTACATAAAATGATACTTATTTATCAGTAATTTATTTATGATTGTTATGTATTTTACTAAAAAAAACGTCTTTGTCATTGTAGGATACCCGGCTTAAAAAAATAAGGACGAATGTTCAACCCCTTATCTCAGTAGTGGGCCAAAAAAATTAAATACTGATATTGTGTTGATCGGGTAAGAATAAAATAAACATAACTAAAAGTACATACCATTATTATCATATTAACTTAAGAAAATAAATATATCGACCTTTGGTTTATTGCAGATGAAGAAACAAACCGAAGAATATAATGGATAAAGTGATTCAGTATAAGAAATGGCCTCGAAGAATAGCAATGTGTTTTTTATAACCGGAATGACAATTTAATTAACCTATCTAAGATTCCAAATTATTGTTTAAATTTTGGTTTTGTTAGTATAGACAAATATATTTCATTACGTCAATCAATTAATTTTATATAAAAAAGCAAAACATAAAATTTCACCATTCAGCATAATAACACTTGATCCCGACTCTTACATGACTACATTTTGAAATCTCGCTAACTGTGTAGTAATTTCCCAACTCAAACAGATACTTAAGAATGAAGAGAAAACTTTTAATCATATAAAAATCCATAAAAAATTTAAACAACAAGCCTTATGTAAATTAGAGGATAGCTATAAAAAAAATGTGAAGTTAGATTAAAATCAAGTTATAGGGTCAGTATTTCCGAGTGCAAAAATGGCTTATTATTGAAGTGAAAAAAACAACGAAATAATACACGCACATGACACAAATATATTTACAGGTTTTTTGATTTGGTAGCTAAAATATTAACGTTCAATACCAACCAGGGACACTAAATCCAAAATATGTAGAAAATACAAAATCATATTAAACAATCTACACCATTTCATAAAACTAGACGATTTCCAAATTTAGTCAGAATTCAGTATATACTCACGCATACGGATCACAAGCCGGCATAAAAAATAGGTTGTATAAACCAACAAAATAACAAGGTTTTTTGTTACATAAATCCGGAAATAACAGAGTTTTCGTATTACGACAGATAAAATTTGAGAATAGTAAAAGATATGATTTTGGAGAACAATAGAAAGATAAAAATATCTCTTCGCAACAAGATAGTTTAAATTTCATATCAGAATAGTTCAATAGATAAAGAACATATTGTTATCAATCAAACAATGTTAGGTACGACACAACAACAAAAAAACCTACATATGGCGCCCTTATTTCCTTAGTAAAAAATCTATGGATTCCAAAATAAATAAAATGAGTTGGAATAGCATATGAAGGGAGACCAATATCAATATGAAATCACTTTTTCACAATATTATCCGAATTGAGTTTTATGAATAATTTTTCATATCGACATGTATTTCGAACATCATGGGGGCCTGTTTACTAATTATCTATTAAAAGTATTTGTATACATTGATTAAGATGTAGTCCATTTTAATGTATGTAAACTGAAGACTATCATGGAGGTTAAGCCGGGGCCTTACGGCCCCGATGATACCTAGTCTTCCATAAATATATGAAAATTTGATTTATTATATATAAGCCCCTACATTTAACATATATTCCTCGTAAACCCAGTGTGCAGACGCCAAAAGTTCACGGAGATCCAGCATCTGAATTTTAAATCTATACGATTTGACAAACGTAATTAAAATTGGAATCAAAACCTTAAAAACATAGCAACCCTTTAGTATTCCTCTGCTGCTATTAAAGAAGGGGGAAATTGCTATCTCGGTGGCACTTTTTGAAGCCACCAAAACTAAGGAAACACTTAAGAAAATTCGGCGGCTTACGACCTCTGTTTTATACACGGTGCTACATTTTACTATATATGTTTGTCCCCCTGACAAAAAATCTTGACTCCTTCGTTGCCTTATGGATAAAGATTAGGACCGGAAAAACTTTGAGCATTATTTTGCTCGATAAAATTTAAATTCAATATATCGTCTAATAATTAAGAATGGAGTGTTATGCCATAATCCCAGAAAGTGGAGTAAGCTATACTTAAGATATGCATGCCGTGAGTTGTAAAACATAAATTTATATATAACGTTTCTTCGCCAATTTGATCAACTTCAATGATCAAGTCTCTCAAACAAAATCTATAATCACAAACTTCGTTTTTATTTTTTATAAAAGACCATGAGAAAGATATAATGGAATAGTCGTGCATTGGTTATTAACCTCTTGTTTGAAGGACGGTGTTTTTGTTTGTTCTTCAATTACTCGCCTTTAATTCTTCAAGAGAAACCAAGGTACCGTTCTCTACTCTTTTGTATCCTAAGTCCAACTTGTATGAAGTTGACTTCAATAAACAATTCAAGCAGTGAATTTTGACATATAAACCTGACAACCAGACTGGGTATACCAATAATTGTTTGCATCAACCGAGCAATGCTCTAACAACTGCACCATGTATTCATGTCCAAGCTTGGCCATTTGGATCAACTTATTTTATATGTAAGTTGAACGATAACTTCTTGGAAGGATTTGACTTATAGAATTCATGTACCATGAATATCCATTCTTAAGATAGTTGATTGGCTTATGAATTTCATATATTTTATGATAAAACTCCAATGTTTTAGTCCATCGAGCTTTATTTACAAAATACTGCAAAAAAAAAAAAAAAAGAGAACTAATGAATATAAATATTGACAACAGGAGGGTACCAAGTACAACACCAACTTTCGCTTCAACCTAAAAGACAATTCCTTGTATGATATTTATTCAAAGATAAAAACGGACAAAAAAGATCCTTGGATAATCATTTAAGATTCTTGAATCACAAGGATGATTAACGTCCAACTTTCTTGTACTTCAATTATAATGAAACAATCCATATAATGCGAAAAACTATAATTGCGGAACAAAAAAACCCGAGACCTTGTCCAGTTTGAACACATATTATATTAAGTCGCTACAAGCACTAGCATACTATTATACCTTGGACTGGAACGTAGTTGAGACGGGATAAAACCCTCCGATCTACTCTGGTGTAGTTGCGCCCCTATGTACCTTATACATCCCAAGAGATTACAACTTTATTATCCTAGTTAATATCCTTTACCATATCATAGGAATTGATCCACAGTTCTTTGTGAAAACTAGCATTACCTTGCCTCCATCATGACGCTTATTTGACTACTTTTAGATGTACACTCAAGGTGACACCCCCATACTTATATTTTTCTAGTCCCGAGCAAAACAAGAAAATTGACCCGCTACACAGCTGGTCATAAATAAAAGACTTAGACCCGCTACACAACTGGTCATGACAATTGCCAGATATACGAGACACACAATATTTTTTTTTTCTTTTTTCAGAGACCCGCTACACAGCTGGTCATAACATGCAAAAAGAAAAGACCCGCTACACAACTGGTCATAAAATGCAAATGCAATTTTTTTTAAGACCCACTACACAGCTGGTCATATAATGCAAAAATAAAAAAATAGACCCGCTCAACAGCTGGTCATATCATGCAATTTTTTTTTAGAGACCTGCTCCATAGCTGGTCATGATAAGCAACACAATTCCTGAAACAGAAAAATAAAATGTTAACCACTCCCCCACACTTAAATATTACATTGTCCTCAATGTAATTGAGTCATCCAATGTAAAAATTAAGATGGGAAATAAAAAAAAAAACAAATAATTATAATTACTGGAATGTACATAAAAGATCCCCGTAAACTAATAACCTGAAAACTTGGGGATCGACCCAAAATACAATATTTACAAATGACAGCTTCACAATTATTTTATGGAAAAAATGGGACATTGAAACTGTCATAAAACAAAATTTACCCCTAAACCAAGTTTTTACTGCACATGGAAGTGCGTAAAGAACAAAGTATGAGGATTCTATTGAAACTGGGGAAATATTAATTGATTCATGCACGATATCAGGAATAGGCAAGTCCTCCTGGTATTTAGATGCAAAGTATTCCAATAAAATTTTAGAAGCACACAATTCTAACCCTAAATTAGGCAACTTTTGGAAGTCTAGGGGTCTAGAAACAACCGCTAAGTCGGGTGAATAATCTTGTGAGGTAGGTTCATCTATTGAATTAGGCGAATCAAACACACAATCATCCACAACGTCATCTATATGTTCTGTTTGGAATAGAGAGTCACTATCAGATTCATCCTCATCAACAAATAATTTTTGACATTCAAGAACTCTCAATCTTTGCTCCAAACTAGGTGGTGCGTGTTTGTAATACTTCTCATAAATAGTTTGGTGTGATTCTTCACTTACCTCATGTGGAGAAGAAACTCCATACCATTGCCTACGCATATATTCAACAAGCGTCATCTCAGATGAGGTTTCCTGATTATTCGACTTTTTATGCATATATTCCGCCAGCGTCATCATAGGTGACGTCTCCTCAAAAGAAGTCATCATCCCGAAAAGAAATAAAAAAAACGCATAAAAAGGAAAAAAAAAAAAAACTAAAATGAAATGAAAAGAAAAGAAAATACTGTACAAAATAAAAATAAACCTAAAAATTAATAATCTAAAAACAAATCCGCGTCGCAACGGCGCCAAAATGATTTAAGATTTTTCCTGATTTTTCGAAGTAGTGATTAAGATTCATTCTCTCGGAAGTTGTTAAGATTAAATTAAAAGGTTTAAATAAAAAAATAAATAGAAGAGAGTCACTGGGTCTTAGGATTTCACCGAATTCATAACAATAGGTTTAATTATTCATTCTTCAGCAGTTATAGCTCAAACAATAAAACAACAAGGACTCTTATTTTTGCCAAGGTAGATTCTCCAAACATTAATTGTAAAACTTAAGCATGGGACATCTAAACATCTAAGTAAGCATGACCCATCTAATGAAATGACAACTAATTTTTTCAAATCATAATTCTACTTAAAATAATGCAAAAGTCATATAGAAAAATTAAATAAAATTCACCCATGCGTAAAGTTCGGCTTCCTACATCAACCCAGTGTAGGGGTTTATCTACTCATGATGTAGAAACGCTCAAAATGTATTTTTAATACTCAAAAGTGCTTACAAGAGGTGAAAAGATAAGAAAACTATATAAACCGGAAATTTGCAACGGTTAATGGCCGCTACAAACATACCGTTACAATTAAGCCCTTGTTACAGAAAACTATATTTCGAAACTATCGCAGGAAAACTGTCGTTCATGGAATGAACAACGACAGTTTTAAAACGACAGTCCTACTGAGTCGACTGTTCTTCTTTTTCTCTGCAGCAGCAGAGAAGTTTCTCTACAACCTCAGTTCTCTCCCCCAACTCTCGATAATCATTCTACATGCTCCCATAGGTCTTTTTATACTCAACAGGTACGATAAATCACAACAATGAATTCTAATAATATCCATTAATGACCTTTATTCTCCATGGCAGTTCACAGGGAAAGTTACCATTCTTTTACTCCTTCACGCGTCTGTTGCAGTCCAAATCCATGTAAACACGTCTCTGTGTATCCCATCTAGTGTCAAATACTCTCAGAACACACACATTCTTTCCAAGAATAGAGAATCATACCCAGAATATTTTATCCTCCCTGTTTTTCGAGATATGAAGAAATCTTCTTTCTTTCACGTAACAAATCACACTACCTTCCCTGTTTTGACTCAGCAGGATATTCTCAATTCAATTCCAAGATAAATCTCGTTAATACACTCCACTATTCTTCACGGGAAAATCTCGGGTTTGCTCTAGTAAATAACGTGCCATGTTTTCTTCAAATCAATGTTCTAGCCAATTCTAACCAAATGTAACGATCATACCATCCCTGTTTTGCATTAACAGACTCACTGAAGAATTTTCAGCGATTTAATCTCATTAGAACTCCTTCAAATTGTCAACCCTAGTTTTGCTGGTTCAAAACCAGTTTTTCCCGCCAAAAGTGTTCTTCATATTTTGCTTCAACCGGCCATTCTAGTCAAATTAGATCAAGTTAAAAGACCTTAGCAAGCCTGTTTATCCATAAGGAAGATACCCATTCAATATTAGCGATTAAGTCTAAATCTTCCACCTCCAAAATCCAAACCCTAAATCTTCCACCATTATTCCCGCCAAAACTGGATTTCAAAAGGTTGAAGATGAGGTGCCCCTTAACCTGTATGGATGTCCCTTTAGCAACTTGGGTGTAAAAATCAATTCTTGGGGTGCGAATAACCACATGTTCCAAATAACAAAGAAGGTGCCCCTTAGAAATTAGACACCCCTTAGTAATTGAGGTGCCCCTTAACCGACATTGAGAGTCCGAATAACACGTGTCCTCCAGGGTACAAAAACCACTTTTCGAGCAACTTTATCTATAAGAGCTTATTTGACAAAAACACCTACAAAGAAGATTATTAGTGATAAAATTGAGACCTAGCTAATATAAATATGGGAATAAAATGGCGCACTTACGTGCTTATCACATGTGTATTTCACAAACTTGGAATGACCAAAGTTAAGTATTGTAGTTTTTACCCTTCAAAAATTATAAAGATACCTAATCAGTATGAAAACGCGGGGTACCAAAATACACCACCAACTTTTTCTTAAACAATATGTATGGACAAACTTAACACAATTCTGAGAGTTCAACTTAATGAATCTTAATCAAGGAATAGTATCTCGAGTTATATCTCTATCTCTCACAATCATAAAGTTTACAGAGACTAGTCCGTGAACCTGATTTACGTGTGAGAGTACTTGGGTGATTCTAAAGATTAATTTCCGAAGAAATCAATCAAGTTGTATCCAACAAACAAGGTCGCACGTATCTACTTTGATTGATTAACGCACAACCTGTGATATTCCAATTATAAAGATAAACAATATAATGCGGAAAATAAATAACACAAACACCAGAAATTTTGTTAGCGAGGAAACCGCAAATGCATAAAAACCCCAGGACCTAGTCCAGATTGAACACCAAACTGTATTAAGCCGTTACATACACTATCCTACTACCAATTAACTTCGGACTGGAATGTAGTTGAGACCGATACAATAATTCAGTTACAGTTGCGTTCCTTACACCTCTTGATTCCCAGAAGGACTCTGTGCAATTCATTCCCTTAGCTGACGTCACACCAACTAAGAGTTGCTTCAACTCAATTGATGACTTCAAACCAATCTGCCTCATCACTTTCCTTACTTCCCTCCCCAAAACTAACCCGTTCTCCTTCACTTTGTGACCGAGGCAAGTCTGGAACGACCATTTCTTGGTTTAGGCTGGACTTGTACAGATTGATCTCTCGAATCTAAAGTACTACCTTACAGTCAATTGTTTAGGGTTTAAATTCGTTTCTCACCCACACACCCGAAATTACCAAAATCACCAGAAACTGTTTTTACCCATAAACAATTGACGACCACAGTGGGAGTTTGATCTTTCGGTTACAATGTCAATTTTCAACCATCGATCTCATGCTCGACCCATACATCAAGATGGTAGAAGCAGGCGCTCCGCTCAGGGATCGACAATTCAGTTACCAGACGACCCGATTATCAGTCTTGACATGGCGAGGGATGACTGGGGACTGCTTAGAGATTAAAAGCGAATGATTTAACCAAGGATCGACGACTCGATTATCAGATGAGACGACTGGGGACTTTCCACAATCACGGCGGTGCTTCCCATAAAACTTGGTCTTACACCCGGAGGGTTCCCTTTCCATCTGGAGACCTAAAAAACCGAGTAAGTCTTTCCTAGACAAGATATATGGTTTGCTATTTCAAGTTTTCAAGGGAATGATAAAACCGATAGCCATGTTATGTTTCACCCCATGTCATCTACCAACACACAGTTCCATGGTTTTCCTGGGATGTTTGCGTCACTTGCAATCGTAACCAAGACAACATCATTCTCAAAACAATCCATTCCAAAAGAATGATCCAAAACCCTCGAGGTAACATTTGTTTATCAATCCAATAAATCCAGGAAATCAAAACCATAAACTAGGCATTTCATTTGCCTTTCGGAAAAAAAGGTCACCTACCCGTACGTGCCTACTTGGCATAATAATGATTACCCATCGCTATTCATGAGGTAGTGGTTGTTGCTTGTGGATTTTTGGTTGGTGGGATGGTAGTTTTTATACGGTGATTATGGGTTATTATCGAGCCAGTGAGGATTTGATAACCAGTTTTTATAATGTATTGTCTGGATTTGAAAAAAGGCCATATGATGGTGTCGGGATTCGGGTATCTGGGTAGAATGGATATTGATGATATGATGGGCAATTTGGGCGTTGAACATAAAGTGAATGGTGTCATGGTTCCATGTGTTTGTTGTTGGATCGATGAGGTTTGCCACAAGTATGTCTGGTATAGGAGGGTGAATTGGTTGGTTATGTTAGTATAATATCCAGTTTCAAAGGATTTAGGTGTTTTATCCATTTCCAATCTTGGTGAATACATGTTCCCACAAAAAGACAACTAAGTTAGCTAAATATTTCCAATTGTGACTAACTGATGATTGAGGTTTTGGGATTTGGTATTGAGAAAACAAAGGTTGGTTGTGAACATATTTTTATCTACATAGGGAAATATACATGGAGTTGTCATTGTTGTGTACTTGTCAAACCCTTTTGATGAGTAGAGCTTGGTTGTGATGTTTGTTTTTCCTAATGCCTTATATTTCATCATTTTCTTGTTTAGTGAGCTTATCCCAGCCACTTGGGTGCAACTTCGTGGTGCGTTTTTCATGTCCCAAAAAAAAAAAAATCCTTATGATTTTATCCATGTTGGTGTGGACATTCGTGGGTAGAAGTTGTGTCTGCACGAGATGGTTGGTTGTAGGTGTGAGTGATGTGTTGATGAGTGGTAACCAACCTGTTTGGTTTAGGAATTTACAAATCTATCATTTTTCTTTTCATTTCATTCGGTTTAGCAGTTCATAAAACATATGTTAGTTGTTTCTTCCCTTACTAAATTGGATTCCAAATATTTAGGTGGATGTGGTGAGTTGGGTACTTGAAAGATTGAGGTTAACCATCGTATTGCCTCATGTTGAAGTTTCAGATGATAAATGAGATGAGATTTTTCGTTGTTGTCAGTTGACCAGCTGATGTTGTGTACGCCTGTATGATGTTATGAAGAGTGTTGCTAGATTCTCGAACAACCGTACAAGTGAAGAGCAAATCATCTGCATACATGAGGCTTAGAATGGGTATAAATTTTTTGGATATTTTTAATACTCCCACATCTCCTAGTTGTGTTTGGTATCCCAGGTTTGAGGATAATATTTTTACACATAGAGTGAACAAGTACAGCGACGACGGGTCTCCCTTATGAATGTCACGTTGTGGTTGGATGAGACCATCTGAGTTGCCATTCATGTTGATGGAGTATGTGAGTGAAGTGACATAGTTCATGATGTAATCAATGAACCTTTGTAGGAATCCTAGTTTGCATAAAGTTAGCTCGATGAAACCCCATTCGAGTCTACATATGCTTTTTGTATGTCCAACTTCAGTGTAATTCTAGGATAAGCGCTAGGAGGCGCCTTTTTGATACGATGGAATAATTCAGTCGCAATTTCTATGTTAACATGGATTGCACGATTTGGTACAAAAGCACTCTGGAATGGGATTATGATGAATTGTAGAATAGTCACTAAAATATTTGCAATGATTTTGTAGACTACCTTAAAGAGTCCAATATGTATGAAATGTTATGGTTTGGTTGGTTTTGGGATTTTGGTGTGACGGTGATATTGATATGATTCATTGGGCTTTTTAAATGGTTGTACTGGAAGAAATATGAGAACATGTCGGTTAGCGGAGGCCCAGTTGTATCCCATGAAAGTTTAAATAACTTACTAGTGTAGCCATCTGGGCCGGTGCTTTGTCCGATCCAATTGATTATAAGGATTTCCATATTTCTTCGGGAGATATTGGTTGCATCAGTCTTTGAGTCCATTGAACTATATATAGATTCTTGGGGAGATCTAATCAAAGAGTTTCATATTAATTGTAGTTGGTGATGCTCTTGGAGATAGTTGGAGAGTCTGTAAATGTATTTACCTAAAATCTGAGAGAGGTTAGAAGTGGGATTCTAGGATTTCTAAAAGTGAGTTACGGGAGGTTGAAAACGAACAATCTTCGCCTAAACCACGCACAGTGGCCGTTTAAAGGATGCTTCAATCACATGAGAGGTTATGGCTGGTCTTACTGTGGGAAGCAGATGAAGAGAGAGAGAGATCAGGGAATTTTAGGGTTTGAAGAAGAATTTCTCTGAGAGGTTATGAGAAAGATATTGTAGTTTATAAAAATAGATGACCTATTTATAGCTAAATTCTCTAATCTCAAGTCGGTGAAGATAAGGATTGCTTTCCGTGCCGTGCGGATCAATTCTCCCATCTCTTCGGGAATATGGATAAACTAGGTTGAGTTTATCTTATTACTCCACCGCATTTACTCTCTTCTGCGGTGAGAAATAAGCCGGGTATTTCTCACACGTGCCGTAGACCACCAGACCAAAACCCTAATTGTTATCCCCCCATTTGTGTGAAGCTGAGTCAGCCTTTGTGATGACATATAAAGAGAGATAAATATTCTCTTTAGCCGAGTTGGCCGAGATAGAGAGATATTCTCTGATTTGTAAGAATGACTAGGATGAGTCACGTGAAAAGGCATGAGGTGCCTCAGAATTCGTGTGGAGAGGAGACTTTATTCCTATGTGAGGATCGTGCCTACCATGGGGAATATTCAGCCTTATTGGAGTTTTCCCGAGAGATTCGAATCTCTCCGAGGTTTTGCAGAGAGATTTTGCAAAGGGATCAGAATCTCTCTTTGGCCAGATGGGACTTGTCTTGAAGGGAGAGAAAAGGATTTTGTATGCCCGATTAATATCTCTACGAGACTTTGGCTCACTTGTCTTTGACCAGCGTATTTTACAGAGATGTATTAGGAATTAACTGTATGTCCATATAATGGGATAACAAGACTAGTGTATCTCGAAGGGATGTTCTAGGAGTCTGTCGAAAGGGCCCGGAGGCAGAATAACTAGTGAATCTCATGGGGATACCCTAAGAGTTATTCGGAAGCCTCAGTAAGTCGAGTCAGAGCCTAGAGTAGACATGACCAGTGTATCTCTCGACGATGTACTAGGAATCAGTCCTCGATCTCAAATAGGGTGAGTCGTGCTTACAGGAGATATGCATATCTACGATATGGGTTATAAGTCCGTCGGGGACGTATTTACACATCTACAGAGCCTACATGACTAGCAGCTTCTCATCGAGGATATATACTTGGAATCATGGCTTCACAATCAGATGCGTTTCGCGAAGACATGCTGGAATTGTGGCTGTTCTGGTTCATAAGTCTGTCGGGGACGTTTTATGCTCTATAGAACCTACGTGACTAGTAGTATTTTGTCAAGGATGTGCGCTAGAAATCACGGCATCATGACCAGAAATGTCTCGTGGGGACGTATACTAGAAATTGTGGCTAAGAATTCCTTGAGAGTCAAGAGCTTAATCTCTTGCGAGAGTGGAATTTTATCTATGGTCTTGAAATGACACTTTTACACTTTATCTGAATTTCACCATCTACATTAAGTCCCCTACTTAGAGTAGAACCTTGATTGTTCTATGATGAGTATATAGATGGTAACAAATTATTCGTAAGAAATAACGATTTTTTCGTCCTTTTATACTTGCAGAATCCCCGAATTGATGTTTAGCCTTCGATTGTTATGACTCTGATCTTGGAATCAATTCTAGACTTTGGAACTTCCTGAGATTTCGTGTTGGACGTTAATGACATGATCCTGAAGTCTTGATGAAACAAAATATCCGTCTTAAGCGAATGTAGTTTGTTAACTAGGGTTTACTTAGCCAAAACCCTAACTTTTCTTTCTTTGTGCATCCTTGAGCTTCTGAGTTTGTATAGGAGAGTATGTGGGTAAGATAGAATTTTGAATGGCTCCTGGATGACCTTGATGTTGGTGAAGGGCTGTGAGAAAAGACATGCATTTACTCTTGAAGTTAAAGGGTCCATATCCCATGTAAATTCTGAACTCAGGCTTGTATCATACCTAAACCCTAATTTCTCTTTTGTTCGCGTCTGACTCCTTCAGACACTCTGGAGAGGCTTTACAAGGCTTGGAAGGTGTGCATATATATTTTGGGTTTAACACCTTGTGTGATGAGAGTTTGTTCAATTCCTTGTGCCAATCAAACTCCTCTTTATTAGAAAAAGTACATACCTTTGAAACTAAGGGTATTTTCATCAAAAACCACTATGAACTTGATTTTTTTATTTGTCATGAGAGAAACCATGAGATTCCCAGGCATGGTCATGGTTTGAGAGAGGGAGAGAGGCACGTGTCTGGTCCTGCTTTTGGAAATTATGCACTCGAACTTCCCTGTTTAAGTTAATTCCCTTTATTTTCTCTGAAATTCTGCTTTTCAAAACTCCATTTAAATCTCATTCTTCTTTGAACACTTAGAGAACTTAATGTTCATGTTCATGAGGCCTTGGTAATGAGTAGATGAGAGCTTGGTCTGTCTCTAGCTGTATTAAGGCTTTTTTTCTTTAAAAATACTCAAAATTGCAATATAAGGGTATTTTGGTCAAAATCCCTTATGAGCTCGTTTTTTTTTTTTTGAAGAGTAATGAGCTAAAAGGGATTGATAGAGGCTTAGAGAACCTTCCAAGAGAATGGATGAGGCTCGGTCCCATCTCTTTTAGAATAAATCACTTTTTTCACCAAATTCTTGAAATTAGGGTTTTTGACCCTCTGAAAAAATTTCGAGAGAATAAATCACGTTCCACTGGCCTAGGAGAGCATCCTCACGCATGAAAAGGTCTTGGACGCCACTTGGAGGAGTTTTGGAAGGAGAAAAGACCTTGGTTTCCTTATTTGACCCAAATTCTTTTAATTTCCTCTTTTAGTTCTAACTCCTTTTCCTTTTGCTTCAAGGCTTCCTTTTTTGGGATTTAATTAAAAAAGAGAAGTATTTTGACATGTGACAACACATGAAAACTAGCCCATGAATTCTATTTCCATGTCTTTGGTCATGGCATGCATATATATACGCATGTGTAGTTGGATTTCGTAAACAATTTCGTTTTCTTCTTTTATAGAAAAACAGACTTCATTCACATTATCCCTTCTTTTGACTAAAACTTCCATTGTGTCTTCAAACACGCTCAACATTATGACTTCCAGTGATGTTAACAGTAGCATCAATTCCGCCCATTTTTACCAGAGTTCAATAAAACCCGCAAATTCTGTTATCTCAGCTGTAAAACGCAAATCTTCTGTCCAAGTATACATCCCTACTCTTAATTCACTACTCGTTTTTATTGCTTCACATTCTGATAGAATACGTATTTCTGGAAAACCACATAACGCTTAGGAAAGTGATCTTGAACATATGCTAGAGTCCCCGGGAAGGCTAACCAGAACTCTCTTCCTTGCCAAGCTATCATGGAAAAATACTACGATAAACTCCAGGTTGGTCTTGCAATTTTTTTCATGAGCACTTGATTCATTAGAGCTCGAGTTTTTAGTTTTTCAGTGATAAAGCCGAATTTAAAGTGCTTTAAATAGTCGTCCATACAGATTCGGCTTCAAAACCTCAACCCCAATTATGGAAAGAAGTAGAAAAATCTAACCAGTGCAATATGAATAACTTGATTCTGATTCAATTAGTTTAACCAATTAGACATACGCTTTCGACTTCAGTCTTCCAATTCCTCGCTCCTCATTGTGTGATAATCTGAGTTGATAAGGGACTGCTGATATGACCTAATGTTTAAACGTCATCCCTTGAATATGATTACTTTAGTAAATCTCCTTGGATTTATAAGAAATATGCCTTCCAATTGATTTTCCGTTTATACTCTGTTGGGTGCAATAATCAAAACAAAGAAAAATCAAATAAGCAAAAGTTATTGATACTTAGCTCCTTTTAATGGAAGTGATGGATTTGACAAAACGAGCGAGCTTCTCATATCTCCACAACAACAAAAAGGCAAAACTTTGAAAAACAGAGTGAGTCACGTGTTAAACACGTTTCCCTTAAGACATTAGCGCCCGGATACACTCAAGAGTGATGCTATAGACCTCACAGGACGGATATCTCCAGGATAAAACACCCTAATACACATATTACTAGCATACGTAGTAGATGCTCAAACTTGAGCTTGGCAACTCCGAAAAAAAAAACCCTTAAGGAAAATTGCGAACGCATAAAGAAAAAATATAAAATATCTTCCCTTGGGGGTCCCTTTAAAATATAGAGCAACCCGTTTCCCATTGATTTTACAAAAGTAGTGAATTTGTTTATATAATGGAACAAAACAACTTAAGAAGAGGAACTCCCCGATGTGGGACTAAAAAGCTTATATAGTCTCTTAAAAAAACTAAAAAGTGGAAACTCCACAATGTGGGACTAATAAATTTTTCATTCACAAAAGAAAACATAAATTATAATTTTATTAAAACCTTAAAAATTAATTTTTAGTAATTGTTTTCCAACAATCCCCCACATGAATGAAAACTCAATAAAAACACGAAAACACAGATAGATCTTGGTAAATCAACAACCCAATCTCCCGAACTGATTGAACAGCTAGAAAAATCGTGGGTGTTGAAGTCATACTAGCCATTCCAACGTCATCTCCCCCACACAACAATGTGTTGACCCTAGGTTCATACTATGGATTGGAAAAATCATATAGTATAGAGAGCTTTCATCTTTAGTTACTCACAAATGAGACTAAAGGTTCTTTCACCAAAGTGAAAAGCATGAACTAGTGAACTCTTAGTGACCCTTAGGTCATAAGTCCCAGTCATACCAAAATCGTCAAAACGAAAATCACATAAAAAGAGCAGGAAATACCATTTTAGGCAGAGGTGTCCATGAGGTCTTGAACCTTTGCTTAGTGACATATTACCAGAATTACTTATTAGATACAGTGAACTATGTCTTGAACTGCTATCATTTGATGTAATTCGAGATAACGACCACGGATGATATCTCCCAGGGTGCTGCCAAGCTCGTGCCGTTTTGTCCAATTTGGCCCTGGACATATCCTGTTTCTCAGAATGCTCTAGATAATCAAAGCTCATATTCTCATAGGAAGCGGCCCCACTTCCTCATTCAGATAGGTGAGTTCCATAAAGAGTGTTACTGCTACACCCCACTTCAATCTTAAATTGAAACTATAGAACTCATTAAGACTTCTTAAAAGTCATCCTTCACATGCAGTCACACTATCACGTCTACACCATAGGGAAGGGACAGAGAATAAAATTCTCTGATAGTGTTTACCTTTACCCACCACAAATTAGTTGTCTCATTCGAAACCTTGATCTTGGGATCTCCAGTCATCAAGGTTGAGTATCCTTCATGGCAAGTTTAATTTATGAGCTTAAGCCCCATCCTCCTCGATGCATTTCTAACTATCTCTTTGGATAAACCTTTCGTCAAAGGTTGCGCGATATTCTCCTTGGACTTTATCCAATCAATGGAAATAACGCCGACTGAGATTAGTTATTTTTAGCTTTAGCTATTATAGCTTGGATAACATGATAGGTGTAGATTACACCTAATTTACTATCTAGTAGTTTATGCTTACTTTGCTATTTTTCTTGTAAATTATGTATTTTACATGTTTTTTTGAGTTATTAGGTACTCTGGAGTCGCACGGAGGAAAAGAAGAAGAAATTACCAAATTTGAGCAAAAAGGGTAAAAAGGTCATTTCAGGGGCAAACACTGTATGGAGCTCAATAAAGGTTAAGGGGCAACTTTGTTTTGAAGTTTTAAAGACAAGCCAGCTATGGTTAAGGGGTTACCATCTAGGATATCCCTTATAAGTATCAATGGGTGTAATTATCACTGGGTACCCCTTATCCAGAGAGCTATTGTGTTATTGGCACCCAAACTGGGGTGGCTCTTGAGTGGGGCATCATAATCCTGTCTTATTCCCTACAACCCTAAATCGAGAAGACATTTTTGTTCCCAAATCATTAGTATCTGAAATTGATAAACACAAGCACAATGACGACAAAGAACTGCTCATCGAAATCTAGGGATCAAATCGAGAAGATATGAAGAAATTGAGAGACGGGGTTGCTGATGAAAGAAACTTAGGGTTGCTATTGTTCCATGGAGAAACAGATCGATAAGTTGAAGCTCAGAGAGCTGTTAATGGTGTTGAGAAGGAGAAGCAGCGTCTGCCGCTGTTGAAATTGAGGAAGTAAAGAAAGAAAAGCTGTGTAGCAGCCAGGGAGGAATCGGTGATGAATTACAAATGGGTGTGATGCTGTATGGATCTAAATCGAGAGAAATGGGGGTTTGGTATCGATCGGTGAAGAAAAATTATATGCTTCCAAAAAGAGATGGGTCTTTGGTGTTCATGGAGGCAACTGAGCTGAGAGGATGAATTGATGGTTCTGTGAGTGATTGAAGGAGTTAACTGAAGTGGGTTAAACTCGATTCAGGTTTGGATTGATAAGATGATAAACCTGTTGCTGTTTTTAATTTGATAATGGGTGAAGTTCTGATTGAATGTGTATGAAATGGTTTAGATGAATGTTAGGACAGGGGTTATGAGATCCAATGAGGAAGAAAATGAGTACAAACGGAGTTTTGTGAATTACAGATTGGCAGTGGCATAAAATGTGTTTGTCAAAAAGCCTCAATGACCAGTTTTTCTGTACAAGTGCCATCACCAGGCTATGGATGTGTAGGTCAGGTGGTGGACATGATCAAGAAGGAATTACAAGGGAAATGGTTAGAGTGGTTTTGCTGATGAACTGAAGATGTATGTGAAATTGAGATGGAAGGGTAAACTTAGAAGCTCTTGGTTGATGATGTTGGAATTGCGGCTAGAATGGCAGATGGTGGTTGGTGATGGTGATGCTGGTTCAAAGATTTTGAGGTGCTGTGATTGGGTTGTCGCTGCAATCTATGCAAGAGCAGAAGATTCTAAAGGGAATGATGGTGTTGGTAGTTCAAGAATGGGTTCTATCTGAGATTGAAGTTGTGGTCTGAGTGTGTGTTAGATGATGCTATTGAGTATGCCTGGAATGAACTGAAGTCTGTAATGAAGAATGGAGCTGCAATTGGAGGATTTGAAGCTTTGTTGCTGGTTAGTCAAAATTGGGTTGTGTATGTTTGAGTTCTAGTGATGAAAAGATGGCCAGGTGATGACATTGATTGCTGGCGACTATGGAGAATAAAGCTACAGCTGCAATGAAGTGTTGGTGCTGCTGCAATGAAGCATAGATGGAGAGAATTATTGGGTCTGTGAATACAAGGAATATTACAATGGATGAAATTGTTGCAGTTGTTATGAATGAAAAGTGACAGGGTGAAGTATGAAGCAATGGATAGATGGGTTTCAGTTGAAAAGACTAGGAGAGTTGCTGAATGAGTTGTAGTATTGAGATTTGTAGGTGGTATGTGCAGTAGGAAAGTGCAGGGAATGGTGTTTGAACTACATGGAACTGGTAGCAATGGAATAGGGTGGTAGATGGCAAGGTCCATCCATCATGGATGGGAATAAGCTGCAACTTAAGTGCAGGGGAAGTGACAGAAGCACAGAATATGGCCATCTTGGCCGTAACTGAAGTTGCAGAAACACAGAAAATGCAGGGCCATCTTGGCCGTGATTGCACAACTGCAACAAATTTGGCCTGGGAAAGTAGCATGGCTAGAACCAGCCAGCCGATTTAGCTAGCTGACTCGGTTCTGACTCAGTGATTTGGGTCTAACTCATTCCTTGACTGTTGACTAACAGTTTGACCGTTAGGTCAATGTTTATTTTAACGGAATCGTGATGGAATATTCCGTCGACGGACAATATTTTCAGGTTTCCGACGACGACAAATTCCGGCCAACTTCCGGCCAAAAACACAGTTTTCCGGTGACCAAAAATGCAGCATTTTGGGTGGACTTCTCTCATGTGTGTGAAGACTTAGAATTGGGAATTGGATGAAAACTTGGAAGTTTTGGAGAATTGGACTAGAAATTGGAATATGGCTCAAATTGGGAAAGTGGTGTTCTTTTGGAATGAGGATTCTTTTCCTACAAAGACATGGAGAGTATTAAAGCCTATAAATAAAGGAGTTCTCTACAACTTTTTACACACATCTACTTTGGAGAAGGAGTTAAAGTGCACAA
This sequence comes from Papaver bracteatum, assembly GCA_023529315.1. Taxonomy (NCBI): domain Eukaryota; kingdom Viridiplantae; phylum Streptophyta; class Magnoliopsida; order Ranunculales; family Papaveraceae; genus Papaver; species Papaver bracteatum. The sequence continues at coordinate 266,313 of JAJJWX010004041.1, forward strand.
GGATTGGAGGAAGGAGCAACCATCATCTTTTCAATAAGTTTTCTTTCTTCCTTAAATTATTATTATTATTGTGTGAACTCCAAACTATGAGTAGCTAATTTTCTTATTGATTGAGGATGAATTCCTAGTTCTTAATATATGATTTGAGTTTTGTTTCAATTCTACTTTGAAGTTTTTCATATGATTATCGTTTGTTTTTACTAATATTAGTGTCTATGCTTGATTTATAGGTCGTTTGGGTGGCCAACTAAATTGATTTGTTAATTGATCTAAAGCTAGTGAAAGTTAGGGGATAAGTAATCGTTTCTTGACTATTTACATAAGTAGAAAACACAAGACCTTGCGGAGGGATTCCGTGGAGCAATTGTGTGTGAAAGAAACGTTAGCAAGTGGACCTTGATCTAAGAGTCTAACTACTAATATCAACCTAATAAATTCATGAATCTTAATGCGTTTAACTAAATTACATCTTGGGTGATCTACTACTAGGTGGTTTGGTGAATAGAATCCGGTAGGAGAGAACTTCCGTATCCGGTGAAATAAGGGATTTTGGGGTTAGCACTGATCTAGCTGCTATACCTACGGTTGGTGATAATCTATGACTAATAACAAGTGGAAAAGAACATAAATTTAATCATTGTTTTGCAACGAAGAAGGATTCCTTGATCTATTCTCTCTCATTGATTTCAACTTACACTTTTAATTACTTTGTTTATTTCTTTTGCTTTATAAGTTTTACAACCAATACCCCCCTTTTGTGACAATTTTACAACTAATAATCTCTTGCTCCTCGTGGGATCGATCTTAACTACCCTATATTACTAGTTAATTAGGTAGTAAAATATTAATTAATTTGTTGTGGTTACGACACGCATCATAACACAATGTATAGTGTAGGTGTAAATTATCTACAGATCCAGGTGGCAACATCCTAGACCCAGTGCACCCAAATACAAAGAAACGCGAAGTATAGAACAAAGATTAAAGAGCGCGAGATTTAAGGAAGCCACGTGGATCGGGCGTAATAATGTCGGACAAGACTTGACCCAGACTTCTGATAAAGCTGACAAGATAAGGCGGGACGGGACAAATGAGTAGCTACAGTCAAACATGCAAGAAAGTGTGGAACACATCGGCTGATCATAAGGGCGACTATCGAGACAGCCGACATCGCGTCAACAGAGGACCATAAGAGATTGGATCGAACGAAATACAGGAGAGGAGCCAAGATGCATCGACCGCACAAGACGACGTGAGTCGGCCCGATCACAGAACAACTAATTAGATGTAACATGGTCAACATTCTAACTTCGTTGAATAAACTTTCTCCTATAAATATCGGGACTTGTATTCTAGAGAGGCAGGTTGTAATTTTTGGGAGAGAAAGGAGAGAGAAACCCGAGTTAGCATTAGAAAGAAGTGAATGAGAAGTAAGTTCATCTTGTAAGGAAATCCCACTAAGAGCAACACCTTTGTAACACCGTGAAGTAATAAGATTCATCATTTCACCCCCGTGGACGTAGGTAATCATACCGAACCACGTATATCTTGTGTTCATGGTTGAGTGTTTACTTTCGTTTGAGAAGAGTCGTACATTTCTATCCTTTGGATGTAGTTTGTAGTAAAATGCATCTATATTCTGGCGCCGACTAAGGGGACACGACTAAGATATCCGGATACCTTGCCATTAAAGTCTTCAGAGACGATCAACAGCTCCTCAATACACGTTAATGTGTTGGAGTAGAGGCTACGATGAACTCTGTTGGCGAAGTAATGGTTGTTTTGAGTCATTTCTTGAGAATTTAAAGTCATAGTAGTAGCAGTGTCTTCTTAGCGTCTTCAACAGTTTGATCGACAGGAGAAACTTCACGAGCTCACCAGCGACTAACGAGTTCAAGGTTAGAAGCTACGTGAAGAATCTGTTGAAGGGACGACTGTTTGTTCTTGATAATTGTGTGTTTGTTAGCGTTAAGCGAGTTGTATTTAGCTGCGGTAAGAAGTTGGGTGCTCGGAGTTACCATAAGTTAGCATTTTAGATGTTTCATCGTGTAATGAACTGTCGACCTTGTATAATTTTTAGCCGACGGTGTAGCGTAAGTCGTCGGAAAGGTCATAATTAAATCTCGAGAAAGTGGAGTTGGTACAAGTTCAAATTAATTCTAGGGGTTAATTTCCGTAATTTCTAAGCATCACGTGCATAAGATCAATGATTTGGAGCATGTAGAACAAAGGACAAACCAACTTAAATGCATAGGTCGAGTACAGAGAGCGACGTCGTACGGAGTGATAGTGACGGGAAAGTGAGTACAGCCACAGATTCAGCATAAGACCAAAATAGGGTAGATAAACGGAACCCACCTGATAACCAAAGTTGACCCTGCATAGTGATGATGAGTCATGAGAGTCGAACGTTTCGCCTTTTTTGTCCGTGCATTTTGTTAGAAAAATCATGTCGAAGTAAGGGGTTCTTTTTCGTATTTGCTGACGTAGGGACGGGCGATACTCGGCTTATCACGCGACGTAACTAATGGCTAGCACTTCAGGGACGATAAGGATGTTGAGGAATCGCATGGTCACTAGCAGCAGCATGCAGGCAGGGATAACGGGGCCGAGGCAAGGGAACAGTCGACAAACACCGCCCGAGGAATCTCATGCAGCTGCGCGAGGGATGCCTGTTGTAGAAGAGGAAGTAGATTTGGGGCGGGATGATAACACCTTACCTCTGCACCAGATTATACTAACTCAGAGAAGAGTCGATCAAGTCGATGGACTCACAGCTTCAGACACCGATGACGATGAGGAAGCACTTGCAGCGCGAGCTCAGAGGCAATCGACGAGGCGAAAAATTGAACACAAGGAATCTTTGGGAAGGGAACAAGAGCGTCTTAGGCAGATTCAGTTGGGGCGAGCAATAGCAAGTGACATCGGCCCGACAACCGTTCAAGCTGTCAATCATATAACCAATCCAATACCACCCCCACCACCCACATCAGCACCATTACAACCTCGGCCACACCAACCCAATGGAAATTCCAGTCATGAGAGTACGGACCCGACGTTGTTGGCCATTTTGGAGAGTCAGAGGAGACAAGAAGCAGCACTGAGGGAACTCCAGCAGCAGAATTTAGCCTTGGAGTATGAGAACTACAAACTGAGGAACCAACGGACCAGATCAAGAGGGTCGTCAAGCCGAGGAACATCGGGTTATCATGGCCGATCCGATCACTTGCCACCCATGATGGGGCAGAGTAACATTAATCAGCCCAATTAGTCAGGTCAGCCGCCATTACCTCCGGTTCCCCCAACGCAGAGATATGGACCACCCGAGGACTCGTCCACCGATGAAGAAAGGCGAGGAAGGGACGGGCGACAAGATGAGACAACTAAAGCCAAGATTAAGGAGTTGGAAGCAAAAATCAAGGAACTTTCGGGCGGAAGCGAAGAGGATAAGCTGGCCGAGATTATGAGCGAAGCCTAGAAAACGCCTTTCTCTCAAGAATTGGAACAAATGCCGTTCCCACCTAAGTGTACTTTACCTTCATTCCCCTCTAGATTTGATGGAACTGGCGATGCGACCGAACACCTTAAGATGTATACCATGTCACTGATCCAATGGAGAAGTAACCCGGTAGTTATGTGTAAATTCTTTCCAGCTAGTTTGGAGGGCGAGGCGCGAGATTGGTTTTATTCGCTCGCACCTAGTTTGATCAACGGGTATGATGCGCTAGTCGAGGCCTTCCTTGAGACCTATATGCATAACAGTCAACCTCGGCCAAGAATGAACAAGCTGTTTACCCTCGCCCGAAGATTCATAGAGCCATTGAGAACCTTGACCCACAAGATGGAGGAATCGCGTATCGAAATTGGGAAGGTACCGGTGGACCAAGCCATCTTTGGGTTTGAAAACGCGTTGGGGAGATCGGACCCCATTTGGATTGCCATGTTTTCTGAAAAACCTAAAACCTTAAAGGAGATGAGAAGAATGCAAGAACACTACATCGCCTTGGAAGAAATTCAGGCCGAATCAAGAGATAGAGGGGTACAAGAAGCCGATCTTGAAGTCGGATCGAAACTAAAACGGTCACGGACGACCATATCAAAGCGATCGAGAAAAAAGATCGGACCCTCCCCCGAGGAACAGTGAGAAGAGGGAATGGATGGCCAAAGGGAAGAAGCCAAAGCAGGAAGCCCGATCGTATACCCCACTAAACACTTCTTTGGAAGAGGTGTTCAAGGAAGTTGAGAAGAGGAGCGACATCAACTACCCAGCATCGAGGGGGGTACAGTTCCAAGAGACCCGAGATCATCCCGAATACTGTCACTACCATCAGTATAGGGGCCATTCCACCAATAACTGTCGAGAGGTGAAAGATATTGTTCAACACCTCATCCGCGATGGATATTTGAGGCAAAAGATGTCCGCCACCCCCTTCGGCCGGAAGCAACACCCGATGCGCCAGTTCATCAAGTCCGCATCGATAGGGCGAACCAATTCGTAAACACCATTTCACATTCGGATATGCAAAACTACACTCTCGCCCAGTAATCACCACTAGGATCCATAAAAGGGATCATGACGGTAAAGAGATATTCAGCGTAGCCAAGTCTCTTCCCATGGAACCCTGGATGACGGTGCCCATATCGTTCTCGGCTAAGGATATCCCAGCAAACGGACTGGCACACAGCGATCCACTGGTCATCAAACTGTTGATTGAAAAGTGGGGAGTAAGAAGGATTCTTGTGGATAGCGGAAGTTCAGTCGAGGTGCTGTTTCGACACGTTCGAAGAATGAAACTCTCGACGATATGCTCGTCCCATCCACATACCGTATCTACGGATTCAACGGCACAGTAACCATCCCGAAGGGCGAAGTAACTTTAAGAGTTTCAGATGGTGGTGGCTACCTCGACACACTAACCACTTTCTGTGTAGTCGACGTCGCTTCACCTTATGAGGCCATTATCGGGCGCCCATGGGTTGCGGGGATAAAGGGCGTAGCATCGGCCTACCATCAAAGGTTAAGGTTCCCGACTTGCAAGGGAATAGCGGAAGTTATGGGCGACTCCCAGGCGGCACGACAATGCATGAAAGTTGATATAAAAATAAATGAGCGACGGCGAGCTCGGCAAAGGCAAGAAAAGAACAAAGAAAAGGAAGTGAAGGCAGCAAAATAATTGGAGGAGGAGATTTATCAAGCGGTCCTGGCACACGAAACGCGAGAACAAGACCCTTTATAGCAATTAAAGGAAGCATCCCCAGTCAGGGAGACCAAATCAAACTTCTCGACAGTCGAGCCGACTAAAGAAGTAAACTTGGGAACGATAGAGGAACCTAAAGTAGTGAGGATCGGGGCATTACTATCGAACGAAGAAACCAGTAAACTCACGACGCTATTAAAAGAAAACCTGGAGGCATTCGCTTGGGAAGTGCATGATTTGGAGGGTATTGACCCAAAGGTCTGCTGTCATCACTTAAAAATTGATCCGAAGTTCAAACCGGTTAGACAAAAAATGAGGCGTATCGCGCCAGAATTGCAAGCGGTGGTCGAGGTCGAGTGAAGAAGTTACAAGAATCCGAATAATAAGGAAGTCCCACTACCCACAGTGGATATCTAACATGGTCGTGGTACCAAAAAAGAAAGGGGGAGTCCGAATATGTATTGATTTCAGCGACTTGAACAAGGCCTGCCCGAAAGACAGCTTCACCCTTCCCAGTATAGATCAATTAGTAAAATTAATAGTGGGATACGAGGCGATGACTTTAATGGACGGATACATGGGATACAACCAAATACCACTGGCGCCCGAGGACCAGGAACACACCTCCTTCTTCACGCCACGAGGATTGTATTGTTACACCAAGATGCCATTCGGACTTAGGAATGCTGGGGCTACGTACCATAGATTGGTAGGCGATATGTTCGAAGACAAGATTCACGATACCATAGAAGTTTACGTGGATGACATGTTAGTTAAGAGTCGGAAATCAAAAAACCACGTCCGAGACCTTCGAGAGATCTTTCAAACAATGAGGAAACACAAGATGAAGATTAATCCTGCCAAGTGTGACTTCTGGGTCACATCGGGGAAATTCTTAGGCTACATCATCACTCCCAGGGGAATAGAAGCGGATCCCGAGAAGGTACGAGCCGTCCTTGACATGCCATCTCCCGCGACGGTGAAAGACGTGCAGAAACTAAACGGTTGCATAGCCGTATTGGGACTATTTGTGTCACGATCATCGGACAAATGCAAGGTTTTTTACGATATCTTGTAGAAAGGAGAAAAATTCCGATGGACGGACGCAAGCGAAGAAGCTTTTCAAAGTATCAAGATACATCTAGCTAGCCTCCCGGTCCTTCAAAGGCCTGAGCCGTCAGAAATTCTCACTTTATACTTAGGCGCGACACCCTATGCCATAAGTGTGGTATTGGTTAAAACAGAGATGGGCGTGGAAAAGCCGGTATACTTCGCCAACAAAACTTTAAGTCCGGCCGAGAAGAACTACACTAGAATGGAGCAGATGGTGCTCGCGCTAGCCTTTGCTGCCTCTAAACTACGAACATATTTTCAAGCTCATCGAATACTGGGTGCTCACCAAATCGCTTATCGAAGCGGTCTTGGATAGTCTTTGGGCGATCGGGAGAATCTCCAAGTGGGGAGCCATAATCAAACAATATGATGTGATATACGAGACAAGAACCGCGATCAAAGGACAAGTAGTGGCCGATTTCTTGCAGACTTCCCCAGTAGTGATGAGGACGAGGTAGAAGATATACCGGGAATGACAGAAGAAGAAAGAGGGGTCGGGGACTGCTAGCCGCTAGTAGCCCAACACGATGGGAAGTATTTGTTGATGGGGCATCTAACAAAGACGGATCGGGTCTCGGGTTGGTGTTCACCACGCCAAAGGGGAGGAAGATTGTGCATTCGTTCAGGTTAGAATTCAAGGCAACGAACAACGTCACCGAATATGAGGCGGTGATCCATGCCTTACGGATAATTGTGGAAATGGGGCTGCATGAGGTTCGACTGACTAGTGACTCTCAACTAGTGATCCGGAAAATTACGGGCCAATACGCTACACACGATCCGGTGCTGCAAAAATATTGGGAGCTCGCCCAATTTTACATCAAGCAAATCCAGATATTAAATTCCGCCACATCTGCCGAAAGGATAACAGACACTCGGATGCTCTATCATACATCGCCTCACATTTAGTAGACCCGAGCATTGAAGGGATACGCGTTATGAGGCTACTTAACCTGTCTATCCCTGAAACACCAGAAGCACGGATCGAGGTGGTCGTTAACACAGCCGAGAGATACAAAGAAGGCGACTGGAGAAAGCCGATACATCAATACTTAGAGACGGGTGAGCTACCTAAGAGTCGGCCCGAGATTAACAAGATCAAAAGTAAATCGGACGCCTACGAGTTAAGTGGGGGGATCTTATATCGGCATTCCTACCTAGGGCCACTCCTACGATGCTTAAGCAGGGAAGAAGGCCATATAATCCTACATGAGCTACACTATGGGGCGGCTGGAAATCACAGCTCGGGAAGAAGCTTGTCGGCTAAGGAAAAAAACAATGGGCTACTTTTGGATGTATATGAACGAGGACGCAAAGAAAATGGCAAGAGCTTGTGAAGAGTGTCAGCGTTTCGGGAAGAAAATTCATGCTCCCGGCGTACCGTTAAACTCGATCATAAGTCCGTGGCCTTTTGCTAAATGGGGAGTGGACATTGTCGGGCCGTTACATATAAGAACGGGGCAAAGGAAGTATTTGATCGTGGATACGGATTATTTTACCAAGTGGGTCGAGGCGGCACCACTGAGGCATATTCGAGACAAAGATGTTTTTAAGTTCATTTGGGAACATATCATTTGTCGCTTCGGGGTCCCGGCTTCCATCGTCTCTGATAATGGAAAACAACTACATGGTGAGAACATTGATCTTCTATTTAACACTTACAACATCAGGAAGAGCAAAGCTACCCCGATTTACCCCCAGTGCAATGGGCAGGCCGAGATCACTAATAAGACCATCGCCGATAACATGAAGAAGAAATTGGACGTGGAATATGGAAACTGGTGCGAGGAATTATATAACGTCCTATGGGCATACAGAACCACACGGAGGGAAGATATGGGGTTCTCCCTTTTTATGCTTACCTACGGAACCGAGGCGATTCTACCAACAGAAGCAATGATACCTACCACAAGAACTGAAGCGTGGAGGTGAAATGTGTCGTCCGATCTGATCTTGGCTAAACTCGACGACTTGGAAGAAACAAGAGAAATAGCGCTACAAAAAATGGAAAATTATCAAAGGAGGTTACAACGGGAGTACAACAAGCGCGTTCGACCAAGAGAGTTTAATCCCGGGCAGCAGGTATTGAAATTTCTAGCTGAATGGGAGCGCGACAAAAAAGGCGGAAAACTAGCACCAAAATGGGGCGGGCCATATATAATCGAATCTAAGGCGGGCGAGGGATCTTATCGACTACTGAGACTCGACGGAACAAGAGAGCTCAAACCATGGAACATCTGATTCCTGAAACTCTATCATCCTTGATGGGCAATGCGAGAAAAAACGGTAAGCAAACGTGTCTTCTATCTCTGTGAAACCGTGAGGGGTATGGGATAGGGAACAAGCGACTAATGGTCATTCATACTCGGGTCAATGCCAGTGTGGAAGTGCCGAGGTGACTTACACTCGAATGGTCATTCGTACTCTGGGCAAAGCCAGTGTGGAAGTGCCGAGGTGACTTACACTCGAATGGGCATTCGTACTCGGGGCAATGCCAGTGTGGAAGTGCCGAGGTGCCTTATAGTCGCCTGGCTATTCGAACTCGGGGAAGTGGCACTGTGCAAGTGCCGAGGTAGCCTAAGGGTTCTGGTGGTTGGAAACCAGTTCCAAAGGTTGTTTAGACGCGAGGTCTACTCAGCTAGGTGGCCTACTTACATCTGAAAGGTCACCACCATCGCAAGTGGGCGTGTCCACTTGCCTGAGATCGGTTGATCGATTACCACTCGGGACCATAGGGCCTAGAACTAGGATTACTGACACCCTTCCACTGAATCCAAAGAGATAGTGATGAGATACCCCGATCAGGACATGGCATAGGGCCCGATGACCCTCCTTGTTGGGTGTGTTCGACAGAAATGGTTAGAGTTCTAACATATAAAAGCAACAATTACAGGGCATAACACCAGGAACAAAAGCGAAACAAATAACGTCGTGCGTTAATCAACAAACGGTCGGGGCAACATGCGGAACAAGAAACAAATCGATCGTGTCGTGCAACAACCAACACCCAGAGGAGCAGCATACAAAACGAAAACCACATCGATCGCATGGTACATCAATCAATAATCGCTTTAATAACATAAGAAACAAAAGCTAAATCGATAACACCAAGCGTCTCGATAACAAAGTACGGAAAGCATCGCGCGGACATACGAAATGAAAAGTTTAGCGGAAATGAAACAAACAACATCGGTAACGCAAAGACACCCCATTAAAAAACGAACAAGCGAGGTAGCGGAAATTAGAAAGGGGAGAAGTGTTTAGAGCGATTTACAACCCGATGGAAGGGGCAACATAGTGATGCAGCACCACAAAAAGAAATCTTAAACCTTGGGAGGAGCCGCGCTGGCCTTCCTCTGTGCGACCTCGAGCCGCTTCTTCTCCACCCAGTCCATAATGCCAGCCTGAACTTTCTGATCTAACTCCTCCGCATGGGCGACCCGTTCATCCTCGAGTTGTTGGGTAATCTGGGAAGCGTTTTCCTCGGCCTCAGCTAACTTGAAGCCCAAATCGACCTCGGCCTGTTTCAATCGGCGAACCTCCAGATCAAGCTCCTGCGAACGTTTTTGCGCGGCTAAAAAACCACAAATATAGGATGTTATTCATCGGATACAACTTAACATTTTTGCAAGAATAAAGCGCGATCTGGATCTAAAAAATGGCCTCAACACATCGTCTAAGAGACCTTACAGGCGGGTAACACCGACTGAAGCGACTCTACCGACTTGGACAACTCATCCTCGGTCCTGGAAAACTTCATGGTTAATTCGTTATAATGTTGCTCGTTGAACTCGTTACTAGGGCAATACTTCTTATGCTCGGCCCAATCGTTCATTAACCGATTATGCGACGCTTGGAGAACCACAAGTTGCGATCTACTCCACTCTAAATCGCCCATAACTTTATCAAATTCACGCACTCGGCCCAGTAAATCGCTGTTAGCTCGCTCCACCACATCCTTATCTCTCAATATTCGTCGGCGGTCCTCGTGAAGATCTCGATTCTGTAATTGAAGAGTGTTTACCCTTTGCTCCAAACTCGTGGCTAAAGCAGTTTTTTTCGGCAGCAAGACGCTGAGAAGATCCCAAATGATCCCGTAAATTGTCCATCTCGGAAGGATCATAATCAAACCGGCGATGTCGTTCTAACACGTCCTCAAGACTTGCAATCTCCTCAGTTTGACGGTCTATTTTGTCGTCTTTGTTTTCCATTCATTGACGAAGATTTTCCACAAGGTCTTTCTCAATATCCCATTTTCTCTTCAGAATCCTAAACTCCGAAGTAGCGTCTATACTTATACTAGATACCTCGGCTAAGAAGAAGGATACCCGACTACTGGCACGATAAACTCAATCAACACAAGTCAGGAAGAATCATATACCTTGAGCATCGGCAAGTTTGATTTCCAGCTCATTCGCGCGACCCTTCTCATTCTGAAGTTGAAGTTGGAGAGACTCTATCAACTGTTTATCTCGAAGGCGATTGGAGGCATCCAAGCGTACACTGTTCATGATCTAACACAAACAAACGAGTTTGCATCATAAGCGACACTAAGGACAGAAATCATAAGTGGGGAATTACTATACAGAACCGAGTCGCTCACCACAGTGTCAAGTGTCAAGGCGATGTCGCCATAACATGGTACAACATTCAACATTTCTTAACCAGTATACTTCCCAAAGTCTGAGGAAGTAAGCGCACCCAAGGAATTCATGATCGGGCCAGAAACAGTGAAGCAAGTCTCGGCGCTAGAAGACGATCCTCAAGAACCGGGGCACACAGGGGAAGCTCTACCGGAACACTAGTAACAACCTTCTCTACGGCGGGCGTCTCCGAGGGCTCCTCGCTGGTCGCCCACACCTTGTTCACCGACTTTGTCACCCGGCACAGTCTCTCCAACCAACTCATCCTCATCGGAAAGATCAATGAGGGGGCTCGTTTTCGGCGGTGGCTTAGCAATTTCTTTACCTCTACCAGGATTACGCCTAAGCGGAGTAGGGTCGGCATCGTCAACGTCATCATCATCGCCTCAGGTTTTTCTCGCACAAGTGTCTCGTCGTAACATGTGAAGGCAAAAATAGGGGCAAGTACATGTACTTATAAGGGAATCATTATGTTTGTTACCTTCCCCTGGTCTTCCTCAACCCTTATGTCAGCACCTCTTTTCCTAGACCCGATAGTTTTTGTGGAACTGACCTGAGATTTTCAAACAACAACAAATGACTAACTGACGCCCGAAGCTAACAAGATAGAAATCAAGAAAAGCGCGTACCTTATCGGCCTTGTCATAATTAACCACCCAGAAAGAATAGGGCTCGACGGGAAAAGTAGGCGACGAGAAGTCACCATGAAGGATAGGACCTCGGACAAGAAGCGGAACTCGGGGATAGGTCGGATCATTAGAATTTCGGGCTCTCCTGTTGGAACCATGGCCGATAGGATCGGAATCCAGCATCATTCTTTCGACACCCTCGGGCATAGTTTTGACCCGATGAGGACTTGCAGCAAACCCAGCAAGATCGCCCAAGGTCGAAGTACCAGCTCGATAGTTGACAAGGAAATTGGCAACGGTATACTCAGGAGCGTCCTCGGGCTTGTAGGTCGACCACTCGGCAATAGAACCATGACCATCGCGGCGATCCCTCCACTCGTTCATAATTCGGAAAGTATTGCCAGTCCATTGAGCTAAAGCACGAGAAGGCCGAATCTGGGACAAAATCTCGTAATAAAATGGGCTATCAGGGTTGTATAAGGGAAGACGAAGGCCTAGCTCCAGCTGACCCAAGGTGATGACCACACAATTATCCGATTGCTCGTGCTTCTTCATATCGGTTTTCTTCAAACTACCGCTTCGGCCCGAGAGAAGGGTCACTTCGTAATTTTGAAGATCGTACGTCTCCTTCAAATGCTCAATGAACTCTTCATCGGAAAGATCTTTCACCCTTTTCTCGGACCTGCACGAAATAGAAGAAGAACTATCAGCAAAAATAGATCTCATCGCGCGATCATCATACTTAGAAGGGCTCTCAAGCAAAAACAGAGAAGCAAGGGGAGGAACATCAAACTCGGAAAAAACATCATCAACAGACCTCTTTTTAGCCATGGAAGGAGAATAAGCCATTAACGAAGATAATGCAGAACTCGGTTTTCAACAAAGAAAGATGAGGCGACAGCAGCTACTGTAACGATCGATGAGGAGAAAAGGACGAAAGAAAATCAAGAAATCTAGGGTTTTTTGAGAAGCGTAAGATATGAAGAAACTTGGAAGAAAACCACAGCAGCAGAACAGAAGGGCGGAGAAGAAGAAGGAAGAAAGGAGCGGGCTATTTAAAGAATAAACTTTGTAACCGACGCTTAAGGTTACCAGTCATAAAGTGGAAATTAGTGGGGCGCTGCATGGAGGGATTAGCGGCATGAGCGAAGACATGGGCGGTTAAGACGATGTTCTTCCACTCGTGCCTCCCACACGGGTGGAAGAAGGGGAATAAATGTAGGTGTAAATTATCTACAGATCCAGGTGGCAACATCCTAGACCCAGTGCACCCAAATACAAAGAAACGCGAAGTATAGAGCAAAGATTAAAGAGCGCGAGATTTAAGGAAGCCATGTGGATCGGGCGTAATAATGTCGGACAAGACTTGACCCAGACTTCGGATAAAGCTGACAAGATAAGGCGGGACGGGAAAAATGAGGAGCTACAGTCAAACAGGCAAGAAAGTGTGGAACACATCAGCTGATCATAAGGGCGACTATCGAGACAACCGACATCGCGTCAACAGAGGACCATAAGAGATTGGCTCGAATGAAATACAGGCGAGGAGCCAAGATGCATCGACCGCACAAGACGACGTGAGTCGGCCCGATCACAGAAAAACTAATTAGATGTAACAGGGTCAACATTCTAACTTCGTTGTATAAACTTTCTCCTATAAATAGCGGGACTTGTATTCTAGAGAGGCAGGTTGTAATTTTTGGGAGAGAAAGGAGAGAGAAACCCGAGTTAGCATTAGAAAGAAGTGAATGAGAAGTAAGTTCATCTTGTAAGGAAATCCCACTAAGTGCAACACCTTTGTAACACCGTGAAGTAATAATATTCATCATTTCACCCCCGTGGACGTAGGTAATCATACCGAACCACGTATATCTTGTGTTCATGGTTGAGTGTTTACTTTCGTTTGAGAAGAGTCGTACATTTGTATCCTTTGGATGTAGTTTGTAGTAAAATGCATCTACATATAGATATAGCTATCACAGGCCTATGCCAGAGAGGAATGTCTTCTAAAAAGCATCTTAGGCACTCGGCCCCCTCTCGTGCTTTATCTAATGCAATACTCTCAGATTCCATAATGAATTGAGCAGTATATGTCTGTTTGGAAATCTTCCAAAAACAAACCCTCATGCTAGAGTGAAACCATATCCACTCGTAGACTTAGACTCCTCTGAGTCAACTATCCAGTTTGCATCATAAAGTCCCTCAAGGACATCAAGATACCTTTCATAAATCAAATAAAAGGTAATAGATTATTTTAGGTACCATAATACTCTACTCAGTGCATCTGAATGCTCTTGATCTGGACTACAATTATATATACTTAACTTACTCACAATATAGGCAATGTCTGGACTCTTACAGTTCATAAAATTCATCAGACATCCTATAACTCTTGAGTATTCAAGTTAAGATACCCCACTGCCCTTATTTTTCTTGAGTCTACAAGAATAATCGTACGGAGTATAGGAAGGATTACAATCAGACTGATTGTATCTCTTAAGCACAATTCAACATAATAAGAATAACTAAGACTATACATGTTTGATTATCTTCTAATCCTCATCCCTAAGATTACATCAAAAGGGCCTAAGTCTTTCAAGTCAACGTTCTCATTTAGTGCATGTTTTAGTGGAATTAATCACATCTATGTTTGTATCAAGTATAAGCATATCATCGACATACAAACATACAATCACACATGCATCCTTAACAAGTTACTTGTAAATATACTTGTCAGATTCATCAACTTAAATCCACTACACATTATTACATGATCACATTTTCCATGTCACTATTTACGTGCTTATTTGGAACCATACAAATATTTGTTCAACATACAAAATTGTCTTCATAACCTTTTACTACAAAGTCCCCAGGTTGGTCTATGTAAATTTCTTTATCTAATTCACAGTTTTTAGAAAAGTTGTCTTAACATCCATCTGATGTATCTCCAAGTTGTTTATGACATCAATATCAATTAGCATCTCAAGATAAGTAATTCTCATCACAAGTGAATAAGGATCAAGGAAATCTACACCTTCTTTTAGTTTATATCCTTTAGCTACCAACTTAGCCTAATATTTTTCTACAGTTCCATCTACCTAACGTTTCCTCTTAAAGACTCATTTACATCCCATGGTCTTACTCCCCGAAGGTAAACTAACAATCTCCCAAGTCTGGTTCCGACGGACTGAGTCCATTTCAATAAATGAATCTTCTTACCATAATGGGGTTTCAGTAGATTTCAAGGCTTCTTTACAAGTCTGGAGCTCAGACTAATCTAGGCATGTTAGGCTCAACCTTAACTTCATCTTCCTTTAAGATAAGTTCTGACTATTTGAAAAAAATCTAGGGGATCAACAACATATCCCTAAGAAGAGACAAGTTTAAAAAAAAAACATGTTCAAAGAACATCCCTAGACTCCATAAAAATATTCACACCAATGTCAAAAAAATCACACCAAAGTCTGAAAAATCAGAACACACAACCAAAAATTTATATGCAGTAGGGTACTCAAGAAACCTTATCTAAACACCCCCACACTTTGACGTATGCATAAAAAGGTTGTCTATCTTTCCATAATCATATGAATTTTTATCTGATCCTTTAAAGGTTACTCTATTCAGATTATAACAAAATTAGAGAATGACCTCCCCCCACAAGTTTGAGGTTATCCTTTAAACAACATGGCATAAATCATCTCCTTAATAGTTCATTTCTTATGTTCAACTATGCCATTAGACTATGGTGAATAAGGAGGTGCGATCTCATGAATAATGCCATTTAATAAGTAAAATTCTCCTATATGAATTTCATACTCTCCATCATGTCTAAACCTAACCAATTTAGTGGTAACATATACTTCGCTTTCAATTTCAAGTTTATACTCTTAAGGCTTCTAAGGAATAATCCTTACCCTTATCAAGTATACAAGAGAGTACCTCGTACAATCATCTATGAAAGTTACAAACCACCTTTTACCACCTTAGTTTGGGTTGAACTCATTTCAACTAAGCCTAACTGAATTAATTCTAAGGGTTTAGAATTACTCTCAACATTTTTGCTAAAAGGTTTTATAGCATATTGATTTCACCTTTGTGTTCAAAATCCAAACCAAATTTCGGTACGCAGCCTACGCTAGAAAATTTATGCATTGACTTATAATTTGACGGTTCCAAGTCTACCATGCAAAATATTCAAAGACACACAAAAGAAAGCAAAAGAATCAACTATGTTGACTTCATTAGATATTCCTTTAAGCTTATATAGACCCTAAGTCCTATAGTTGTTGCCTAAAAAATCATTTCCCTTAGTTATAACAAGTTTTCCACATTTAATTAAGATCTTCAATCTTTTACCATCTTCAAGAGAATAAGATACAAGATTCTTGCATATTCCCGGAACATGAATACTTCATTCAATGTGAGAATATTACAGATATGAGCTTCTGCTCGACCTTTTCCTTTTATGCAACCTCTGTTGCAGATGATTTTCTCATAAAGAGTTTCTTGACATCCCTTATCTTCTGATAAGAGGTGAACATGTCTCTGTTTCAATAAACATACTTAGTGGCTCCACAGTCCACCCACCAGTTTCTCACATTGGTTATTAAAATAACTTCCGACATCATGTTAATGAACTCGTTCTAATTTGTTTCAACTAAATTAGCATTAACTTTCTACTTATTAAGGTTTTATGTTGTCTACACATTGTTGTCGTATGGCCAGGAATTTTACAAACATAACAATCACCCATAATTAAAGTAATGCCAGATTCAGTTTTATGAAACATACCTTTCTTATGAAGACTACGCTTAGAGTTGTGTTTGATGTTCTCACCTTTGTCATCTTTGGAAGACTTGTGTTCATGCACATGCGCCTGGTAGCCATGTTCCTTTACAATTCATGTCACAATCTTCGTTTATACTCTGACCACGGACACGGTAATTTCCCAATCACCTAATACACCACATCTCACAAACCTTAGTTCCGAAACAGAAGATAAAATATGAGTTTTGAAGATAATATCTAGATTTACAAACTTTGTTTGAACCACCATATCAAAAAACTCATGGTTACCCCATAAAAACTACTTTAGTTAACAACAAATTTCTGCCTGCAAAAATTTTTCAAGAACGTTTCTCTGTTTTGTAAAATATCAAAAAAAAATATTTTTACAACTCCAAAAATTCTGAAATTTTACATGGGTAACTATCAGGATGTCCACTACGTTGTGTAAAAAGGGTTCATCGACATTCCTTCTAGGTTGAGAGATAAATTCGAAACTCTACAACTGACCAAAACTTTGTTTTTGCTTTTCACTCCATAATTAACATCCATGATTATTAAAAACTTATAATGTCTTAAGATTGTTGGGTGCAATAATCAAAACAAAGAAAAATCAAATAAGCAAAAGTTGATGATACTTAGCTCCTTTTAATGGAAGTGATGGATTTGACGAAACGAGCGATCTTCCCATATCTCCACAACAGCAACAAGGCAAAACTTTGAAAAACAGAGTGAGTCACGTGTTCAACACGTTGCCCTTAAGACATTAGCGCCCAGATACACTCAAGAGTGATGCTATAGCCCTCACATGACGGATATCTCCAGGATAAAACACCCTAATACACCTACTACTATCATACGTAGTAGATGCTCAAACTTGAGCTTGGCAACTCCGAAAAAAAAAAACCCTTAAGGAAAATCGCGAACGCATAAAGAAAAAATATAAAATATCTTCCCTTGGGGGTCCCTCTAAAATATAGAGCAACCCATTTCCCATTGATTTTACAAAAGTAGTGAATTTGTTTATATAATGGAACAAAACAACTTCAGAAGAGGAACTCCCCGATGTGGGACTAAAAAGCTTATATAGTCTCTTAAAACAACTAAAAAGTGGAAACTCCACAATGTGGGACTAATAAGTTTTCAATCACAAAAGAAAACATAAATTATAATTTTATTAAATCCTTAAAAATTAATTTTTAGTAATTGTTTTCCAACATACTCTTCTATTATGAATCTAATACTCTTCATAACACCCAAGTTTCTAATGCAAATGAGAGAATCGAAATTGATAGTGGAGTAGGAGTTACCATGAATTCAAGTCAGATCATAGAGCGTAACCCTCATCCTTTGGAATACATTGATGCTAACATTAAAGCTCCAATTTCTCTTCACTTACGATCGGTCCTGCCGAGTTGTCTGGTGAAGGTTTGACAGGATGTCTTCACTGTGTACCGAGCATGGAAAATATTTACACTGGTTATTAAATTTAGGAGGCTTTAGTGTTCCCAGTCGCCATGACTTGATATATTCAGAAATATGGGCAAAATTTAGTCACATTACTACTATTGAGGTTTTGAAACACATATCCCTTCTTGTTACGTTTATGGACGAACTTTTGTCTACTGTGGAGGAAATGCGTTCAAAATACTTCAATGAGATTACCAAAGAATCGATATCCAGATGGGAAAAGATGATCTCTTCTTGCGAAGGCGTTCGCTTCAACATAATATGGTTGCGTTCGGAGTTTGAGTCCATTCAAAAGGAGTATGCAGCTCTTCGAGAGTTCCCCAATTTTTCATATCCTGTCTTGGTATAGGAAGAACAACGACTGGTCGAGGAAGCATTGGCTCTTGGACTTATAAAAGAGAATTTTGACAACAAAGATTTGACTTATTTGCAGAAGGTTGGAACATGGGCACGTAGGGAGAAGAAAGTGTTGAGAGATTTCCTCTAAAGAGTTTATTTTTTTCTTTTGAATGATCTCAATTCCTTAAATAGGCTTTGATTCGAAATAACATTACTTAAAACTTCCATGAGATATTGCAATTTTTTTTTTGTTGTGAAATTACACTTTATTAAGAAAGAAGGTGTTCACTTCTAAACAAAATATTCCTTAAGCCACTTTCTATTGATTGTATTACCTTCCTACTTGCCATTCATGTCTACTATCTCGCAATACCCACTAGTTGTAGCCTTAGAGATGAAAAATGGCCCTTCCCAGTTAGGGGAAAACTTCGGAGCTGATTGATTTTTCCAAACATGTTTTGTTGTCATCAAAATTAAGTCCCCAACTTGGAAAATTCTTGGCCTTAGTGTTTTATTATACGTGCGCGAAAATCGTTGCTTGTAAACAGCAAGATGCTCTTATGCCTTAGCACATATGGTGTCCAGCGTATCCATATCATCTATTCGAGAAAGTGATGCCTCAGTCGCATCCCACTGAACTTCGCTTGACATAGCAATTCGAGCTGACTGAATCTTAATTTCTAAAGGTAGAATTGCATCTGTTCTGTAAACCAAAGAATAAGGAGACACACCTGTTGAAGTCCTAGGAGCATCCCGATATGCCCATAATGCCATCGGTAATTTCTCATGCCAAGACCTAGGGTTATCATGCACGGTTCGACTAAGAATACGAATCAATGTCTTGTTAGTACTTTTGTCCAATCCATTTCCCTAGGGATAGTGAGGGGTGGAAAAGATATGCTTTATACCATATCCCTAACGCATATCATAAACCTTTTGATTAGCAAACAAGCTTCTATTATCTGATATGATATACTTAGGGACACCGAACCTGTAAATTATGTGCTCCTTGATAAACTCTACGATTGTAACCAATTTTGTACTTTTAAGAGGGATAGCCTCTACCCATTTGGTAAATTACTCTGTAGTCGTTATTATGTACTCTTGTTGTTGCGAAGAAGTTATATCCTTCCATAAAAGAGAACATGGCATGGACGCTAGTGGAATCCACCAGCATGTCGATATTTGGTAATAAAAAAACATCTTTCTAGCAACACTTATTTAGATCCCGGAAATCTATGCAGCACCTGATTTGCCCATTTTTCTTCTTGACTGATACAACATTCTCTAACCAAGTAGGATGTTGGATAGGTTTGACAAACCCGGCTGTGAGCAGCTTCTGTACTTCAATTTTTATTCGTTCTTCTACTTCATTTCTGAAGCACCTTGGATGCTGCTTCATGATTTAAGATTTTTCCTGATTTTTCGTAGTAGTGATTAAGATTCATTCTCTCGGAAGTTGTTAAGATTAAATTAAAAGGTTTAAATAAAAAAATAAATAGAAGATAGTTATTGGGTCTTAGGATTTCACCGAATTCATAATAATAGGTTTAATTATTCATTCTTCAGCAGTTATAGCTCAAACAATAAAACAACAAGGACTCTTATTTTTTCCAAGGTAGATTCTCCAAACATTAATTGTAAAACTTAAGCATGGGACATCTAAACATCTAAGTAAGCATGACCCATCTAATGAAATGACAACTAATTTTTTCAAATCATAATTCTACTTAAAATAATGCAAAAGTCATATAGAAAAATTAAATAAAATTCACCCATGCGTAAAGTTCGGATTCCTCCATCAACCCAGTGTAGGGGTTTAGCTACTCATGATGTAGACATGCTCAAAATGTATTTTTATTACTCAAAAGTGCTTACAAGAGGTGAAAAGATAAGAAAACTATATAAACCGGAAATTTGCAACGGTTAATGGCCGCTACAAACAGACCGTTACAATTAAGCCCTTGTTACAGAAAACTATATTTCGAAACTGTCGCAGGAAAATTGTCGTTCATGGAATGAACAACGACAGTTTTAAAACGGCAGTCCTACTGAGTCAACTGTTCTTCTTCTTCTTCTTCTTCTTCTTCTCTACAGCAGCAGAGAAGTTGCTCTATAACCTCAGTTCTCTCCCCCCAACTCTCTATAATCATTCTACATGCTCCCACGGGTCTTTTTATACTCAACAGGTACGAGAAATCACAACAATGAATTCGAATTATATCCATTAATGACCTTTATTCTCCACGGCAGTTCACAGGGAAAGTTACCATTCTTTTACTCCTTCACGCGTGTGTTGCAGTCCAAATCCATGTAAACACGTCTCTGCGTATCCCAGCTAGTGTCAAATACTCTCAGAACACACGCATTCTTTCCAAGAATAGAGAATCATACCCGGAATATTTTATCCTCCCTATTTTTTGAGATATGAAGAAATCTTCTTTCTTTCACGTAACAAATCACATTACCTTCCCTGTTTTGACTCAGCAGGATATTCTCAATTCAATTCCAAGATAAATCTCGTTAATACACTCCACTATTCTTCACGGGAAAATCTCGGGTTTGCTCTAGTAAATAACGTGCCCTGTTTTCTTCAAATCAATGTTCTAGCCAATTCTAACCAAATGTAACGATCATGCCATCCCTGTTTTGCATTAACAGACTCACTGAAGAAGTTTCAGCGATTTAATCTCATTAGAACTCCTTCAGATTGTCAACCCTAGTTCTGCTGGTTCAAAACCAGTTTTTCTCGCAAAAAGTGTTCTTCATGTTTTGCTTCAACCGGCCATTCTATCCAAATTATATCAAGTTAAAAGACCTTAGCAAGCCTGTTTAGCCATAAGGAAGATACCCATTCAATATTAGCGATTAAGTCTCACTCGAGCACCTCCAAAATCCAAACCCTAAATCTGCCACCATTATTCCCGCCAAAACTGGATTTCAAAAGGTTGAAGATGAGGTGCCCCTTAACCTGTACGGATGTCCCTTTAGCAACTTGGGTGTAAAAAGAAATTCTTGGGGTGCGAATAACCACGGGTTCCAAATAACAAAGAAGGTGCCCCTTAGCAATTAGACACCCCTTAGTAATTGAGGTGCCCCTTAACCAACATTGAGAGTCCGAATAACACGTGTCCTCCGGGGTACAAAAACCACTTTTCGAGCAACTTTCTCTATAAGAGCTTATTTGACAAAAACACCTACAAAGAAGATTATTAGTGATAAAATTGAGACCTAGCTAATATAAATATGAGAATAAAATGGCGCACTTACGTGCTAATCACTTCACTGGTTTAGATCCAGGAATTATATGAAGATGATGCGTTATCAAAATTTTTTCTAGCCCTGACATTTCTTCATAAGTCCAAGCAAAAATATCTTGGTATTCCTTGAGCAAAGCTACCAATAGTAGACGTTCTTCTGGTGATAGGGACGCACTGATAGGTATAGGTCTGGGAAATTCTTCAGTTCCAACGTTTACTATTTCAAGAGTATTTGTCGTGGACATTGTACCATCTTTTATTTGGGGAGGTGCTTCATGGATCTTGTCTTCCTCTAGATTATGGGGTTGATCAAGAAATCGGGGACAAGGGCCTCGCTTTTCCTTGTCTTGATCAGATCTAGTTTTCATAGATTATTTTCTATTATAATTGGTAAAGCTTTCCATCTTGATAGTGACCATATTTATATCCTAACCTTGCAACTGAGTAGACAACCTCCCACTATGGTCGCCAAAATTTAGTTACCTAAATCTGAGAGAGGTTAGAAGTGGGATTCTAGGGTTTCTGAAAGTGAGTTACGGGAGGTTGAGCACGAATAGTATTCACCTAAACCACGCATAAAGGATGCTTCAATGACATGAGAGGTTAAGGATGGTCTTAGGGAGGGAAGCAGATGAAGAGAGAGATCATAAAATATTAGGGTTTGCAGAAGAATTTCTCTGAGAGGTTATGAGAAAGATATCGTATCTTGGAAAAATTGATGACCTATTTATAGCTAAATTCTCTAATCTCAAGCTGGTGAAGATAGGATTCCTTTATGTGCCGTGCGGAGAAATTCTCTCGTCTCTTCATGAATAGGGATAAACTAGGTTGAGTTTATCTTATTATTACACCGCCTTTACTCTCTTCTGTGGTGAGAAATAAGCCGGGTATCTCTCATACGTGCCGTAGACCGCCAGAACAAAACCCTAATTATTATCCCCCCATTTTTGTGAAGCTGAGTCAGCCTTATTGATGACATGTAGAGAGAGAAATATTCTTTTTATCCGAGTTAGTCGACATAGAGAGATATTCTCAAATTTGTAAGAATGACTAGGATGAGTCACGTGAATATGTACTAGGAATCAACTGTGTGTCCATATGATGGGACAACAAGACCAGTGTATCTAGAAGGGATGTTCTAGGAGTCTGTCGAAAGGGCCCGGAGGTAGAATAACCAGCTTATCTCATGGGGATATCCTAGGAGTTATTTGGAAGCCTCAATAAGTCGAGTCAGAGCCTAGAGTAAACATGACCAGTGTATCTCGCAATGATGTACTAGAAATCAGTCCTCAATCTCAAATAGGGTGATTCGTGCTTACAGGAGATATGCATATCTCCGCTGTAGGATCAGAATATCGCACCAACAACGCTCCTGCGAAATCTTCATTTACAACATTGCGATGCCGTCGCAGACTAACATAAAAAATGACATAACAGATGACGTCAACATAAACATAAAGAAAGTGTGACAATCTAGCGAAGTTTAGGATATTTATGAAATTAACATTTATAAGCTTTCGAAATGCCGCAGGCCAAATCCGAAATTAAAGGACAGCTTAGCTGTCATCCACTATATAATATCCTATATAAAGAGGAGAATAGGCGTAAGGAAAGGAGGGATTAATTTTTGGAGTGTTGAGAAAGTTTTGAGGAGAGAGAAATTCCAAAACAATATTTGTATTCTTGATTTCATTTCTTTCCTGTAATATTTCTAGAATCAATTAATAAAAAGTGTTGTTCTTGATCATAAAGATGTGTTGATTATCATGAATTCTTGTGAGGGATGTATTGTGGGATTTCCTGCAACTACATAATGGCGCTAGAAACGGGGAATTGAAAGTTGAAAATTATGGAGAAACAAGGTTAAAGATTGTTATTAAGGAAGTTGAGTTCAAGAAAATGATGAAACAAATCAATAAACCAATTAAAGAAGAGAAGGTAAAATTCAAGGAATGCAACAGGAGATTGGAGTGTAGTTTAATTACAAAAACAATGATCAATGAATTTCACGAAAACATCAGAGGGAGAATACATAAACGAGATTTCGAATGAAATAAAATCATGATGGTGGAGAAGATATTACCCTTGAAGGATTGGAAAAAGAAGAAAATTACATTTACAGCAACATAAATACCAAGAGAAAATTTGAGCCACACATCTCTTTTGGTAATCACAGTAACCATACAGAAAGAAAATATGAAATCCGCAAAACCATGGAAGAATGGGCGGTAAATAGAACTTTGGTGGACACAGGAAGTTCAGTGGATATAATGTTTTATCATGCATACAAAGGAATGAGATACAAATATGAAGAAATGACTCACTCAACATATCATGTTCATGGCTTTGGGAAATCTACAACAAGACCGAAAGGGGAAATAGTGGTGCGAATTTCGCTGGGGAAATTGAAACATAGGTAACGCTGTGTGTGGTGGATATGGAATCACTATATAACATGCTATTGGGAAGGCCATGGATACACACAATTAAAGTCGTAGCATCAACATTACATCAATGCATTAAATTTCCTATGCCTAGCGGAATTGGTGAAATTGGAGGAGATATTGACAGTGCAAAATTATGTTATCAAATTGAAGTAAGGTGTTATGAAGGGCGAGCAAAGAGGACAAAAATTCGGGGAAAAATGGCGAAAGAGGCGAAGAAAGAAGAAGAATTTAGAATTTACATGATAAGAGTAGAAGAAGGAAGAGGAATACCCAACGAAATTTCAGAAGAAGGAAATGAACTTGCGAAGGAGATGAAAGAACCAACACCCATGGGAGAACCAAAGGCCAATTACCGCAGCGGAACCAACAAAGAAAGTGAATATTGGAACTAAAGAATAACCCAAAATGCTAAGAATTGGAACCAAGATGGAGGCAGATGAAGAAGAAAGAACTATTAATCTTTTGTGAGATTATAAAGATATTTTCTCATGGGATATGGATGAGATGCCTGGAATAGATCCATCTGTGGCGTGTCATAAGTTGGAAATTAACAAAAATGCAAGACCATTCAAATAAATAATAAGAAAAATCGCAACAACATATCATCCCAAAATATAAGAAGAGTTACAGAAGATGTTTGATGCAGGAATTATAAGACAAGCTAAATATCCAGAGTGGATAGCCAACATGGTCGTGGTCCCAAAGAAAAATAAAGGGATAAGAATTTGTATAGACTTTACTGATCAAAATAAAGCGTGTCCGAAAGACAGCTTTCCATTACCAGATATTCCACAAATGGTTGAGTCAGCGGCGAGAAATGATAAAATATCTTCTCTAGACGGGTACAAAGGTTACAATCAGATTCCTCTCATTAAAGAAGATCAAGAGCATACTGTTTTTTTCGCACCAAGAGGATTATAATGTTATACAAAAATGCCATTTGGTTTGCGAAATGCTGGAGAAACATATCAAAGGATGGTGGAGAAGGTGTTCGCAAAATGGATACACAAAACACTAGAGGTGTATGTAGATGACATGTTAATAAAAAGTAAATAAGCCAAAGACCATGTACAAGATCTGAAGGAAATTTTTGAACAGATGCGGCAATTTAACATCAAAATAAATCCAGAGAAGTGTATTTTTGGGGTTGCATCTGAAAAATTTCTAGTCTACATTGTATCAAAAGAAGGAATACAAGTTGATCCAGAGAAAGTGCAAGCAGTTCGCGACATGCCAACACCATCAATGGTAAAAGATGTGCAGAAGTTAAATGGACTCTTGGCTGCGCTGGGAAGATTTATTTCGCGATCTTCAGATAAATGTAAACATTTCTTCAAAATACTCAAAAAGGGGACAAAATTCAGATGGATAGATGAATGTGAGAAAGCTTTCCAAGGAATAAAAGAACATATGATGAATATATCCATTTTTACAAAAGGCAGAACCAGGAGAAGAACTATTGATCTATCTTGCGACAACTTCGCATGCATTAAGTGTTGTGATGTTCCGAAATGACGCAGGAGTTGAAAAACCAATTTACTACATCAGTAAAACATTCAATGCCGCAGAAAGAAATTATTCAAAAATTGAAAAACTAATTCTGGCATTAGTTTACACAACGTTCAAGCTTCACATATATTTTCAAGCATATAAAGTAAAGGTGTTGACAAAGGTACCCATTAAATCAGTGATGAAGAATTCAAAAAAGTCAGGCAGGCTAGAGAGATGGAATGCACAAGTGGGACATTTCAAAATTAAGTATGAAATATTGTCTTCACCAAAGTCACAGGTTGTCGCAGATTTCTTAGCAGAATTTCCTCTAGAAGATGATGATGTTGTGGAAGAAATGATGGATGTGGAAGAGGAACATGGAAACCCAAGAGATCTATTGACATAACCCGATAGATGGGAAATATTGGTAGATGGGTCCTCAAATGGGGAAGGTAATGGAGTTGGAATTGTCCTAATTTTTCCAGAAGGAACGAAAATGGCCTTTTCCTTCAGACTGGACTTCGCATCCACTAACAATGAAACATAATATGAAGTTGTGGTGCATGCCCTAAAATTCGCAATAGAAATGAAGTTGGAGAATATGAGAATAACCAGCGACTCGCAGTTAGTCATTCTCCAAATAAAAGGAGAATACACTACAAATGAACATCTTTGAAGAAATATAAAAAAATTATTGAAGAATTGTCAGCAAAAATCCCAAAAATAAAGTGGAGGCACATTTCAAGGAAAGACAATAGACTTGCAGATGCTTATGCTTTCATTTCAAGCATGATGACAGATCCAGCTGCAAGGTGCATAAGATACAGACATTTCAATTACCATCAGTAAATAAATAAGAAGAAGAAGAAGAAGAAGTAGACGTAATGATAATAGAAGGTGGCGAACAAGAGCAAATAAATGAAATCACAGATTGGAGAATAAAACTTCATGCATATTTGGCAAAAGGCGAAACACCAAGGAACATATTAGAGGAACACAAGTTAAAGAGCCATGCAACGAATCATGAATTAAGATATGGGATATTGTATCGAAAATCTTTTAATGGACCATCACTTAGGTATTTGACACGGGAAGAAGGAGAAAAGGTGCTAAAAATGTTACATAGTAGGGATGCTGGCAATCACAACGGAGGAAGATCTTTGTCATACAAAACAAAAATGCAAGGTTATTACTGGCCATATATGCACGAAGATGCAAAGCAAATATCAAGGCGTTATGAAGATTGTCAGTGGCACAGAAAGAAAATACATGCACATGGAGCACTATTAACATCTTCAACAAGTGTATGGCCCTTTGGAAAATCGGGTTTAGATATTGTGGGACTATTCTAACCAGGATCTGGACAAAAAAGATACTTAATTGTCGCAACAGATTATTTCACAAAATGGGCAGAAGTAAAGGCAGTATAACATATTCACGACAAAGACATCTTTACATTTATATTTGAAAACAGATTTAGAATTCCCGCACAATTGGTATCTGATAATGGGAAACAGTTTGAAGGGCTTAACATAGAAATTTTTCTCAATGTATTTAAGATAAAGTGTGTAAAGTCCACTCCTCTATTTACACAGGCTAATGGACAAGCAGAAGCAACAAATAAGACAATCATAGACATATTGAAGAAGAAATTAGAAGGACATAATAGAGCTTGATGCGAACAAATACATAATGCAGTCTGGGCTTAGAACACAACTAGGCTACAAGCTACTTGAATGTCACCTTTTTGTTTAACATATGGAGTTAAAGTTGTGTTACCAACAGAAGTTGTTATTACCATAACAAAGAGAGAGGCATGGGAGAAAATCTTAGTGCGGGTATGATTTTAACCAAACTTGATATATTAGAAGAAAAGAGAGAAAGAGCATTACAACATATGGAAAATTACCAACGAAGATTAGCACGGGAGTATAATAAGAGCGTCAAAAAGCGTGAATTTCAACCAGGTGATTTAGTGCTACGAGAAACACCAATATATCAGCGAGAGAATGGTGGAAAGTTAGCAAAAAATGGGATGGGCCTTATAGCATTAAAGAGATAGTTGGAATAGGGGCATATAAATTGATGGATCCTGAAGGTAGAGATGTGTGTCAGAGGCTTGGTAGACCGTGGAACAGATTATACCTAAAGAGATATTACCCATAAGAGATCATGGGAAACAATAGATTGCGAAATAATGTATGATTGGAATGAAATGAATGAATGCAAAAAATTTATGAAAGAGAAGATGCGAGATTAGAAATATCAAAAGAAGAATGAAAATATGCGAAACTTTCGCAAGAGACGATCTAAGATCCATAAAAATATAAGATCAAGAATGGGGCAAACCTTAATGGGGTACATCCTAGTTCGCGAATAAAATTTCACAAGAGGAAAATATAAGACCTAAAGGACGTCATATGAGGGGGTACCTCTTGCATGGATCAACGATAAGGTTACACCGCTACTGGAACCTGAGTCATGGATATTTGGGGTCAATAAAGCCCATCCAGGAGAGGCACCTTGGATTCTCAACTTAAGCATATGACTTGAGTTGGGTGACTAAGGTAATAAGGACTCTCCTAAGGAGTGCAGAGTATGATCAAGGCGCGGAGGTACACGGTTGAGAAAAGAGTGCCTGGGGCGTATGAAACTACCCTGTCCATTCTTGGAAAGTCTTGACTAGGATGCACTCGGCCCAAAGAAAACCCTACTTAGGGTGCAGTCTCGTAACCATAATCCATATAGGAAAAAGGGATAAGAGGCTGCGAAAACAACTGGTTGTTGTCAAGACCGGATGGGAGGATCTAGTCTTGTATGGCAGAAGTATGTCTCCTTGAAGGGGAAACCAGGAGGAAGATAAGGGAGGCACCCTTCATTAGGGAGCTGATAAGTGACTTACGACGCAAATGTCATGAGGATTTTTACTCACGGGACTATTAAGGCTTGTCATATTTGTGCAAAAATCCTGAAGAGGCAATAATACAAGATAAAAAGATAAGACGAGATCAATGGGTTTTTACATGAAAGTGTAAAGATGTCATGCGATTTCGTCGCAAGACGCCAATATCACGAGGCTTTAGTTTCACAAGAACTTTAGGCATGTCATATTGGCGCAACAAAAATTTTAATAAAAAGAGAGAGTTAAGGCAAGATCAATGGGTCGTTACATGAAAATATAAGGACGTCCTGCGATTTTGTCGCAATGACAAGAGGTGGAAAAATAAGACCTTTAACTAGGAAGGAAAAATAAGACCACATGACAAAACAAAAATTTATAAAAATTAACTATTCTTTATGCAAGAAATTTATAAAAATTTGTTCATCGCAAGAAAGATAATGACATGCAAGTATAGGAATTAATAAACAAGAGGAATTATCTTTCTCGCCAAACAAAATATCAGAAGAGTAAATTTCAAAGTTAGTTGAAGTACAATATTCGCAAAAATTCAAGAACATGAAACAACTTAAGAAAACAGAATTACATAAGAAACTCAAGTTTCAATGTTGAGTTCGCCAAAAGGAGTTAATAGATGTTCTTCGTTATTTTTCTCACTCTCGCCAGTATTTTCCTCATCTTGATTCATTCTAGTTTCATCTCCACCTTGGTTTTCACCAACGATAGTTTCTTTGAGAGGAATTTCTTTTTCATTTCCACCTTGGTCATCACCAGCAGAGGCTTCTTTAGAAGGATGTTCTTCTACTTCATCTTCTTCTTGAGAAATAGCTTCATCACCATTTTCATAGTCAAAATCTCTATCATCAAGGCGAGGAATTTCATCATCATCTACTTCTAAAGGTTTGACTGATACAGGAGGAAGAGAATTGGATATCAAGATTTCATTCAAAAGAACTTCAGCTTTGAGATGAACTTGGCGAAGGAATGATTTTTGGTGATTTCTATCTTGAATATCCTTGAAGTAATCAAGGTAGTCAAATCTTTTTTGTGCTCGATTGCGAGAAAGAAGAAGATGAGAAGCAAGTACTCCATTCTCTTTGCGAACCTTGGCAAGTTTAGACTCCAAATTATAGAAGAATGAAGATTTTTCTCAGATTCTGCGAAAAAGAAAAACAAAGAAAATTATTCAGGCGAAGAATTCGCAAGGAAAATATTACAAAGAGATTAGACAAAGAAGAGACAGATGAGGTAGTCAAATTTTTATTACTATCTTCCTTTTGCGAAATAATATATTGAATCAAGGCCAAGCAACTATTCTCCAAGTGGTCTATTGCATCATCAAAATTATCTCCAACTAAACCTTGTAGGCGAGAATGAAGGTTTTTCTCTTTAGAAATAAGAAAAGCGTTTTCCTTCGCAAGTGAAGAAAAAGATTCTTCTAGTTTGGAATATTGTTCTTTAAGTTGATTTGTCTTTACACTTAAAGCTATTCTACCCTGGATGAGTGCATTTTTATCAGCAATAGATGACTCTGTTACTTCCTTAAGTTCACTTTTCAATGAGCAAAGAGACTGTTTTTGGTCATCACATACTTTTGAAGCATATTAATTTGTTGCGAAGAGATCGCCACCTTTTTTGAAAGAGTTCACTTCTCTTGAGATAAAATTTTATTCTCATCTGATAAAGTTTCCATCTTCAGATTAGCCTTAGTCAAAGCATAAGAGAGACAAGATATTTTATTACTTAATAAACTTTGCTTTTGAACTAATTGGGTATTCTCTTTGGTAAGATTATATATTTGATCAACGGAATATGTATGAAGGTTATCTAATCGGTTATATTGATCCATCCAAATATCTCTATCAAAGCAAATTTCTTCAGTGGCAGATTCAAACTGATATCTCTCCATTATTTCTTTTTCTGATTTAAAGCTTAATGAGCGAAAGAAGTCTTTTAAGAATAACAATGTGGAAAGAACAAATTTATTAAGAGGCAAATTAAGGACAAAGATAAGAAATTCATACCTTTTACCTCATCATTTTTCTTGCAAAGAAGTTCGCAGTCTAAAGAAACGTTTTGAAGTTTCTGGTTTTCAAGATGAAGGGTGTTACATTATGAGGTTTTGGATTAGAGACTCTCCTTTAAGACTTAAAGTTCCTTCTCTAAAGATGTTTGAGAAACAAATCTATCAGAGCCAAAATATTTACTCAGAATCTCATAGACACCAGATTTTACATGGTCAATGGTAGACTTTTTAGCATTATCCAGAACGTCAAATAAAACTTTAAAAGCAATGTCTATTCCTTCCACAATTTCTCTAGAAAAAGGAAGGTGTTCAGATGAAGAAGTGTTGATAACAAAAGACCGAGGAATCAAATCATTCTTAGCAATAACTGTGTCATTTGAAGGAAAAATTTGAGGAAGATCAAAAGTTGAAACCAAGGAAGAATCAACTTGAGAAACTTTAACAACAGAAGAATAAACTTCATTCGCAGGAATATTAATGAGAGAGGTTTCATTTGTAAGAAGATCAATTGAAGGGGCGGAGTCTGAGGCAACATTTTCGAAGATAGGAAGTAAAGTTTTAGTTTGCGAAGTTATCGCAGGAGATTTAGAAGAGATAAGTGAAGGAAATGGAACAGAAGTTTCAACAATCTTAAGATGGTTAGACTTCTTAGAGGGTTTTTTGGAATCATTGTCACCCTGCGAATAACAACCCAGATAAGAAACAAAGGCAACAATATTGTTATTAAAAGAATAATGTTTCTTACTACCTTGTGATTCGCAGACTTTCTTTTCCTTGCTCCGACCTTGGGTTGCGAAGTCAAGGGATTATTAGGGTTCTGAACTATAATTTTGATGCCAGAAGTATTTTTGCTGAAACAGAAAAAGTATGGGAATTAAACAAAGACAAGCAAAATCAAATAAGAAAATTCCAGTAAACAAGATCAGTTTCAGCAAAATCATAAGAAGATAAAGGAAAACTAACCTTGATGATTCCATGAGAATAGTAGCAGAAAGATGAATCCGTAAAAATGTAAAGAGAAAAAGTTGCAGACGATAAAATTTTTACAGATGATGTGGAGGTGAGAAAGACGAAGAAGTAAAAGAAGAAAAATCATCTCTCTACTAGTTCCCCCCTTAAATAGGCAAAAGAGTGATGACCGGATAACGTCGAATGTACCGGTGAAAATAGGAATATTCGACACATTTAGACGGTTATCCTTGATACATGGAACCTTGTCGGGAGAAAAATATAGAAAGATGAATAGTTGCGGCATTTTGAAGTACAAATTCTCATGACATTCTCCTATTCATATAGAAGACATGAGAAGAGGCAAGATGTAGGATCAGAATATCGCACCAACAACGCTTCTGCGAAATCTTC
Organism: Papaver bracteatum; assembly: GCA_023529315.1. Classification (NCBI taxonomy): domain Eukaryota; kingdom Viridiplantae; phylum Streptophyta; class Magnoliopsida; order Ranunculales; family Papaveraceae; genus Papaver; species Papaver bracteatum. The sequence goes on from JAJJWX010004041.1 coordinate 297,978, forward strand.
ATTTATAACATTGTGATGCCGTCGCAGACTAACATAAAAAATAACATAACAGATGACGACAACATAAACATAAAGAAAGTGTGACAATCTAGCGAAGTTTATGATATTTGCGAAATTAACATTTGTAAGCTTGTGGAATGCCGCAAGCCAGATCCGAAATTAAAGGACAGCTTAGCTGTCATCCACTATATAATATCCTATATAAAGAGGTGAATAGGCATAAGGAAAGGAGGGATTAATTTTTGGAGTGTTTAGAAAGTTTTGAGGAGAGAGAAAGTCCAAAACAATATTTGTATTCTTGATTTCATTTCTTTCCTGTAATATTTCTAGAATCAATTAATAAAAAGTGTTGTTTTTGATCATAAAGATGTGTTGATTATTATGAATTATTGTGAGGGATGTATTGTGGGATTTCCTGCAACTACATCCACTCTGGGTCATAGGTCTATCGGGGATGTATTTAAACATATACATAGCCTACATGACCAGCACCATATCGTATAGGATGTATACAAGGAATCCTAGCATCACAATCAGCTGCATCTCGCGAAGACATGCTGGAATTGTGGTTGTTCTGGTTCATAAGTCTGTCGGGGACGTTTTACGCTCTACAGAACCTACGTGACCAGCAGTTTCCCATTGAGGATGTTCACTAGGAATCACGGCATCATGATCAGCAGTGTCTCGTAGGGACATATACTAAAAATCGTAGCTAAGAATGCCTTGAGGTTAAGGGATTAATCTCTTGTGAGTGGGGAATTTTGTCTATGGTCTTGAAATGATACATTTACCATTTATTCGAATTTCACCATCTACAATAATGAAGCTCTTATATAAAATTATTAATCCAATTCAGTCATTAACTATATTAGGCTTTGTTATTCACTGAACCAGATATGCTTGATTCCTAAAATCAAGAGGTTTCCCTTAAATATTTGATACAATTTTTTTCAAGTACATGACAATTGGTATCTAGAGCCGTTCGATTTTCATAATTTCTTCAATGTATGTAACAGATGTGGATGAGTTTTATCAAAGAGGTCACATAAGTTAAATCATTATCACAAAAGATTTACTATAAGTTGGGAACACTTTCTAGCTAGAGTAGCAGAGAAGATGGATGCCTGTCGAAACTCTGAACTAGTTTGAGTGAATCTTATATCAGAAGAAAAGATTCTCAAGCATAAACAAACTAGGTGCAATCAGATTTTAACCACCGTTAGTCAATCAAATCAATGAAAACAAAAGATCAACCGCGATTATCTAGTTTCCCATCAACGATACACGCTAGAGCTTATCAATCCCAAAGAAGACTTTAAACTGAGTGGCCATAAGATATTTTGCCTAATTAGCTTACTTGACTCTCCGAATAGGTGGCTACACCAGTAACAACAACAAAAGATGAAGTTTGTTTCTACGAAGGATTAGTTTGCTAGAAAGGCAAACTTCAAGTATTTATAGACAAGGAAATTTGGAAACCAAGGAATTTCCAAAACCGAAAATATTCTCAAGATATTCATTAAATCACAAATTCGGTTTCCATCATTCCTGGAAATGCTCTGTCCAAAAATAATGATCGAAATCTCTCGGAAAATATAATTAGTAAATGCACATTACTTATATTTCCATACAAAATGAAGTAATTACCTTAATTAAAAGATTCTTAACTTACTTATGTTCCGATCCTGGGATTCTCTTCCCTTATCTATTAAGGAATAACTTTGAACAATTAAAGAAATAAACATTCAAAACACGTGTTCAAAGTATGTCGACATCCTTACTTTGTAAGTTCTCTTTCACACTTACAACCATGAAACCGATTTGCCACACTTCCAAACAGGTTTAGAATTGGTTCATCTGACTTTCAAGAACTATGTGATTGATCAAACAAATATTCAGTCACAATCATGGGTTTAACAGTTCTACCAAAAAAAGTTTTGGTTCTACCTTCCATGTGAGTACTTTGCATTGTCACACTAGCTTTCCAAAATTCGGTTGACTAGGTACTAGGATCGGTTACACACATATATATGGCATAAAACTTATATGTGTTGCACATGTCCATAGGCTCGGTTCCCTTTGCCTAAAAATATGTTGCACATGTCCATAGGATCGGTTCCCCTTGTTAGAGCACTGCTCAGTCGAACTCGCATGCGTTGTTATCTCAAGCATGTTTGTTAATATTAGTGATCAAAACTATAAAGTCTTGATTTCTAGTCTACTATAGATAAGGTCTCGGACTAGGATAAAAAGTGTAGTTGAGCTCAAGAACTCCATGGCAATCATCATAAAAGACGAAGGACTACCCAAGGAACCAGTGGATCTTCATCGACTAAAAGGTATGTGGAGACTTGAACTTATCTATCAATCAAAAGTTTATCTACTTTATCTCCTATCTTGAGACAAACGTCGTATTACTATATAGACTAAGATTATACCACATGAGGTATTTTGAGCTGAGTATATCTCTCTTATCTATATATCTAAATATTTGTTGGTAAAGCTTTTGCTTTAGCCAAGTTCATCTTTACCTAGTGACGAAAGTCATGTTATGTTTCAATCATTTTAGAAATCGCTATAACGAAAAATAGTTTGTGAATAACAACTATATAACGCCCTTTGAGAATTTTTCAATGATTGAAATGAGAGTTTAGACATTATAACCATTGGAGGATACAAGCATTGTTATGGAAACGCATATATGTATAAGTCCTTTGAGACCGGAGCAGCACGTGAACTTCAGTCCGCAAACCCAGTCCGAGAGAACTGGCGTAGTTCTCGAACATGAGAATTTTTGCTGAGTTTGTGAACTCCGTCCGAGAACTTAAGTCCGCGAACTTGAGTAGGTTATGTTTAAAAACGATGTTTGTGAACTTATCTTAATAAACTAAGGAATACTATTGCAAACCGTGGTTTTATAGTTCATGAATCGATTCGAGTGAATCACATCGTTTTTTCTTCGATTGTGTCTTGTGTAGTACATGAGATTTCCTTGCAATTGAACAACTCTCTAACTAGTTCATTTGAGTAATTTGGACTAGTTATGGTAAAGAAGAATATGGTTGATATGAAAGTTATCATATGTCTAACCATTTGGTTAACTATTGTTGAACCAACTAATGTACAAGTTTGGGTACAATTTTCACAAGCCTACAAATGTGCATTTCATGTGTGTGTAACAGAATATGTATGAAGGTTATCTAATTGATTATATTGATCCATCCATGTATCTCTGTCCACACGGGCTTCTTCACCGATGGATTCAAATTGATATCTCTCTATTATTCGTTTCTAGTTTAAAACTTAAAGGCGAACAAAGGTGTAGATGGTGGATTTTCGACAAAGGCTAAAATCATAAACCCATAATTATATGAACCTCTGATCCAGTAATCAGACGTGAGTACTGAGACACGGGTCTCTCATCGAATCCTCTAATTGAGAATACTTTCTCTCAGAGTACATGTAGATATGTGGTCTCACGGATAGACAACAACATATCTCATGAATACTGAACACTTCAGTAATTATTTCTATATAGTATCACGGGATGGAAGACTCCTAGACATCTTGCTCTGCTAGTATATAGAGATAACGTCTTCAGGATACAAACAACGAGTTTACCCTGACCATATAAAGGATATGAAGCTCCAGAAAGCTCATATCGGAATAATTAATGCACCTAGACAGATTTCTCTGCTAGTATAGAGCCATAAGTTAATTATTTCTAAATTCTTGGATTCATCCACAGAATTTCCGAAAATATTCAATTATTTTCGCCGATATTTAATTACGGCAAACCATGGTTCTTCCCAGCAGAAATCCATGGGTTAGTAATAAATATTCAACGCATGGGCGTCTGAGCTACCTCTGAGTAAGCCACGATTTAAATGGTGAAAGTGTACTCAACGACGATGCACTAACAATCACCGCACGAACGAGTATTTCAAAATACGACGAGACGATGAACCTATGCAAAATAGGAAAGAAAATAATAAATAATTAAAAATTGACCAAGGCGCTGGGAGCATGGGCCTACTGATCGGCCGACCGTGTCGTGGTCAATCCCACACCAGTTTCATATTTTTATCATATTTTTTGTTATTTTCCTTGAGTTCATGAAAATTCTTTCATTTGAACAAATATCCTTCGTTTTGAGGAAACTCCTCAGTTTCATGGTGTTTCTTTCACGCCAAATAAATAACATAAAATTAGGGAAGAATATTATGGGGCGTGACCATTGGAAAATCGGCCATGCCTTGGTCCCAGCCGGCCCCACACCTCATGGTTCCTCATTATTTTATTATTATTTCCCTAATTTCATGAAAACTCCTTAATCTCATGATATTTCCTTGGTCCCATGAAAAATAATATAAAATTAGGAAAACTTGTATGCACGGGCCATAGCCGGTCGGTCAAACCCTAGCTGGCTCCACACATGCCTTTTTATTATTATTATATTTTTCATGTTTTCATAATCCCATGAAATTCCTTGATTTCATGATATTTCCTTCAAATTATGAAATTTCCATTAAATTGTGAAATAATACATAAAATTAGGGAAAACGCACGGGACTGGGCCCTGGCCAGCCAACCATGCTCCAAGACGATCCCACACACCCAAGCGTCCCTTATTTTAATATTATTATTTTTTATGTTTCCTTCATCTCATGGAAACTCCTTGATTTGAACAAAACTCTTTGAACAAAACTCCTTGATTTTATCATATTTCCTTAAAATCATGAAAATATTATGAAAATTTTGGAAAAATGTGTGGGATTGGCCCCTTAGCCGGCCGACCATGGCTGGTCCCACACTTCATAATTATTTCACTTTTTCATTATTTTTCCTTCATCTCATGAAGTTTTGACGGTTTTATCATAAAACCCCGGTTTCTTCATATTTTCTAAAATGATTGCTCAAACGTACATCTGAAAATATCAAAATTCTCAGAATTGTGATACGAACACTTTGGGGACATGAGCATGTTACCTTGACCGACCATGGTTGGCTTTTTGGCTCTCAATGAGCCGGTCTTACATATGTTCACAATTTGACCTAATTTGCGCAATTGCACGTATTAGGTCCAAAACTCTTCCAAACGACTTGGAACTTCATGGAACGGTCAAAACTTGATCCCGTGACCACCCAGGGACGGTTTCATGACCCCTTGGTCGTTCCTCCACTTATTCATAATTAATTAGGTTTTATCACCTAATATTGAACCCAACAGTAATTCGAATAAATGATTAAACCAGCATTTAATCATTCTTTCATCAACAAGTCACCAAATCTTCAAGAGGTCTTGGTGTTTGCTCATGTGAGAATATGGGTGTTACATGATTGACCCACGGTCTCATGAAACCAATCCTTCTTTCGTTCCATGGTTCAATTCCTAACAAACCATGAAGTGGTCATCAATTGATCAAATTAGGGTTTCTGAGTCCAAGGATTATAATTCCAGATTCAAACACTAATAAATTTATGACGATCTCATGATCAATATTCTTATTAATTATACTTGGTTCAACTACCAGTATTTTAATTAATATTTTATTTTGGTCACGCAGCCAATAATTTGCCAGATGAGCAACACTTGCTCAGATAAGCAATACTTGCTCAAAACAGAGAATATTGGTTCAACTATCAATATTCAGCGAATCATCGAATGAGCAATACTTGCTCGCCTCAACTATTGATCGATGTCGTATGCGTCAAAAATAATTTACACTTTCTTACTACTCAAAATATAAATATAGCAAGGGCAAGAAAGGATCGATCCCACAGAGAGGTCTAGGTTGTCAATATATTTTCGGTTCCTTATATAAAACACGGGGTATTTTTCTGATTTTTGTAAAGTAAAAGTAAAATAAAATCAAAGAAAGAAATAAGCAAACAAATCAAATAGAAAAGATATTGGTTAAGGATTCATCTTCATTCACAAATATGTTTTCTTCACAATAAGTAGAATTGATATTTAATCTCAACTTTTATCAAAAGCCCTAGAATACCTTGATCGCAAGAATATCCCGCTAATCTCCTTTTGTCATCAACAAACACATTAAAATATGCGAGTATGAGTTCTATCTAAAAGAACAACCTAACGTGTAAAAGCACTAATCAAGTTTAATTCCCTAGATGCATTAAGTTCTATGAAATCAGGCCAATCAAAGCAATCGAACGTGGAAAACGCACTAATTCAATTTAACAAAGGTTATGGTTCACATATGATTATAAGGATGCATCACTACAAGCTATAACCATATTCATGCTACTTGCAATCAGGAATCTATCACTTTTACGTATAACAAACCCTAATATAGCAATAGAGATGAAAACAAACTCAACCGATTCGCGACTCGATCAAACAAGCATTCAATTCATGTAACAATTTGAACAGTGAATCATAAACGATAAAGTATGGAGACAAAACTAATTTATCATATCAAAAACCATATTATGTGAAATCCAATTATTCCATAACCAATAATAAAACTCTAGCCCATATTCAAGGAGTTCATAACAAGAAGAAATAGAAACCCTAACATGTTTCTAAACCCTAGAACAAAGTAGAAGAATATAAGATAATAATTCAAAGATAATCCCCAAAAGTTGTAGAAGTTTTCCTTTTATAGCTCTCCTTGTTCCAAAATTAGTTCTAGTCTTCAAAGCCCATTATTTATAAGTCCACCAAGCCCACAAGAGAGAGAAACCCGTGTAGAAAATATGTCCCAAAACTCGTCACCGGAAAACTGGGTTTTTGGCTGGAAGTTGACCGGAATCCGGTGAGAAAAGTTGTCGCCGACATCTGCTTCACCGTCGACGGAATATTCCGTCAGTCCACCATCAAAGTTAACTGTTGACTTAACGGTCTTCGTTAGTCAACCGGGTCAAAGGGAAACACTGAGTCGGACCGAGTCAGTTGCTGAGTCAAAGATAACTCGGCTCACTGACTGAGTTCCAGGCCATAAACCATTTGCGCTGACTTGCACAGGCCACCCTATTGCGATCATTAGTTCAGCCATGATGGCTATGATGCACCTTCTTGTCCACCAGTTCACAACTAAAACTCCAACACACCAGTGTAACTGCAAATGCATATGTAGCTTCAATTTCAGTCCATCCATTACTTCCTAAGAACAACCCCATAGCTTCTCCTCCTGTATTGCCACCACCTATCCCATAGCAGCAACCCTCGACACTCCAATTCAGTCCATAATTATCACTTGCACCTGCTAAACTACAGCCCATCACAAGACCCTGTAAATCACACATCAGCTACTGCATTCTCTCCTGCAATCTCCTTCACCAGTCACTTGTACTGAACCACAACAGCTTTGCCAAAGCATTGCACCATGCCACAACCTTCCCTGCCACACTAATTCAACCAGTGCCAGACCCTGTAACAACAAATCTTGTAACTTGCAAAACCAGGCCATGACAAGACTGATGCTCCAGGCCTAGTCATTATTGCTTGCATCTGTAGCTCACTCATAAGCCACACCACCATTAGCTCAAGCCACTCCTTCCCTGTAATCAAGCTAGTATCTGCAACACTCACCAGACACCTCACTTCACAGCTGCGCAACCATTTGGTTCTCAAACCTGAGACATCAACAGTGCCTCACTGCCACAGCCCACTGTAAATGCCATTTCTTGCAATAATCACAATCACCAGTACTTCCATCTCCATTATCAACCACCAACACCAACTCCAGCTGCCTCCCATCTCAAATTCCACCAGATTCCAAAACATAAACCAGTAATGTACCTGAGTCTCCACATTCACATAGAACTCAAACCCTAATAGCACCACCAACCCTGAATTTCAAAACCCTGGTTGAATTTTAACTTGTCTTCAAACAGATTCAAACCACTCATATTTCTTGACCACCGCCATCTTCTTATCAGATCCACTGAGTTCTTAATTTGAGCCACCAATCCTTATTCATAACCATAACCCCATTTCATTAACAGCATCATCTTCTAGGATTCAATTTCATCTACAGACCACCAAACCCATTTCTCATCACCATCTCTAATTCTCCATTAGCACCAAACCCCATCTTCTTTCGATTCATTCAGTAAACCCCCAATTCGAACCCTAACTCTTCTCAAGAACACTACCAATTACCTCCATGTTTTGGACATCACTTCTGCTATAATTTCTCTCAATTTGTTTCATCACGAACCCTCACCCATCTCTCGATTCGATTCAAAAACATCAACAGAATCTCAATCATCATCTCAGTTTCATTCTCGGACAAAAACGGCAGCAATGGCTGCTGGTTAACTTTCTTCTCAATTTCAGGTGGAATTTGTGAATGAGAGGATGAGAACGATTGACCAAATTTCGATATAGGGTTAGTGGCTTGGGGTTGTTATTGGTAGCCGGTCACTCTGATAAGGGATAGCCACATTGGCATCCCCTCAACCATTACTTCTCTTTGTTTAGTACTCCTCCAAATAGAGTATGCCCCTTAACCTTGACTGGGATCCGGATAGTACTTGTAACGAAATGACACTTTTGACCCTTTACGCTCCACATGGACGCTTTCTTCTTCTTTTGATCCGAATGAATCCAAAGTACCTAATAAACTCAAAAGTAATCATAAGATACCTAATTTACATGAAAACTCGCAAAGGAAGGATAAATACTAGATATAAAATTAGGTGTTTATCACACCTATCAAATTCCCCCACACTTAGACTTTGCTAGTCCTCGAGCAAATCAAACAAAATAATTATAAAAGATACATACAACTCCGTCTCGCCGAGGCCACGGTTACTCTAAGCATAAATAACAAGCCATTAAACCCCTAGGTGTCCCTAGTGGACGAGTTTTAGTCTCGTGAAGGTTTACAAGAGGTCTGCCTACAAAACCTATATTTCCAAATCTGTCTATTTGTGACCAATCAATGAAAGAATCCAAAATGACTACAGGAGGAGGTACCTTGCACAAATTCAATTCATATATTAGTAAGTTAAGCTTTAATTAGATAGTCGGACACCCCACAATACTCGGAAACTAACAAACTACAATCACAATGAAAAGATAAAGAAGATGGATATAGATGTAGATGTTGGTGAATGTTCACAAGTGATCGATGTTTCCCATATCTGTCTGAAGGTCACTTCCAAGATGAACCTATTCCTATTGGATTGAGCTACTTGGCTGAATTCTACATCAACTCACTAGCATATACAAGGGAACCATGAGTGACTTTATTCAACCAATATAAAATACTTTCTTTTCTTTTTCTTTTTCTCTTTTTTCACTTTTTTTTTCTTTGTTTTGTTTTGTGACAGCATGATTAAATCTTTTGGATCCAAGCGCATGCTTCTTGTCATCAAGTACATGATAGTTTTCTTGGATCCTGCATTCCACGCTTGTTTAGGTGACGGAGACATGGACAAAGTTTCACACATACTTCTATTCCCAAGTGTATTTTTATTCCGTTTGGTCTAATTGGTCGGTTTCTTTTTTTTTTTTTTTTTTTTTTTTTTTTTTTTAATATTAAGTTTTACTTTCATTTAATTTCCAAATTCAGACAAGAAACTAGTCGGAAGCCTAGCAACAAGCTGGGCTCCAACTCCTTTTTGAACTACCACACTTAACCTATGAAAAAGGAAATCACCTACACGCACGTTAGCATCATGACTAGCAATATAGTTGCGGAGCCGCCTGAACGAAGTCTCGTTGTTCCGTCCCCAAATTCACCTAGAGTAGTGAAAGCCAAAGCACCAAATCCATATCCTTGTGCAGTGCATTTTTCTAAATACTTGGTATTTTTTGCGATCGACAAGATCCTTGATAGCCTGCCCCCTCTTCCAAAGTACGACCATTACTCCCAAAGAAAGGGAGACACAATCGTAACATCGAACAAACGTCCCGACCATTGTCCCAATTGAGCACAAGAACATCTGTCGGTCTCAAAGAAGTACCGTTGTTCGCAAGCATACCCAAGTCCACCTCTTTCCGTGCAGCCACCCCCGCTCGATAATGATGTCCGCAATCGTGTCTCGTACTAAATCATGTCGAAATTTTAAACCAACTTCATTTGTACAAACAGTGCACGCATGGTCACCAAAAGCATCCATCTCTCTTTGCAGAAGGGGCACAAACTACCTGGTTCAAACAAGGAATACCAAGTCTATAACATAATACCGCACTAAACCGCTTCGAACCAATTTGCCGATTTAAACCAGGATGGGGATAGCCATTAAGAAATCCAGGCATGCTTCATTTGGTTGCTCGCCATAGGAATGAATCACGTTCAGACAACTTGAATTGGGAAGTCAAGTTCTTCTTTACTGCATCAAAATAAATAGTTGCCGTGAGTTGACATAGAATGGTTGCGTGTTATTATCGACGCATATAGGAGAAACAGACTACACAGTAGAGTTGAAAGAAGTTGCAAAGACGCTCAAGATGGGAGCTAAAACCACCGATGCCGGTGTGCCTCAATATGACAGATTGCAGTTCTAGTGTTTCCAAGCACGACGCCAAATAACAGAATTCATAGTGTCTTGCATCGAGTAAACACCAAAACCACCTAGTCCGAGGGGGCAGCGGAAAATCGCATTTGCAAGGGGCCGAACCCTGGACCATCTCCCCGTTATTATATGTTGTAGGAACTTGTAGAGATGAGAGTCAAACAAATCTTGAGCCGCAAAAGTGCAGTCTGAAAGGTAGTGCGTAAAGAAAAATATAAGCGAGAAACTCCAAGATAGTTTCTAAACAAAAGAAGCTTACACCGTGGATCTTCAAGTTTTTCCACCGAATCAATGAGCTCTATAGTTTTTTTCACTCTCTTTAACAACCGATCCGCATTAAATTGGGCATCAAGGCTAACAGAGCACCTAGCAGCTTAACTCCCTTCTCTGGCCTACAAATATCAGGTGGAAACATACCTGCAACGGCTGTCCTGGGTCTATAGAGGGCCAAAACAATTCAGTCTTCTTGATGTTCAAAAAACAGCCCCCTAGCAACACCTTCTTCTTGAATTATTCTCAGAGCTCTAGCAACCATCATAGTGTCCCCAATCACCGTACCATCATCAAGATACCAAGCCTCAGTTCTAGATCACACCTTTCGAAATACTCAAGACTAGCGGGTGGAGAGTAAGAGCGAACAAAAGTGGCCCTAAAGGATCACCTTGTTGCACTCCCTGAGCAGAAGAAAGCACATGGTCCATATAATATAGTCGTCTTTGGTGAAGCGTAACAAAACTCAACCCAACGAGATATCGAAGGACATAACCTACGTACCTCTAAGATCATGGTTGTTCTATCCATGAGATTGAACGCATTAGAGAAATCTACCAGCAGCATGGAAAGCGTATTTTGGTCCCCTTTCTCTTCCAACACGCGATTCACAAGATGTAGAATTGCTTCTCCACCACACTTAGCCCCCACTCCAAACCGGAAATCACCCAAATATGAGTTCATTTCCTTGCCAACAAAAGATGCACGCATTTAGAGACAAGTCTCCTCCATATTGTGCCAACCGCTATAGGCCGCAAGCCACCACCAAGTTTGATGAGTGGGGTGAGAGGAGCACGGCCACATATTCTCCCAAAACCGATGGGCAAGAGCCTCGATAGCCATAAGTTAACCACTTCTGTGATGGAGGCAAGTAACTCATCCAAATAGAAATCGCTGGCCCACCGAGAACATCGAGAAGATGTTGTTCGGAAACAAATCTCTTCCACAAGAGGCGTCCCTTAGGGAAACTCTTTAGTCTACTTAGCACAAGATCCGTCGTAGCTACCATAGCCTCCTGTGAAGGTGAAGAAGAGGGGATGACCGGCAAGGCAGCAGTGGGATGTTTGGAACTAAGTTCAGCCCGTGTACCTTCATTATTGGACGCAACTCCAGTAGAGAAGTGAGAGTGCGAATCGCAGCAACATATAAACCATGTCGGAGCTTACCCCACACAACCTCAAGTTCATGCCTTCCCGATCATCCTTTTAGGTTTCTTCTTGGCTTTCTCTTGTAATTCCTTCATCTCGGCATGTTTCTCAAACACACATTGAACCAAGACCATACACCCATTCGGTTCATTCCATATGCGCAATGCATGATTAACTGACTCTAATCTGCAGCTTTCTCCGGTGTCACTTTCAACTCTTGGTACTCAAAGAACATGGAGAGTACACACGAAGGAAGAGCATTAGCTATATCCATGAAGACAGATCATTAGGTGCAGCCACCACTTTCTCGCAACACGGACTTGAAGGTTCATGCAAAGTGCAACCTACATTTAATGGAATACTAGAGATTGTAGGGATCCGAGCTAGAAACACCATGTTCAATAGCGCAAGACTTAAAGTAGGCGCAGCAACATCAACATCGTAGGATCGGAAATATTAAAAAGATCGGGAGAGCAGCAATGCCGTGAATTGTAGCCGTAGAAGGAGCGAGCTCACCTTTCTCAATGTGTGTACACTTTTTATTCGAGAAATAAACATGCATACAAGCGTTGCACAACCAACTCTCGAGATGTAACAATAAGGACTCCGGTGTGGTAGACTTCTCTCAAGAATAACAAGAATCTTTCACGACATCTCTCAGTCCCCCTTCTCTTGTAGTGTAAATTTCTCAAGTGATTGAAAAGTGAAACCTTCAATAACCCCTTCCTCCAGTCCCGTTTTTGCACCCATCATAGCCTTTGAAAGGACATTGAAAAGATCGGCTCCATCAAACATCAAAGCCATGGTTTGCACAGGGGTAGCATAAGCATCAGAAGATTTAGGGTTTGCAGAGGTAGAACTTCCCGTCATTGAAAAACTTGAAAAGCTTTAAAAAAAAACCTAGAAGAGAAAAATCTACTTATGTGACAAGTGTGGTTTGATCAGATGAAAAAGATGAGAAGTCGAAGGCAGAAAGAAGAGATTAATAGGAAATGGTTTGATCAGATGAAAACCAATATCCTAGGAATCACATTCTATCGCCTGGAACGGCCTCTTCGATTTTACTGTAGCATTTCGGAGAACCTCTTAGATTTACTGTAGCAGTTCAGAGAAAAACCTTAAAAATCAGGTGAAAACCATCCATAAAAACAAATCTAATAAAATTAACGCAGATCCATAAACAAAAATCAAGCATAAACACCATAGCAGACGATGAGGATGAAGAACTAGAAAAATTAAAAACTAAAAAAAAAAAAAAATCGATACTCATATTTAAACCTACCAGAAATTTGTAAAATTATGTGTGAAAGCTGGACCTAGACTCCTACTCGATGTGGAGATGCTCACCCGACATCGGCTACACTGGTTTGATCATCTCCAGTGAAGAGCGCATGATGAAGAGCGCCTGATGAATAGGAATCGCCCTATTCCTTTTTCTTTTCTTTTTTGTTTTTTTTGTTTTTTTCATTTTTTTTCTTTTTCTTGTAACTCAATCACTCTATTTCATCCTAGCAGTAATAACAACTCGATTTTTAGTGACCCACCAAAGCACTTAGAGAACAATAGATAAATATGGAAAAATAAAAATAGAATGTGATATGGTGATATTCCGAGATATGGTAACAACTATCATGTTAATTTGTGATTTATGAGCTATGTTCATCCCGTTTAGTTAATTGGTTCCTCAACTCCTGCATTCAAAATGGTTCCATCCACTAATGGTGTCATCCTAAAGGCACAAGTTCTAGATTTCGGAGTTCAAAAAGCACAATTTTTTTTTCTTGGTTTTTCTATTTTTCTGATTTTTTTTTAAAGTCATAAAACAAACTAAAACAAACTATATAAACATATAAATGCTCCCCCACACTTAAACTGCACATTGTCCTCAATGTGTAAAACCGAAAGTTCTGAATTATGACATAACAGCAGATAAAACGCAAATACTGTGCAAATTGGTAAGGAATTTGGAAAAACTCCATTTCACAAAAGTTGTTCACCTACGTGTTTTCTACATAGTCTCAATATTTTACAGTGTTTGGATAAACGGTCTGACAGTTATGGTTTCTGGACTGAACTACACGCAGTCTGAAATTTTCTGACGAAAAGGTATTCATCATAATTCTCTTCTAAGATAGATTATGGACTTAATGAAATTAAACATGGGGATGCAAATATGATATGAAAACAATAAAAAATAAATAAATGAAACAAAAATAAAAGAAAAAGAAAAATGATAAGAGATACAAAACCGGTGGGTTGCCTCCCACTAAGCGCTTGTTTTTAAGTCGATGGCCCGACTTAACTTCTTGTAAGATTCATTCCCCATATATTAGCAATCTGAAAATTTGGGGATCCATCCATAGTACCTGTTTTTCAAACACTAGCTTCACACAAATATTAGTAATATAAAACAGAAATGAAGCTATGAACCGATAAAAGCTTCCCCCACACTTATTCTTGTCCACACTTGGAAGTGTATAAAGAATATAGAAATCAGGGACTTCCACGGTTTCTTGTTCCAAAACCTGCATAGTATGAGAATCAAGTTTTTCTAATGGAGGAAATCGAGAAACAAAGTCATTCAACAATGTTTTCGAAGTACATACATTCAAACCAATAAGAGGTAAGGAAGAAGAATCAACATGCAAAGGGTTAGACAAACCTCTCACAATCTCTTGGATTACGGAATCCTCTTCATCCTTAAAAAATTCAAGTGAATTATTCACCTCTTGTATATCATGGTCCTCTATCAAACCTTGTAACCATTCTTCATCCGTTTCTGCCTTAACCGGAGTCTCGACATCAACATCTTCATTACAATCATATGCAAGCTCAATTGGGTCTTCCATAATATTGGTCATAACAGCCACATTCTCAACATACTCCTCTTCATTAGACTCAAATAATGTTACAAAATTCTGAAAAACATTAGTTTCATCATCCTCATGTACCTTTTGAATAGGTTCTTGATCATTATAAAGATCAAGAGTTGAGTCAACTACACTAACGTCATCAAATATCTCCAAAGGTTGGTCCTTTTCAACACAATCATCATCGTCTTCATCTTCAGACTCACCATAATCAGAATCGTCGTCGGTTTCCCAACCTTTATCATGACGTCGTTTGAGTTCCATATGAATGGTCCTACTAATTTCATCGACAAGCTCTTCCGATTATCCATCGTCTTCCAACTTGTATAATTTCTGCGCAAGTTTTCTAACGTTCACACGCTTACCACCATTAGCTACAATAGGTTCTCTTTCCCATGACTCTTCCCTTTGAATGGGTGAATGATTATAACTACGATACAAATTCGGGTAAGAAGGCATATTCCAGAAATTGGTTTGTGCGACGTTCTCTCTATTATGGTCAAGTTGGTCTAGCCTTTGTTGCATATCTTGCAATCCATGCATAATCTGCATACAACTCGAATAAAGACAATTAGAAGTAGAATTATCCCACCTAGGTGCTGGACTTACATACCCACTACAAGGTTGTTGTTGGTATGTATGAAAATCACCATAAGGTTCTCTAGGATATGCATCATAGACAATAAATTGGTTTTGATTGCATTCCATAGATGGTGGGTAATTGTCATAGTGTTGAGGAGATTGAAAGCCGTATCCATTGTTCCAATATGCTCCTTCCATAGAATTGGTACCTGAAATAAGATTCTCAAACTATATCAAAACTAGAAAATAAGAAAAACTAAAAACAAAACAAAAAAACAAAAATAAGAAACCAAAAACAAGTGACAACCGTTGCCTCCCCGGAAACGGCGCCAAAATTTGATCATTGTCGTATGCGTCAAAAATAATTTACACTTTATTACTACTCAAAATATAAATATAGCAAGGGAAAGAAAGGATCGATCCCACAGAGAGGTCTAGGTTGTCAATATATTTTTGGTTCCTTATATAAAACACCGGGTATTTTTCTGATTTTTGTAAAGTAAAAGTAAAATAAAAGCAAAGAAAGAAATAAGCATACAAATCAAATAGAAAATATATTGGTTAAGGATTCATCTTCATTCACAAATATGTTTTCTTCACAATAAGTAGAATTGATATTTAATCTCAACTTTTATCAAAAGCCCTAGAATACCTTGATCGCAAGAATATCCCGCTAATCTCCTTTTGTCATCAACAAACCCATTAAAAGATGCGAGTATGAGTTTTATCTAAAAGAACAACCTAACGTGTAAAAGCACTAATCAAGTTTAATTCCATAGATGCATTAAGTTCTATAAAATCAGGCCAATCAAAGCAATCGAACGTGGAAAACGCACTAATTCAATTTAACAAAGGTTATGGTTCACATATGATTATAAGGATGCATCACTACAATCTATAACCATATTCATGCTACTTGCAATCAGGAATCTATCACTTTTACGTATAACAAACCCTAATCTAGCAATAGAGATGAAAACAAACTCAACCGATTCGCGACTCGATCACACAAGCATTCAATTCATGTAACAATTTAAACAGTGAATCATAAACGATAAAGTATGGAGACAAAACTAATTTATCATATCAAAAACCATATTATGTGAAATCCAATTATTCCATAACCAATAATAAAACTCTAGCTCATATTCAAGGAGTTCATAACAAGAAGAAAGAGAAACCCTAACATGTTTCTAAACCCTAGAACAAAGTAGAAGAATATAAGATAATAATTCAAAGATAATCCCCAAAAGTTGTAGAAGTTTTCCTTTTATAGCTCTCCTTGTTCCAAAATTAGGTCTAGTCTTCAAAGTCCATTATTTAGAAGTCCACAAAGCCTACAAGAGAGAGAAACCCGTGTAGAAAATATGTCCCAAAACTCGTCGCCGGAAAACTGGGTTTTTGACTGGAAGTTGACCGGAATCTGGTGAGAAAAGTTGTCGTCGGCATCTCTGCTTCACCGTCGACGGAATATTCCGTCAGTCCACCGTCAAAGTTAACTGTTGACTTAATGGTCTTCGTTAGTCAACCGGGTCAAAGGGAAACACCGAAATGACATGAGTCAAAGCTAATTCGGCTCATTTGACTGAGTTCCAGCCATAAACCATTTGTCTTTGACTTGCACAGGCCACCTGTTGCAATCATTAGTTTGACCATGATGGCTATCTTTGCACCTTCTTGTCCACCAGTTCACAACTAAAACTCCAACACACCAGTGTAAATGCAAATGCATCTGTAGATTCAATTTCAGTCCATCCATTACTTCCTAAGAACAACCCCATAGATTCTCCTCATGCATTGCCACCACCTATCCCATAACAGCAACCCTCGACACTCCAATTCAGTCCATAATCATCACTTGCACCTGCTAAACTACAGCCCATCACAAGACCACTCAGAATCACACACCACCATCGCATTCTCTCCTTCAATCTCCTTCACCAGTCACTTGCACTGAACCACAGCAGCTTTGCCAAAGCATTGCACCATGCCACAACCTTCCTTGCCACACTAATTCAACCAGTGCCAGACCCTGTAACAACAAATCTTGTAACTTGAAAAACCAGGCCATGGCAAGACTGATGCTCCAGGCCTAGTCATTACTGCTTGCATCTGTAGCTCACTCATAAGCCACACCACCATTAGCTCAAGCCACTCCTTCCCTGTAATCAAGCTAGTATCTGCAACACTCACCAGACACCTCACTTCACAGCTGCGCAACCATTTGGTTCTCAAACCTGAGATAGCAACAATGCCTCACTGCCACAGCCCACTGCAAATGCCATTTCATGCAATAATCACAATCACCAGTACTTCCATCTCCATTATCAACCACCAGCACCAACTCCAGCTGCCTCCCATATCAAATTCCACCAGATTCCAAAACATAAACCAGTAATGTACCTGAGTCTCCACATTCACACAGAACTCAAACCCTAACAGCACCACCAACCCTGAATTTCAAAACCCTGGTTGAATTTCAGCTTGTCTTCAAACATATTCAAACCACTCCTATTGCTTGACCACCACCATATTCTCATCAGATCCACTGAGTTCTTAATTTGAGCCACCAATCCTTATTCATAACCATAACCCCATTTCATTAACAACATCATCTTCTAAGATTCAATTTCAGCTACAGAGCACCAGACTTATTTCTCTTCACCATCTCTAATTCTCCATTAGCAACAAACCCCATCTTCTTTCCATTCATTCAGTAAACCCCCAATTCAAACCCTAACTCTGCTCAAGAACACCACCAATTACCTCCATGTCTTGGAAATCACTTATGCTATAATTTCTCTCAATTTATTTCATCACGAACCCTCACTTGATTTATCAAAATACGGAACAAACTCATGGGTTTATTTGTGGGAGATGAAATTATCTATATTGTAGACTTTTCTGTATGAGACAAATTTGTTTATTAAAGTCTTCGACTTTGGGTCGTAGCAACTCTTGGTTGTGGTTGAGATCAACTAAGGGAATCAAGTGTGCAGTATCATGCTGGGATCAAAGGTGTAGGAGTAGAAATGTACCTTGGATCAGTGTGAGATTGGTTGGGGTTTAACTACAGTCCATACCGATGTTATCTTGGAGTAGGCTAGTTTCTTTAGCGGCTTAATACAATGTATGTTTAATATGGACTAGGTCCCGGGGTTTTTCCTGCATTTACGGTTTCCTCGTTAACAAAATTCTGGTGTCTGTGTTATTTCTTTTGCGCATTATATTTTGTTATATAATTGAAATAATGCAGGTTGTGCGTTGTTCAATCAATTAAAATATCCGACCTTATTGGTTGTTGATTTAAATTGATTGACACTTGGATATTGGTCTTTGGTACCATCCAAGTTATCTCTCTTTGATTAAGAATCGCAGATTGTATTTGCTTGAGTAAATCAAATTGAGAGATATAGATAATAAACTCCTCGAGATATTTTCTATTGATTGAGTCTGACTGTCTAGTTGATTCTCTAGAAAGTAACTCGGAGTTATCCACACAAATTGCTAATCGAAATATTGGGTGTGGTTGTTATACCCCCGCTTTTTCAACTACCATTAGCATTATCACAACATCTATGGGTCTCTATACATTCCATAGCCACCAACCTTGTAAACCTAACATTCATCTAAAGAAGCTTCACATCTCTCTGTCCAAGAAACTCCATTGATGCAAACCCATCTAAGAACCAACTTCTCAGACTACCAATACATGAATTGCATCTTCAATCACCAGTTCCAAGGCCTCCTAGCAATTTCATTCACTACCAGAACTCAATCCCTTCTTCAAGCACAATTTGAGAAACTCAGCCAAGCTTCAAATTTCACAGTTCCTTCTCCACTGACAGATTCAAATCAAAATACCCATTTCCTTAACATCACTTCAAACCCAACTTGTAATTTCCTTCCTTACTTTCAAATCCATGACAACAACTTGAATCAATTTCAGATTCAAACCAAAATCTTCCCAGAATCTTCTCTGAACCTTCAAATCATAGATTCAGTCCCATATCAACTTCATTACCAGAACCCCATCAGCACCAGATCTTCTCGTCTTGATTACAAAACCAAATATACCCAATTAAATTTCAACTCGAACCCTAACTTCCATTTATGTTAAAAGCCAGATTTCTTCATTAATATTTATCAAAGAATCAATGGAAACAGCTTCACATTCTTGTAATCTCAGCTAGCAAAAACCTCAGACCCATCTGTTACTTGTAAAACTACAAACCCCAGCATACATACCACCATCACCTTGGTTCATCTCTGAATTTCTTTCTCAATCTCTGTGAATAGTCGCAACCTTATTTCTCAATATTTCTCTCTTTCAGATAGAGAAACAAAACAAATGATTTGTTATCTCTGAAATTTAGGTTTTTTGTAGGAAGAATAATGGATGCATCCATCCCATCTCTGAGAAAACCAGAGCGTAGGCACCTGGTAATCAGATCCAATAAACATAACTCAGCAAAGCCCCCAATAGTGCTTGCAAATGAACCAATGCTTTCACCCTTCTTCGAAATCTTCCACCAACATCAGCCGTCTCTTACTTCTCAGGTTTACTTCTTCTCTTCAATGTCTCTTCATCAGTAAAGCTGTCGTGCTTTTCAGACAGAAATTTGCATCACTAAAGACGACATACTTTTCAGAAAAAATAAAAGAAAATAATGAGAAATAATCCTCCTCCAACAGCGGTTGCACCTTTTTGCCTTTTAAGAAATGTTTCTTCTTTTTTTGTTCCAAATGACTCCAAAGTACCTAAACACTCAAAAGCAAACATAAGATACATAATTTGCAAGAAAACTAAGCAAAGAAAGCATAAACAATAGATAAATATTAAGGTTTTTTAGACACATATCATCATGAAAAACTTACCTTTGTTACTCTTGTTGGTTGTTGTATTCACTATGTCGATCGAAAGACGATTTTAAACATTATCAAGTACAATATGGAATGTAATCACATGATTACTGGAGTTGAAATTGAACATGATACCATTTTAACCCGTCTCATTGGAAAAAGGTAGATTACCAACCAAAGATATACCTTTTTTACTTAAGGGTTTTCGGAAAACTTGTTATATATAGCAACTTTATTTTCAAGTACAAGAGATAAGTCAGTTTGGAGTAAGGAATTTGCAGAACTTGTTTACTTTTTGTTGAAAGATGATTCACAAGTTGATCCTTTTGGGATCATTATCAGTCAAATGATCAAGATATCATATTTCGTTTCATCTCCAGGAGTCAAGAGACATCTCAGATTTCCATGTCTCATTACCAAAATCTATTAATTCACGATGGGAGACTACTTTGATGACATGAGAAGCACTAATTCTTTCTCTAAAAATACCATAAGTGTCATATGACTAGAAGTCAAACCAAATAACAAATCATTGAAGGAATTTCACAGATTCCTAATAACAATCTTCTGGTTCATTTTAAAAGTCTTGGTAGAAAATTAAACTGTATTCAGAAATAGTTAGCCTTTGTTGCTTGAAAAGATCCACAAACTCTGAAAGGTATCCTGAATATTGATACAGAGTTTTGGAAGGGCGAAGGTAACCAAGAGTCAGAACTAGAAAAAGAATGTCAAAAATGGCTTGAAGATAAGGAGTGGTGTACTTCTAAGATCTCAAACAATAAAATAGACATCAACGTATTGAATTATTTCATATTTTTTTTGTTAGGTCTATTTTGAATAGAACTATCATTCTAATTTATGAAAAAAATTATTATTTTATAATTTCTATTTCATGTGATAGTTACCGATTACATAGCCTGTAAATGAATGTTTATATGTTTGTTATGTGTATTTGGTTTATGAGATATCTGATTTCGATTTTTATTAACCTTAATATTCGATCTCATATGATGTAACCCTTGTAATTTGTGTGGCTTTTTGATTTAGAAGGATTAGTTTCTAGCCCATGTTAGTAGGCTTTATCAAAGGATCATAAGGGGTTCCGATTGAAACTCATATGTGAAAATTCACAATATGTTGAATCAATTTGTGTTTACATGAGTTGTGTTTGTCATAAAATATGTGTTTTGGGTTTTAAACTTTTGTTATTAGCACGCATTAGCTAAAATAATTTCAACCTTTCTCTGGTAAATGTTGCTTTTGTTGTTACGAGGCGATGAAAACACACTTGGGAAGAGTTCTTATTTGTACTTGTGCTTAATGATATATCTTTCTGGGGAGAGTGGCTGCGGAAATTGAGGTGATGAATTTGTTAGTTAATCGTTTTCTTGTTTAAGAAAAGCCTGTTTATATTGCATATATTTTGCTTTTTCTTAACAAAATTTCGGTACAATTGATATGTTCCATTATATTGTGTATGGATGTTTGTGTGATTCAATTGTTTCCGGTTAAGAAAAATTGTGTCAATTTATTTGGCTTATTGTTTGGTATCTTCTTTATTGTTAGGTATCAAGTGTTTTTGCTTAACGAAATTCGGTGCAATTGCGGTAATGTAATGTGTATATTTGTTTCAATTGCTTCTGATTAAGATAAATAATTGTGCAAGTCAATTTATTTTGGTTGTATGTATTATTTGTGGCTTAACAAAAATACGGGATCATTTGTTTAGTTCAATTGATTCTGGATAAGAGAAACTAAGTTAATTCTGATCTTAGTTAGACTTATTAAATTAGAGGATTCGGTTATTCAAGTATAATTGATTTCCTTGACAAGAAAAACTAGTTAACTAACCTAGTATTTGTCTTGTCTAAAGGGAAAGGTCTAAGTTATTGTCTGAATAATTAGATCCTGATGAGAGAAATAAAGTTAATTCTGATCTTTATTTTGGTCTTATCGAAACAAGCGATTGTGGATACACAATCGGTCCAACAAGGGAATTGAGTATCTTAGTCGAATTGTTGGATTTTAGGGAAAATTTCTTCGGGAAATTGTTTCCTTGATAACATATTGAAACTAAATTACTTTATAGTTTCGGTTTTAATATTGGTTCTCTAAAATGGTATGTGAAACCTTCGTGCTTAACTCTTATAGGTTGTTTACAAGTCTTTTAGATTTGTAAGATCCTTTCGATTTTTCTTTTATTTGCTCAAACCTTTGTCATTTTGTGACAAAGGGGGGGAGGGTGATATATGGAGTAAACAAGTGATTTTTAATCACTAGGAAAGAACAATTGTGCTTAAACTTTGTATCTAACGAAAGAATAAAGCATTGACTAAGGGGGAGAAACATATCATATTGATGTGTAGTATTTCTTACTACAAAAGGGGAATAACAAAGATGTTCGGATTGAATATTTACCTAGCTTACATATAGGGGGGGGGGGGTAAAATCTTTTGTTATTCAAATGTCAACAACATCATTTATTGATTGAATATATGCATGTTATTGTGTTGTTGAAACTTGGAATCAAGCGTATGAAGAATGAGTTATTTTATAATTCGTTTAACTTCATATGTGATAAGAGTTTTGTCACTAAAAATGACAATGGGGGAGATTGTTACAACATAGCTCGGTTGAACTCACCAAACGTTGGTATGTCAAGTTTGGTTGTCATATTTTAGTATAAAAACTCATCTAGAGTCGCTTGATTAAATACTAGGGTCAACTTATTTTAGGTTAGACTAGTGTTGATGGTGGATTTTAGTTCAGGGCTAAAGTTGTAAAACCAATATTTTGTATAACCATCCTGCAGAGGATGAGATTATTTTATAAGTGATGAATACTTCTTCACTTTATTAATTCACCTAGAATGGAGCATGTAGCAACAATCCCCCGAATATTCTGTGAATTTTAGCATTATTGATTAATGCATAAAACGCCTTGTATTTCCTGTGTTGTTCCTAGCAGAACTCTTATTGTTGGTGCAGCATGATGACTGATTGTTACTCGCAGCAGAGTAGCATGAATATCCAAGTACCAACAGTGAGGCATGCACGAAATGCCCGTACATGCTATAACTCTCGGTGTGTTATACTAGCCCGATTGAGCATGTAACTCTCGGTGTGTTATACTAGCCCAATTGAGCATCTAGATTGTCCATAGCAGTCTAGAAACAATCACGATCATCCAACTTTACCAGCGTGATTGGATGGCTCGGATCGAATCCAATACCCCCAAGAAGGAATTAGAATATTCACTGCCGACCCAACGCGGGCCCCGCATAGTAGGCCTCCCCAAAAGGGGTGGCAAAGCTTGCCAAACCGTCCAAACCAAGAGGAATGGACAAGAAACCCTAAATTAGGGTTTGCGATACATTACATGTGTCGCAAAACGATCTCAACTATCCATCTTCGCATGCATAGATGGAGGGTGTAGATGTATATTCAAAGGGCCCAGAGCATGTCAACATAATCACAGTGGGCCTGCCTACACACATGAACAATCGGTTAGTACCAACCATGTTTGGTTGTCCCAATTCGTGCGTGCAAAACAATGCATGAAGCACGGCCGGCCAAAACCCTAATTTGGGTTTGTATCGATCACGAGCGTCTGTTTTATCCTGATCGAATGAAGGGATTAGGAGACAATTGAGCAAGTCCAGTGAGCATCAACATGATCACCGTGGAACCATCTATCTCCTTACCCGACCGACCAAGGCATACCATGCATGGTTTCTCCAAAACGCACGCCCAAACTAGTGTGGTCATGCTTCCCAAATCACAAACTGATCTCGACCACTCAACTTCGTCGGAAAAATTGAGCGTCGTAGATCACGTTTCCATAGGATAGTCATGTATATGCGTGAATATCAGCCTACCACCTACACGTCGGACCAAACGGCTGAGACCGACCAAGCTTGGTTATCTCGAAACGCGCGCCTTGAAAGTGGCATGCCGCGCCCTTTAGGAATTCTTTGCGGCATATGATTTCTGTCGCAAAACGATCTCAGCTACTCAACTTCAACGGTAAATTTGAGTGGTCTAGATCAAACCTTCGTGGGATAGTAAAGCATGGACATGGACATCAGCATGACGTCTACACGCATGCCTGATCGGTCCTCCATGAAACGCCTCCCATGCTTGGATTCGACCAAGCTGAAGGAGTACACTCGCGCACCTCCTAAACCCTAATTCGAGGGTGGCAGATGTGGGTCGCAAGTCATCTCATCCGTCCAACTTCGCCATCTCGGATGGACAGCCTAGGGTAAGAGTTAGGCGACCAGTGAAGTATCACCGTGATCACCGTGTGCTACTCTACCACACCATGTGGTCGTCCAAGGGAGGATTTGCTAGCGCAGCCTCCAAACCCTCACGTGAAGTAGGCAGGGCATGGTGCTCAACAACGATGCTTCATATATGTCGAATACATTCGATGCATAACATGCATAGAATACGCACGATACTTTACAAGTATCGACTTCCTAAATAACTTAGTTATTTAACTAGCATTACATGCTACCTTCTGTGGGTCCCATGATCCACAAACTCGAGACATCAATCATGTCACAAACTGGGGGATACATACTGGGGTATTGGTCTGGCGGTTTACATCGTGCATTGTGCAACGCGCCATCACAAGAACGTGTCAGGAAGACATGGACGGTTAGTGATGATGGGAGAAGTGGGAAAATTGGTCGTGTGACACTAACACACCACTCAACTACTCTATCACTCCACTTCCTCCACTTCCTATGCGAGACGTGAGTAAGGCTCAAATGACTTGTATAAATAGGTTTTCCTCCCTATTTCCAAACATATAAGAAAACACAGAAACCAAGTGTTAATACGAGACGTATTCAAACACCCAGATCCTGCTTGCATTATTCGTAAGTCTGCTTACCTGTCTGTTACAAGTCATAAACAATCCTACACTTTCACAATCTCAACACCTTCTTCGCTTTCCTCCCTAAGATTAACCCCATCTCATTCACTTTGTGACCAAAACAAGTCTGGAACGACCATTTCTTGGTTTAGGACAGAATTGTATAGATTGATCTCTCGAATCAAAAGCACTCATCGCGCAGTGTATTTGTTTAGGGTTTAGATTCATTCCTCATCCACACACCCCAAATTACCAAATTTGGCAGGAATAGTTTTCACCCATAAACAATTGGCGACCGCAGTGCGAGATTAATCTCTCGGTTGCAATATCAATTTCCAATTCTCAATTTCATCTTTTCAATACCTGGTTCGATTTCCGCAATTTCAAGGGGGTAGATCTTAGGATCAATTCAATCATTAATTCTTTTCAAAATGGTAAGACTCAGGTCTGGATCATCAATCAATTCTAATGGAGCTAGTGTGGATAACACTCCCGGTGTCGATGTCCCTGTCAGTGGAGCTACCATGGTCAATACATCTCGTGGAGCCGTCACTTCTATCACCAACACTAGCGGAGCAGGAGATATTCCAGTAGGTGTAACTCCTACCATCACCAGAGCCAGAGAAGCCGCGAATACCGGCATCTCCTCAAGTGTAACTCCTCCGGTGGTCACCAGAGCAACAACTTTCATTCCTTCATCAGGACGAGGATCCGGAGGGACGAGAGGAAGACCATCTCCCATTACCATTGCAGACTTGATGGAAAAACAGAAAGTTCTTGCTAAGACTCAAACGGATATGGCCGTAACTCAGAAAAAGGTACTCACTTTTATTAAGACATTAACTGATCGATTGCCACAGGAGATGCGACATCCCCTGGAGCCAACAAGGAACGCATTAAACGCACTGGAGAAGGTACTTTAGCAGCGCGGACCTACATGGACCTGATCAAATAAGCGACATCAGATATGAGCAGTCCTGTCATGGAGATTCCTATATTGGGAAGTGATCCTCACAAGGATCTTCCTCAATTCAATAGTCTCACTATGATATAGATGTCATTGGATCAGGAAGTGTTTTTATCTAGGGGAAAATTTATGCGAACTTTTACACCTCTCGAAGAATCAGCGGGCAGAGACGTTTTGCTGCAATCAACCATAGGAAGGTCACAACCGTGCCCTACATATCACCGCACGCATCAAGGATTCAGAGTTCAATACGACCCTTATCGACGCTCCTCCGTAGAAAGAATCATACAAGTTAGTTGCGTCCCACTCCTCATGTGGGAGTCAATTCAGGAAGAAGACCGGCTTGCATCATTGAGGGATAAAACCCACGATGCATCTTTCCTGACGAAGCATTCTTCTCCATCATGTGAAGCCATGACCCACGTTCACACGAAGAGGGAACGAAATTTTATGACGAGTCGTAACCAGAAAGGGAAAACGGGAACGAACTTTTGTGATGAGTCGTGACCAGAAAGGGAAAATGGTGTACCTATGCTACCATTATCAATTAGCATGGGAAACTGTTATCCAGTCTCTCCACCCAATGGAATGCTATAACAGCAACGAACTACAAGAACCAGCGCTAGATGCTATACAACAGTTGCAAGATGGAACCAACTCCATAACTGATGAGATTGAAATCGTTGAGGAATCTCATAGGCCTATCTCCATCAGCTCAACCTTATGTACGGATAAACGCACGAAGCCCGTGGAGCTTATCAAAGAGTACCAGGACATATTCGCTTGAAGATATGAAAAAATGCCGGATTTAGATGAAAATTGGTCACCCATCATCTACATGTCATACCTGGATCCAAGATGGTTAAACAATTACAGTTCAAACACGAGGAAATTGGATAGATCAGGTGATGCATAAACTTCAGAGACTTGAATAGGTGCTGCTCTAAAAACGATCCTCCCCTACCTATCATCGACATGTTAATAGATGCAACTAGCGGACATGGCATGTTCTTCTCCATGGATGGATGTAGCGGATATAACCAGATAAGGATGTATGAGCATGACGCAAGTAGGGTATGTTTTCGAACTCCTCTCGGAATTTTTTATTATACCATACTGCCATTTGGTTAAAAAATGCCGGTGCAACGTATCAACGCTCTGGCAATCTTCCACTAGAGACGATACCTCAAGGGAGCAACCTCAAGAAGAACCATGCCTGCTGGTAATGAGGAGCCTCATAATGTTCGTAGGGGCATATATCTTACCAACAGGCGATACAACCTTCAGCCTTTTGTAAGTAGTTCCTTGAAGCAGCAAGAGAAAAACCACCGAGATACAACATCCTGCACGTCCAAAAGTACCATATGAACGACTGCCATAGTGGTGAAACAATGTCCAAGATATTCCATATCTGGATTGATGGTAGCTACGCTTTCAGAATATGTCTCCCGAAGAAGAAGTAGTTGTGTTACCAAAGGAGTATGACTGGGGACTTCTTACCACTGCCCATCTCAAAGATGGTGAATTTAGAGAGATACAAGCATGCTATCATTATGATTCCAAGATGGCCAAAGATGAGGATATACTCTAGAGAGCAGATATAAAGACGGTCTCGTGAACCTAGCGTGGAAACATCTATCAAGTCGAGAGCTCTGGATACTCGCGGGCAGGGGACTGTCCCCCCATTATCTATTCAATGAAGAAACATCAAGAAATCTATCGGTTGCAGAGTATCCCTCTAATAACGAGACGATCTCTACCGTTGTATGAAGATTACCAAGTTCGTGCAAGTTGCTATCACGCCTCTGCC
Source organism: Papaver bracteatum (assembly GCA_023529315.1). NCBI lineage: Eukaryota > Viridiplantae > Streptophyta > Magnoliopsida > Ranunculales > Papaveraceae > Papaver > Papaver bracteatum. The sequence goes on from JAJJWX010004041.1 coordinate 325,863, forward strand.
TGCCAGTCTCTTCTGATCACAGCTGCAGCTAAGAACTGTTGTTCATTTGTTGATACCAGTGCCCGAACTTCACGATATCAACAACCACTACGGACATAGGTAATCTGAACTTCTGCATATTTTATTTTCCCTTGGAGAAGTGATAGAGTCACGGAGAAGATATGGAGATATCTTTATTATGGTAAACTCGCCGACCATACAAGATAGAACCATATAAATCACACTTGGAGACTGAGGCTCAACATGAAATTCCTTCGCCGTCAATCAAGGGCTTCTTCAACACAAGAGAGATGGTCAATCAAGAAGCATATAATTTGCAAGGGAAAACCAAACTGAAGAAGAGTCCACTTCAACGCTCCCTCCAGCAGAAGCCGCTTCAAACGATCCCTCCAAGCCGCTTCAATATTCTCTCTAGAAGAAGGTGTTTCAATTCTCTCCAGAAGAAGGCGTTTTAGATCTCCCTCCAAAAGAAGAAGTTGCTTCAACACTTCAACGCTCCCTCCAGCAGAAGCCGCTTCAAACGCTCCCTCCAATCCGCTTCAATGTTCCCTCCAGAAGAAGGCGTTTCAGCTCTCTATCCAAAATAAGAAGTCGCTTCAACACTTCAACGCCCCTTTCAGCAGAAGATTCTTCAACACTCTCTGGGACCTGCTCGCCCCAGAAGATGCTTCTGTAGTACCAGAATATCACCACAACGATATTCTCATGATAATAACAACGCTTTCACGAGAAGGTCAAATATTCCTATAAGTATAAATGACATTATTCACGAGAGTGTCGTGAGGATTCTTCAGCAACATTTGGCGAGCGTCACGAGGAAGCATCATAATAACTGAAGATTGAAGAGACATGCTATGAGAGTGTTATTTCACGAGGATTACAAAAGTTGGCGAATATTAATATTGTAAATACCACGATGAGATCGCAGAATATATCCGAAATAAGGGGAAAACTTAGCTGTCACCCACAATGTAATTTCCTATATAAAGGGTTCAACTAAGTCCATATGATGATGATGTATTTTTTAGAGTTGAGAAAATCTTGAGGAGAGAGAAACTCCAGAAAAGAAAGTTGTAATTCTGAGTTTGAATATTTTCTGTAAACATTTCTGAGATCTAAATAATAAAAGTGTCGTTTAATTATTTAATCTTCAACTAGTTTCACTTAGATTTTTATAGGATCTTAATAGGGGTGTAGTGTGGGAAATCCTGCTACTACATTTTGGCGCCGACTAAGGGGAACGTTGAATTATCAAAATCGAAGAAAAGGTATAAAAGAAGAAAGGAATTATTCAAGATCAAGGAAACTTTGAAGAAGATTGGTGAAACATTCAGAAGAAAAATGATTAGAATTAAAGAAAATTGTAGGAAATTGAAGTATGAATTAGTGTCAAGAGAAATGATCGATAAATTTCATGAAAATATTAAGGGGAGGATACATAAACGTGATTTTGAAGGAAGAAAAATTATGATGGTAGAGAAAATGCCATTATTAAAGAATTGGGAAAAGCAGGAAATTACATTTACAACAACAGAAGTTTTAGAAGAAAATCTAGATCATACATCTCCTTTGGTGATTACGGTACCCATGATACCAATAAAGAAGGAAAAGTCAATAAAATCTGTAGAAAAATGGGCTATAAATAGAACTCTAGTTGACACAGGAAGTTCTGTGGATATAATGTTCTATCATGCTTTTAAGAAAATAGGGTATAAAGATGAAGAAATGTCTATTTCCTCATATCATATTCATGGTTTCGGAAAATCTATAACAAAACCAAGAGGAGAAATAATAGTACGATTGCCACTTGGAGAAATTGAAACACAAGTAACACTATGCGTGGTGGATATGGAATCCCCATACAACATGATATTTGGAAGACCATGGATACATGCAATTAAAGCTGTAGCGTCAACCTTACATCAACGCATCAAATTCCCTATGCCTAGCGGAATTGGGGAAATTAAAGGAGATACGGATCTTGCGAAGACATGCTATCAAATTGAAGTAAAAAATTGTGAAGAACGTCCTAAGCAGCGAAAAGCTCGCAGAAAATTGATGAGAGAAACAAGAAAAGAAGAAGAATTTAAAATTTACATGATAAGAGCAAAAGAGGGAAAAGGGATACCCAATGAATTTTCGCGAGAAGGAGATGAACGTGCGAGAATCATAAAAACACCAGCACCAGAAGCTAGTTACACTGCAGCTGAACCAACAAAATAAATAAATGTTGGGAGTGAAGAAGAACCTAAAATATTGAAAATTGGGACTAGAATGGAGATAGACGAGGAAGAAAGAACTATAAATCTTTTGCGAGAATACAAAGACATTTTCGCGTGGAGCATGGATGAAATGCCAGGGATAGATCCATCGGTAGCATGTCATAGATTAGAAATCAACAAAAATGTAAAGCCGTTCAAGCAGAGAATAAGAAAAATTGCAACAGCATACCATTCTCAGATAGAAGAAGAATTACAGAAGATGCTTGATGCAGTAATAATAAGGCAAGCAAATTATCCAGACTGGATTGCAAATATGGTGGTGGTCCCAAAGAAGAATAAAGGAATAAGAATTTGCATAGATTTTATTGATTTAAATAAGGCTTGTCCTAAAGATAGTTTTCCACTACCAGATATTCCTCAAATGGTTGAGTCAAGAAATGGAAATGCAAGAATATCTTCGTTAGATGGGTATAAAGGATACAACCAAATCCCTCTCGCTAAAGAAGATCAAGAACATACTGCATTTTTTGCTCCAAGAGGATTATATTGTTATACAAAAATGCCCTTTGGATTACGAAATGATGGTGCAACATACCAAAGAATGGTGGAGAAAGTATTTGCAAAGTGGATCCACAAAACACTGGAGGTATATGTAGATGATATGTTGATCAATAGCAAGGAAGCTGAAGATCATGTACAAGACTTGAAGGAGATTTTTGAACAAATGCGGAAATTTAATATCAAAGTAAATCCTGACAAGTGTACTTTTGGAGTGACTTCAGGAAAGTTTCTGGGGTATATTGTATCAAAGGAAGGAATACAAGTTGATCCAGAAAAAGTGCAAGCGATTCGCGATATGCCCACACCAGCTACTGATAAAAGATGTGCAAAAATTGAATGGGATGTTAGCCTCGTTAGGAAGATTCATTTCGTGATCCTACGATAAATGCAAGCATTTTTTCAATATACTCAAAAGGGGAACAAAATTCAGGATGGACAGATGAATGTGAGAAGGACTTTCGAGGGAATAAAAGAGCATTTAATGGATATAACCATTTTCTGAAAAGTGAACCAAGAGAAGAGTTATTAATTTATCTCGCGACAATGGCATATGCGCTAAGTGCGGTATTCTTTGCGAGTAGATCTTTGGGATAGAGAAGCCAATTTACTATATTAGTAAAACATTCAATTCAGCGAGAGAAAAATTATTCAAAGATTGAGAAGTTAATCCTAGCATTGGTACATGCAACTTTCAAGCTTCGCATTTACTTTCAAGCACATAAGGTCAAGGTGTTAACAAAAGTGCCAATAGAATCAGTAATGAAGAATTCAAAAAGATCGGGAAGAGTAGAAAGATGGAATGCACAAGTGGGACATTTCGATATCAAATATGAAATTCTATCCTCGCAAAATCCCAAGTCATCGCAAATTTCTTAGTGAATTTCCTTTGGAAAATGACGAAGTTGTGGAAGAAATGATGGAGGCGAGAAGAAGAACATGGAGATCCAAAAGAATTATTGACAGAACCCAATAGATGGGAGATATTAGTGGATGGATCATCTAATGGAGAAGGAAATGGGATTGGAGTTGTTTTTATTTCACCAGAAGGAGAAAAACATCTTTCTCATTTAGGTTAGAATTTACATCCACCAATAATGAGACAGAGTATGAGGCTGTTATCCACGCTTTGAAATTTGCAATAGAAATGAAGTTGGAAAATGCTAGAATTACAAGCGATTCTCAATTGGTTATTCGTCAAATAACTGGAGAATATATAACAAATGAACCTTCTTTAAAGAAATACAAGAGACTCGTGGAAGAATTATCTGCGAGAATTCCAAAGATAAAATGGAGGCACATATCAAGGAAAGATAACCGGCTTATGGACGCTTTTGCTTTCATATCAGCATGATGACAAACCCACTTGCGAGATGCATAAAAATTCAAACACTCTTATTACCTTGAGTAAATAAAGAAGACGAAGATGTGGATGGGAATTAAAGTCGAAATTGACGAAGAAGGAGAGAAAGATGTGATGATTGTAGAAAATGGCGAAATAGAAGCAAAAGAGAGAAACAAAGATTGGCGAGCGGAACTTCTTGGTTATTTGGCGAAAGGAGAAACTCTAAGAAATAGACTGGAGGCACATAAGCTAAGAAGCAGGGCAACTAATTATGAGTTAAGAGACGGAGTGTTATATCACAGATCTTTTAATGGACCATCGCTAAGATGTTTGACAAGGGAGGAAGGAGAAAAGGTGTTAAAAATGCTACACGGTGGAGATCTTTGGTAATCATAGCGGAGGAAGATCTTTGGCATATAAAACGAAGATGCAAGGGTATTACTGGCCTTACATGCATGAAGATGCGAAACAACATTCAAGGTGTTGTGAAGAATGTCAGCGATTTGGAAAAAAGATACATGCACCAGGAGCACCACTATCATCCTCAACAAGTGTATGGCCCTTCGAAAAATGGGGATTAGATATTGTGGGACCATTTGTGCCTGGCTCTGGACAAAGGAGATACCTCATTGTGCCTACAGATTATTTCACAAAATGGGGAGAAGTAAAAGCAGTACAACATATTCGTGATAAAGATATTTTCACATTCATATTCGAGAATATCATATGAAGATTTGGAATACCAGCACAGTTGATGTCTGATAATGGAAAACAGTTTGAAGGACAAAACATAGAATTATTACTCAATGCATTTAAGATAAAATGTGGAAAATCTACTCCTTTATACCCACAAGCAAATGGTCAAGCTGAGGCAACTAATAAAACGATCGCAGATATTCTGAAGAAAAAATTAGAAGGGTATCACAAATCATGGTGTGAGCAAGTACATAATGTAATATGGGGCTACAACACCACTAGAAGAGAGGCTACTGGAATGTCACCCTTTTGTTTAACATATGGGGTTGAAGCTGTATTACCAACAGAAGTTGATATTCCTACAACAAAAAGAGAAGCGTGGGAAAGGAATTTAAGTGCTGGTATGATTTTACATAAACTAGATGAATTGGAAGAAAAAATGGAGAAGACTCTACAGCATATGGAAAACTACCAGCGAAGGTTAGCTCGCGAATACAACAAACGTGTCAAAAAACGAGAATTCCAAATTGGTGATTTAGTTCTGCGAGAGACACCGAGATATCAGCGAGAGAATGGTGGAAAATTGGCTAAAAAATGGGACGGACCTTACTTAATTAAAGAAATAATTAGAAATGGGGCATACAAATTAATGGATCCTGAAGGAAGAGATGTTGTCCAATGACTTGATAGACCATGGAATAGACTATTTTTGAAAAGATATTATCAGTGACAAATGCTGTAAGGTAAGAAATATTGGCATAACTAAAGGTTATTATCAGTGACTATTTTTATTTTAAAGATTACGCGAGCAATATCGCGAGAAACGCGAATGAAATTTCGCAGAGATTAAGAGAATGGGACAAACCTTTATGGAGTGCAACTTAGTTCGCGAGTACAATTTCGTAAGAGGCAAATGTAAGACCTACAAGCACGTTGTAAAGGGGGTATCTCTTTATATGATTCAGGGATAAGGTTATACCGCTACTGGAACCTGAGTCATACAGATGTAGGGGTTAAAGAAAACCTATCCGGGAGAGAGATCTTGGATTTCCAACTTTATAAGGTTATACCCTGGTTGGACGACTGAGAGTCTCTTCCAAGAAGTGAAGAGTATGACCAAGGCGCCGAGGTACATAGTTTAGCCAAGGGTGCCCGGGACGGACGAACCTACCCTGGCCATCTTTGGTAAGTCTTGGATACAATGCACTTGGCCTGAAGAAAACCCCACCTAGGGTGCAGTCTTGTAACTATAAGCCATATAGGCATAAAGGACAAGAGGCTGCGAAAACAACTGGTTGTTGGTAAATCTGGATGGGAGGAGCTAGTCTTGTATGGCCGATGTGCCCTCCTTGAAGGGGAAACCAGGGGGTAGATAAGGGCGGAACCCTCCATTAGGGAGCTGATAAGTGTCTTAAGACGGCAATGTCATGGGGCTCTAAGATCGTAAGATCATTTAGGCATGTCATATTGTCGCGTAAATTATACAGAGGCAAAAAGCCAAAAGACAAAAAAGTTAAGATGAGATCAAGGGGTTTTTACATGCAAATGTGAAGACGTCCTGCGATTTCATCGCACGACGGCAATGTCACGAGGCTTTGTTTTTGCGAGAAAACTTAGACTCGTCATATTGTCGTAATATAATAAAGAAATACAGATAAGGCAAGATCAATGGGTCAATACATGAAAGTGTAAAGACATCCTGCGATTTTGTCGCAAAAAGAAAAAATTAGAAAAATAAGACCTTTAATTAGGAAGGCAAAATAAGACCAATAGAATAATCTCAAAAATAATTCTTCTTTGTTAAGCATGCAGGGAAGATTTCTTTATCACAAGAAACAAGTTGAATTCAATAAGTCTCAAGAAATTTAATGAGGAGGCAAGCAAGGGAATAAATATGTAGGATTTCATTAAGTTTCTTGAGAATATTATAGTTCAAAAAGGGTTATATCATTTGCGAGAAAGAAGAAGAAAAAAGAAATTAAAAATAGCACTCAAGCTTCAAGCGGTAGTCTCGCCAGATTTGGAATTGTCGGGATTGTTATCATCACCAATATTTCCTTCATCGCGAACATCATCGCCAGAGTTCTTTTTGTTACAATCTTCTCCTTCTTTTAGAGGGTTTTCTTCTTTTCCTTGATCATCTTCTTCTTCAGCGTCTTCTTCAACATCTCCTTCAGAAGACGGATATTCTAAATCTTTGTCCATAGGAAGAGGGACTTCATCATCGTCAACTTTCAGAGGTGGAATGGATACAAGAGAAAGAGATTTGGAGATCAAAATTTCGTTCACAAGAACTTCAGCACTAAGATGAACTTGGCGAAGGAAACCCTTGTCACGATTTATGATCTCTATATTCTTGAAATACTCAAGATAATTAAGTCTTCTTTCTGCTTTATCACGAGTTTCTAAAAGGTTGAGAAGAAGAGTCTTGTTTTCTTTGCGAACACTGTCCATCTCCTTAGTAAGATTGGTGACAATAGAATGAAGGCCTTTTTCAGATTCTGCGAGCAACAAAATAATGAAAGGTCATAGAAATATAACATAAATTGTGACAAGGGAAATCAACAAGTGAGGCAGTCATAATTGACTACCTTCTTTTTGCGAAGTTAAGTTTTGGATTAATGAAAATAGGCAGTTCTCCCATTGATTCATAGCATCATCAAATTTGTCGCCAACCATGCCTTTTATACGAGATTTCATGTTCTCTTCTTTGGTGCGTAAATATGAATTTTCTTTTGACAATGAGGAATGAGATTCCTTTAATTGGGAATATTCATCTCGAAGCTTGGTGGCATTCTAACTAAGAGTTAGTCTACCCTTGATAATTTTGTCTATTTCAAATGAGATGATTTAGTTACTTCGTCAAGTTTATTTTTAAGAGAGCGGAGAGACTGCTTTTGGTCATCACATATCCCTTGAAGATTGTTTACTTTCTGCGAGGAGATCGCCAACAAGCTTGATAATTTGTGTTTCTCTTGAGATAAAGTTTTATTCTTGTCTGACAAAGATTCTATAGACAAATTAGTCTTGGATAACGAATATGAGAGGCGAGTAACCTTGTTGTTTAGAAAACTGTGATTTTGCAATAATTGATTATTCTCATTCGTGAGATTTCTTATTTGATCAACTGAATATGTATAAAGATTATCTAATCTACTATGCTAGTCCATCCAAGAATCTCTTTCAATGCGGGCTTCATCAGCTATGGTTTCAGATTTAAGTTTTTCGATGAAACGATTTCGGTTGGAAACTAATATATAAACCAAGAATTTAAAGGGAGGATTAAGTACTAAGAATATGGAAATAGAATAAAAAGATAAAAGGACAGGGGAAAAAAGAAGCTTACTTTTTAGCTCATCAATCTTTTTAGCGAGATTCTCGCGATCGATCTGAGTTATTGAGCTTGTGGTTTAGAGTTTCACATTGAAGTCTTATCTTGAAGACTTTTTCTCAAATCAGCATTTTCATTTTCTAGAGAAGCTCATGAAACAGAATTGTCTGAGCCAAAATATTTGAGCAAAGTTTCGCAAACTCCGCTTTGGAGAGAATCAGTAGAAGAATCTCTAGCATTATTTAGAATGTTAGATAAAATTTTGAAAGCAACATCAATTCCTGCGATGGTCTCATTTGATGAAGGAAGGGATGTAGAAGGTGAAATAGAGGAAGTGGGGACAAGTTGATGATTTGAGTCATTAGCAATGGTTGTATCATCGAAGGAGGAGTTTTTCGGGAAAGTAACATTTGAAGGAAGTAAAGGGCTAGAGGGAATTTCGGGTATGATGGGTTCGCAATTTGAATTGGTGAAGGACCAGTAGAGGCGGTGGTAGTGAAAGCGAGCTTCTCACGAGAAGAAGGAGGAAGATCAGATTGCACGGGTGTAGGTGAAGCTTTCGCAGATATTAAGGGAGGAATGACGAAATTACTTCCAAAGGTATTATTTAATTTGCGAGATCTTTTAGGAGGATTAGCATTACCCTCGTTATTATGCAAACAATAATCTAGATAAGAAACAGAGGAAACAATATTGTTATTAAGAAATAGAATGTGTTTCTTACTACCTTATTGCTCATGAGAATTTTCTTTCCTTTTTCCAGTCGGCCTCTTATGAATAATAGGTTTTTGAGTCGAGGATTGGGAAATAGATGCAGCTCCGCTGAAGAATACATAATATAAGGATATAAAGAATTAAGTAAGAGAAGATCTAAGAATATAAATAAAAAATTTGATCTAAGAAAATACCATTATCAAAAATATACCTCGAGGACTCCATTATTACGTAAGAGAGAAGAATGAGAAGGAGAAGAAGTTGCAGAACAAAAAGCAAAGAAACTAAGTAAAGAAGAAAGAGAGTTAAGAGAAGAAAACTAGAAATGAAATTCGACTCTTCCTTTTATAGGCAAAGAAGGGAGTAAATTATGTGAGACGTGTCAATACAAAAGGACAGATTTACAACACGTGTTAACAAAGAAAGATGAATTAGCGGAATATCATAGGAGAAAAAGTTCAGATATTCTTGCGATAATTAAAGATTCTCATGATCGTTTCTTCTTCGAGAAAAGACATGAGAAGAGGCAAGATGTAGTACCGAGAATATCACCACAACGATATTCTCATGATAATAACAACGCTTTCACGAGAAGGTCAAATATTCATATAAGTATAAATGACATTATTCACGAGAGTGTCGTGAGGATTCTTCACAACATTTGGCGAGCGTCACGAGGAAGCATCATAATAGCGACGATTGAAGAGACATTCTATGAGAGTGTTATTTCACGAGGATTACAAAAGTTGGCGAAGATTAATATTGTAAATACCACGATGAGATCGCAGAATATATCCGAAAGAAGGGAAAACTTATTTGTCACCCACAATGTAATTTCCTATATAAAGGGTTCAAGTAAGTCCAGATGATGATGATGTATTTTTTAGAGTTGAGAAAATCTTGAGGAGAGAGAAACTCAGAAAAGAAAGTTGTAATTCTGAGTTTGAATATTTTCTGTAAACATTTCTGAGATCTAAATAATAAAAGTGTCGTTTAATTCTTTAATCTTCAACTAGTTTCACTTAGATTTTTATAGGATCTTAATAGGGGTGTAGTGTGGGAAATTCTGCTACTACAGCTTCAATAATCTCCGGAACGTGTTCGCTCTAGAAGCTGATTCAACACTCTCTGGGACCTGCTCTCTCCAGAAGTTGCTTCAACGCTCTCTGCAGGACCCACATCCACATTTGAGCACACAAGGTTCATTTTTGAGCAAAGCAAGCATGGAGTGGGTCCCACGTTTGAGCGAAGAAGGCGGAAAGGTCAGAGCAAGTAAGACATGTATTGATCAACTCAAAAGGATGGTATTGACTAATTCATGAGGCTGGTATTGCTCAAGTCGCGGAGGCTAGTGTTAATCAGGACATAATACCGGTATAATAGGCGCACACAGCAGGGCCGATTTCAGTCAAAGCACATGGCCGACGTTTGAAGCATGTACACAGTGGACCCACGCTTAACCAAAGTAGACACAACAAGCCTACGTTGGATCAAGCACGCGCACGATGAGTCCCGCGGTTAAGCGAAGTATGCGGGCCCACATGCCTATCAAACAGGTGCGACAGGGTGACGTTTGGTCGAAGCATATACATGGTGGGGTCCATATTCGTTCATGGTTATATGCACGTTTTTCTATGGGAAGAGAAGATACAAGTTCTATTCCCTTCTTGGCTCAAATACCCGAAATAGGAAACCGGTCCCACCAAGGTCGTCGACACACCTAGAGTACTCCCACGAACGAAGCAGGCGCAACAGTCCATCGATTAGACACATTAAGCCCACGTTCGATCAAGCAGGAACATTAGTCCCATGAACGAAGCAGGTGCATCAGTCCATTTATTAGGCATAACCCCATGATCGAGCAGGCACAATATCTCCTCGACCTAATCAGGCATACCAAGGTCAATCCGGCAAGACCTACATTCGAACGGAGAAGGCCCTTGACCGAAGCAGGCATGGCAAGGTCTATCGAAGCAGGAAAGACCGACATCATATTAGGGGAATGCTCGCCTAAACGCCTCTTGAACGTGACATGCTCCAAGGACAGGATGACCCGTCTCTCCTGGTAACATCTAACTTTGTCTCATAAGTTTTATCTTTAATTGTCACCATCTTATGCCTAACCCACAATAGTGTAACCATTATGCGCTAGGCAGGGGACTTAATGTTGATGGTGGATTTTAGTTCAGGGATAAAGTTGTAAAACCAATATTTTGTATAACCATCCTGCATAGGATGAGATTATTTTATAAGTGATGAATACTTCTTAACTTTATAAATTCACCTAGAATGGAACATGTAGCAACAATCCCCTGAATATTCTTTGAATTTTATCATTATTTATTAATGCATAAAACGCCTTGTATTTCATGTGATGTTCCTAGAAGAACTCTTATTGTTGGTGCGGCATGATGACTGATTGTTACTCGCAGCAGAGTAACATGAATATCCAAGTACCAACAATGAGGCATGCACGAAATGCCCGTACAGGCTATAACTCTCGGTGTGTTATACTAGCCCGATTGAGCATGTAACTCTCGGTGTGTTATATTACCCCGATTGAGCATATAACTCTCGGTGTGTTATACTAGCCCGATTGAGCATCTAGACTGTCCATAGCAGTTTAGAAACAATCACGACCATCCAAATTCACCAGCATGATTGGATGGCCCGGATCGAATTCAATACCCCCAAGCAGGTATTGGAATATTCATTGTTGACCCAACGCGGGCCCCGTATGGTCGGTCTCCCCATATTCACTGGCAAAGCTTGCCAAACTGTCCAAACAAAGCGAAATGGACAAGAAACCCTAAATTAGGGTTTGCGGAACATTACATGTGTCGCAAAATGATCTCAACTACCCATATTCGCAGGCATAGATGGAGGGTGTAGATGTAGATTCAAAGGGCCCAGAGCATGTCAACACAATCACCGTGGGCCGCCTACACACATGAACAATTGGTTAGGACCAAACATGTTTGGTTGTCCCAATTCGTGCGTGCAAAATAATTCATGAAGAACGGCCGACCAAAACCCTAATTAGGGTTTGTATCGATCACGAGCGTCCGTTTTCTCCTGATCGAATGAAGGGCTTAGGAGACAATTGAGCAGGTCCAGTGAGCATCAACATGATCACCGTGGAACCATCTATCTCCTTACCCGACTGACCAAGGCATACCATGCCTGGTTTCTCCAAAACGCACGCCCAAACTAGTGTGTTCACACTTCCCAAATCACAAATTGTTCTCGACCACTCAACTTCGCCGAACGAATTGAGCGTCTTAGATCACGTTTCAATGGGACAGTCAAGTATAGGCATGAATCTCAGCCTACCACCTGCACGCCGGACCAAACGGCTGAGATCGACCAAGCTTGGTCGTCTTGAAATGCGTGCCTTAAAAGTGGCATGCCTCTCCCTTTAGGAAACCTTTGCGGCATAGGATTTCTGTCGCAAAATGATCACAGCCACTCAACTTCACCGGTAAATTTGAGAGGCCTAGATCAAACCTTCGTGGGACAGTGAAGCATGGACATGGACATCAGCATGCCGTCTACATGCATGCCTGATCGGTCCTCCATGAAACGCCTCCCATGCTTGGTTTCGACCAAGCTGAAGGAGTACACTTGTGCACCTCCTAAACCCTAATTCAAGGGTCACAGATGTGGGTCGCAAGTCATCTCGTCCGTCCCACTTCGCCAGCTCGGACGGACGGCCTAGGGTAAGCGTTAGGCGACCAGTGAAGTATCACCGTGATCACCGTCTGCCACTATACCACACCATGTGGTCGGCCAAGGGAGGATCTGCTAGCGCAGCCTCCAAACCCTCACGTGAATTAGATAGGGCATGGTTCTCAATAGCGATGCTTCATATATGCCGAATACATTCGATGCATAACATGCATAGAATACGCACGATACTTTACAAGTATCGACGTCCTAAATAACTTATTTATTTAACTAGCATTACATGCTACCTTATGTGGGTCCCATAATCTACACACTCGAGACATCAATCATGTCACAAACTGGGGGATACATATTGGGGTATTGGTCTGGCGGTTTACAGCGTGCAGCGTGCAACGCGCCAACACAAGAATGTGTCAGGAAGACATGGACGGTTAGTGATGATGGGAGAAGTGGGAAAGATTGGTCGTATGACACTAACAAACCACTCCACTACTCCATCACTCCACTTCCTCCACTTCCTACGAGAGACGTGAGTAAGGCTCAAATGACTTGTATAAATAGGTTCTCCTCCTTATTTTCAAACATATAAGACAACACAGAAACCAAGTGTTAATATGAGACGTATTCAAACACCCAGAGCCTGCTTGCATTATTTGTAAGCCTGCTTACCTGTCTGTTACAAGTCATGAACAAGCCTACACTTTCACAATCTCAACACCTTCTTCGCTTCCCTTCCTAAGATCAACCCCATCTCCTTCACTTTGTGACTGAAACAAGGATGGAACGGTTATTTCTTGGTTTAGGCCAGAATTTTATAGATTGATCTCTCGAATCAAAAGCACTCATCGTGCAATGCATTTGTTTAGGGTTTAAATTCATTCCTCATCCACACATCCCAAATTACCAAATCCGGCAGGAATAGTTTACACCCATAAACAACTAGAAAATCTAGGAATGTTAAGACATAAAAGTATTACTCCTAAGACCTAAAGAATGTGAAGAAGTTACAAACTACAATGACGACATCATCTTTTCACTTGAGGTTAGTAATATTGACTTGAACTGTTTCATTCCCAACTTATCTTTTTAAGTCGTGCTATATTGAAAACATAACTGCGAATCTGTATATATTGTACATATTATCTATGATACTCTAGTGATGTGACATGATCATAATAAGGAATCATCATAGTATAAGGAATTAGACTGCGAAGTATAATGCTAATCTTTTGAACTTCGTAGATATGACATCGACATAATCTTGTATGTAGTGTTATGATTATGTAAATGGGTTATGGTGAAGATTTCATCTTAGGAAATAATGTTTTACATTTGTTTAAAGGAAGTACATTCATGAAGTTGTTTTGTGAATCGAAAGGGAAATCAATATGCTTATTGGTCCGGCTATTCGTTGCAAATATTTGGATAACCAATATGTGTGAGATGGTAGAACCGATCTTAACTCAGTTTATATATCTTGGTATAACTAATCACAATGTCTAGACTTATGATTTGGTATGACCGGTTTTGATAATTGATCCTAAGTAATCACCATGTGATAGTATGATCGATCCTTGTAATTGGTATGACCGATCCTAGTAATTGGCGTGACCGATCATAAGTGTTGTGTGACAGATACCTTTAATTGGTGTAACCGGTCCTGGTAACTGGTGTGAGTGATCATAAAAAGATACCATGTGTAAATAAAAACCGATCCTTGTAACTGGTGTAACCGATCCTAGTGACTGGTGTGACCGATCACAAGTAATTTTATACTATGGTATAACCGATCCTAGTGATTGGTATAACAGATGGAACCCATGTATCTGATTTGATATGATCAATCACATGGTAGTCTTGGAATACGGGGAAACCAATTCTTAACTTGTTTGGAAGTGTGGTATAACCAATTCCAATAATGCAAATCCATGTAAATATGAAATAAGGATTTGCAGTAAAAAGATGTCAACATACTTTGATCACGAGCAGTAACTCTTATCATTTATTGTTCAAAGATATTCCTTGGTACTCAAGGTGATCCTATGCCAAAATAAATAAAGAATCTTTTAATTAAGGTTTTTGGTTTTATATGATTTAATTACCAATAATTAATGCATAGCTCTAGATAATAAAAATTAGTAATGTGCATTTACTAATTGGAGATTTTCTATTGAGATATTTTGAAAATATTGGACAAGCATTTATTGGAATTAGGAAAACTGAATTTTTCCATTCATTGCATATCTTGAGGATATCTTAGATTTTGGAAATTCCTTGGTGTCCAAACATCCTTGGTCAATAAATACCTAAGTTTGCATTTCTAGCAAACTATCCTAAGATCCAGGTAAACTTCATTTCTTGTTGTTTCTGGTGGAGCCATCTATTCGGATAGGAAAGTATCATAATTAGGTGAAATCTCTAACGACCGTTCGTTTAAAGACTTTTGTGCGATGAAGAAGCTCAACGAGTACCATTGGTGAGAAACTAGATAATTGCGGTGTTATTAGTTTTTTATTGATTTGATTGACTGACAGGTTATTGAAAATTTGATTGCACCTAGTTTGTTTATGCTTGAGAATATTCTCTTCTGATATAAGATTCACTCAAACTAGATCAGAGTATCGACGAGATCTTTAGAATTTTTGTTAGATCTAAAGACATCTTGTGATAATCCATTGTTAACAGACTCTGTTCTATGCATGATTGTTCACAAGAGATTCAAGTGGTGTTGTGTATGTTTTGAAGATAAAAGAAGATTTGAAGATGAAGAATATTTCTTATGAGTTTTCGTATCTTATGAATTGTGTGCACAAACCTTGATTGGATGGGATCCAACTAGAATTAGTTTATCTTTGATAGATCTAATTGATTAGTTGCATGAGATCGGCATTCTCTATATTTTTCTTTGAGATTTATATTGATTGAGTGCGAATCTATACTTGACTATTCTGGTAGTTAAAGTTAGATTGATATAACCGGAAAAATTATTTTATTAGATTAAACGGAAGAGCCTTTGTCAAGGACTCATCTATATCTTGTAGCAATATTTATTCGAGTGGTTACCAAATAGATTCTTCTTTTGATGTTTGGAATACGATCCAAAGGACTTGATATTCACGTGCATGACTCTAGAAGTCGAAAGCGCATGGATATAGGGGGAACTTAGTAGCTAGAGGTAGTCTGCTTGGTCTCAACTCTAAGAAGTTGGTATTGGATTTTGTATAGCGGCTTAATTCTGAGAGTATTCAAAATTGGACTAGGTCCCAGGGTTTTTCTCCATTTACGGTTTCTTCGTTAACATAATATTGTTGTGTCATTTACTTTGATTTTTGCATTATAATTATTTATTATAATAAAATAAAATACACATATATGTTGACTCCGCAATACTTGATACTGATCCTATAGAGATTGGTTATTACCGAATCTATTATCAAGTATCACACTTTGCTGTAATATTGTGTCGATCTTGTATCCATAGTCAATCACACAAGTTATCTTTTTGTTGTATTGTATCAATCTCATATCCATAGATAATCACACGAAGTGTGAATCGAATCATCGTATTGTCTCGACTCTGTCCATAGATGATTACGTTCGGTAAAGGACTTATAGGTTGGAATAAAAAAATGGCGTATTTGGGTACCCTCGTCTTTTAACTCTTAGACTTGGTCATTTTATTATGATCAAAGTGTCAAGGAATAATATATAATTACGAAGTATAACGTTTATCTTTTGAACTTCGCAAATGTGACATCAACATAATCAATATAGTATTAGACTTGGTCATTTTATTATGATCAAAGTTTCAAGGAATAATATCTAATTACGAAGTATAACGTTTATCTTTTGAACTTCGTAAATGTGACATCGACATAATCAATATAACTTGTTACTTGATTGTGTATTGGATAGAGGTATGATTCCATCCTAGGAAACTACGTTTGATTACATATGTTTAAAGGAAGTACATATACGAAACTTGTTTCATAATCGAAAAGAAATCAATATATAGGTGTTTTGGTTCAGTTTTCTATGAAGATCTATTGGATGACCAATTTGAACCTAAGGTGAGAACTTTGGTACAAGCGATCTTAACTTATGTTGAGATTTATGGTTGAACCGATCCTTACCTAGTTTGGGATACATGTTAGAACCAATCCTTGACTTTTTTGGGAGTCTTGGTGGAACCAATTCTTACCTATATTGGGATACATGGTAGAATCAATCTTATATTTTGTTGGTAGTATTGGTAGAACCGATTTTTACCTATATTAGGAGTCATGGTAGAACTGATCCTAGCTATTGTTGAGAGTCATGGTAAAACCGGTCCCTACCTATATTTGGAGACTTGGTAGAACCGATCTTAACCTATGTTAGGAGTCATGGTAGAACAAATCCCAAGAGAAAAATCGATTTCTAAGATAATATTAGATATTTTCTAAAGAGAGATTTCAGAATTACAGGTTGGATATATGAAAACCGAAATTAGGTAGTTATTGTATATGTTGAGAATATTTTCGGTTTTGGAATTTCTTTATTGTCCAAACAACCTTGGTCTATAAATAGTTGAGTTTTCATTTCTTGCAAATTATTTTCGTGTTGTTTCCCATGGATCCGTCTATCCGGAGAGGAAAGTACCATAATTAGGAGAAATCTCTTACGACCACTCGTTTAAAGACTCCATGGGATCAAGAAGCTGTACGAGTACTATTGGTAGGAAACTAGATAATTGCATTGTTATTTTAGTTTCCGATTATTGATTTTGATTGACTAATGGTTGTTGAAAATTTGATTTCACCTAGTTTGATTATTCTAGAGAGCCTTCTCTTCTAATATAAGGTCACTCAAACTAGATCAACGTATTGATGGGATTTTTAGAACTATTTTTAGATCTAAAGACAACTTGTGATCATTCATTGTTAACAGACTCCGTTCTGTGTGTGATCGATCGTAAGTGGAATCAAATTTGTGCTGTGAATGTACAATAGAAAGCAATTGAAGATTTGAAGACAAAAAGATTTTTCTTATTGGTTTTCGTATCCTGTGTTTTGTGCACACATTTTGATCGGATGGGATTCAACTTAGATGTAATTTATTTTTGATATATTTGATCATATATTTGTTTAGATCGACAACTATCATTCGGTGGTATTCTTCAGTATTTGAATATGATAGTTGTGAATCTAGATCTGATTTTTGGATTTGGATTTATCTTACCCGACAAACGAGTTTACTAGTTTAATCGGAAGAGCCTTTTTCAAAACTCAATGAATCTTTTCATAAAAGATTATTGGAGTGGTTACAAAACAACTTTGTTCCTATATTGTTTGGAAGACGATCAAAAGGAGTTGAATGCTTAAAACTTTACATCGATAAAGCAACTTAAGATAGTGATTTTTGTCTTGGGATTCACGTGCATTGACAGACGGTTATAAGTGCGGGGATACCGGGGGAAATAAGTAACTAGGGGTAAATTACTTGGTCTCAACCATACGAAGTTGGCTTTGTTCTTTGTATAGCGGATTAATTATGAGAGTATTCAAAATTGGAATATGTCTCGGTATTTTATGCATTTCCGGTTTCCTCGCTAACAAAATCTTGTTGTGTCATTTACTTTACTTCCGCATTATAATTGTTTTATTATAATAAAGTAAATAACACTTGTACTATGTTAATCCTATTCACTTGATATTTATCCTATAGTAAATCGATTCCGGACCGTAGCTATTATCAAGTGAATATCTTGAAGTTGTATTATCTCGACTTTGTTTATAGACGATCACATAAGATATCAAACTTATAGGTTGAAACAAAAAGATTGTGGTGTACTTGGGTACCCTCATCATCAATTGGTAACAGAGTAAGAAAACATGAAAATATCTAACCATTTGTATTTGGTGTGACCCAACCTGTAAGACATGAGTCAAAGTAAGAGGTTGTTAAACCACTCATAAAATCAGATTAAGCGAAAGTGAAAATTAATAAAACTCATATAGTGTATCGCAAGAGGTTGTTAAACCACTCTTAGAATCAGAGGTTACAAATAGTGATAATGGTTCTTCCTCTTTTGAATCAAGTTCGGAATGTTTTTCTGATATTGTATTGAATGAGTCTAAAGGATCTCAAAAGGAGTTAAAACTAAATCATGTAGGTATGTCTAATGATTCAAACATGAAACCCTTCTTGGGATGATGCAAGTTGTGTGGTCATATTAGCATCTTCATTGGAACAGGCCCATGAGTAATTGATTGCTAACGAGAATTTCCTAAATATATATCCTAAAAGGGAAAAGATACTTAAGGAAGTTCAGGTTGAATTTGAAAGGCTCCGTATAGATCACGAAAAGTTGAGAGAAAATGATTCTTAAAAAATACAGAGTCGTGAAGATAAAGTAAGTGCTAGTCTTTCTCGGGCAGAACTGTTATATAAAGATCGTGATATTGCTCTTGAAAAGTCCGTTTGTTGGGAGAGAAACTTACAGAAACTGAAGCAATGATAACTCTCAACAAATGTGTTTTGAAGAGAAAAAAAGGTGTATATCTCTCTAAAAAAAACACCTTGAGGCTGATCTTATTGGTGCTCTTGATAAACTCAAAACGTTGGAAGAGGATTTGAAAAAGTTCAATAGTAGTTGTAGATGGTGAAATTTGGATAAGGGGCAAAAGTTTCATTTCAAGACCATAGGACAAAACTTAACTCTCGCAGGAGAGGTTAAGCCCTTGGTCCTCAAGGCACCCATATCCACGATTTCTAGTATACGTCCCCACGAGACACTGCTGGCCGTGATACCGTGATTCATAGTACATATCCTCAATGAGAAACTACTGGTCATGTAGGTTTTGTAGAGCGTAAAATGTCCCCGGTAAACTTATGAACCTGAACAATCACAATTCTAGCATGTTTTCGCGAGACGCAACTGGTTCTGATGCAAGATTCCTAATATACATCTTCGATGAGATATTACTAGTCATGCAGGCTCTGTAGATGCGTTAAAACGTCCCCGACGGACTTATGACCCAGAGTGGAGACATACATGTCTCCTATAAGAACGACTCACCCTGTTTGATATCAAGGACTGATTTCTAGTACATCATCGCGAGATACAATGGTCATGTCTACTCTAGGATTTAACTCGATTTACTGAGGCTTTCGAATAATTCTTAGGACAACCCCGCGAGATACGTTGGTTATTCTACCTCTGGAACCTTTCGCCGGACTCATAGAACCTCCGTTTAATATACACTGGTCACGTCGGCCCCACAATATGAAAATAATTGACTCATAGCACATCTCTACAAGATACGTTGGTCAAAGACAAGCGATCTGAAGTCTCACAGTGACACTATTAGGCGTGCAATCTTTACTTTCTATCCCGAACATGTCCCAACTGACTTCGGAGAAACTCAGTCGCGTCATCCAAGTTTCAGACGACCTCAGTCGCGTCAGCCAAGTCTCATACATCCTCAGCCGCGTCGGCTAAATCTCAGACATCCTTAGTCGCATCAACAACCTCAAATGACCTTATCCGAGATGAGATATCTCATCTGAAGAGTCTTATACAGGCGTAAGACTCAGACAGAAGCCTCACCTAGGGATCGAGCATGTTTCTCAGCATCTCAAACACACTCACATCTAGTAAATTGGGTCTGAACTGTACATTTCTATCCAAAAACGTGGATAAGCTCACAAAGGGACCCATAAGCAATAATACAGTCTCCACGTGACATATGTGACTGGCGATGGAGAGAGGGAGCTCAACCTATGTAGGACCAGAATATCGCCACAATGATATTCATATGATATTAACAACACTTTTGTGATATTAACAACATTTCTGCGAGAACATCGCGAGTGCTTCAACAACATTTGACGAGTGTTGCAGAATTTCTTAAGGAATGAAATAATGACTGACGAATGAAGAAACGCATAAAGAGCATGTGTTGACCTGCGATAATTATAAAGTTAGCGAGAAAGAAAATCATGGTTGTCACGATGAAGATCGCAATATAAATCCGAGATAAAAGGAAGACTTAGCTGTCATCCATTATGTAACTACCCTATAAATAGAGACTTAATATGTCTAGAAAAGGATGATGTATTTTTGAGAGTTGAGAAAATCTCGAGGAGAGAGAAACTTCAAGAGAAAAGTTGTATTCTTGAATTTTTACATTTCATGTAAACATTTATGAAAATCAAATAATAAAGTGTCATTCTTAATCTTCAAATTTGAGTTGGTTATTACAAATTCTTAACAAGGGTGTAGTGTAGGATTTCTTGCAACTACATTTTGGCACCCGAAACAGGGATTGAATTAGCGAAATCATAGAAAAAAGTGAATAAGAAGATAAGAATTGTTCAAGATTAAGAAAATCATAAAACAAATCGGTGAGATATTTGAAGGAAGAATGGTTAGAATCAAAGAGGATTGTAGAAAATTGGAGTGTGGTATGGTAACGAGAACAATGATTGATAGATTTCATGAAAATATTAAGGGGAATATACACAAACGGGATTTTGAAGGAAGGAAAATTATGACGGTGGAAAAAATATCACCATTGAAAGATTGGGAAAAGCAGGAGATCACATTTACAGCAACAGAAATACCAGAAGAAAATCTAAGTCATACATCTCCACTCGTAATCACAGTATCCACTATACCAATGAGAAAGGAGGAATCAATAAAATCTGTAGAAGAATGGGCTATGAATAGAACTTTGGTGGATGCAGGAAGTTCTGTAGATATAATATTTTATCATACTTTTAAGAAAATGGGATATAAGGATGAAGAAATGTCTTATTCAACATATCATATTCATGGCTTTGGAAAATCTTTAACAAAACCTAAAGGCGAGATAGTGGTACGAATTCCACTAGGAGAGATTGAAACACAAGTAACGTTATGTGTGGTAGACGTGGAATCACCGTATAACATGATATTAGGAAGAACATGGATACACGCAATCAAGGCTGTAATATCAACATTGCATCAATGCATCAAATTTCCTATACCTAGTGGAATTGGAGAAATTAGAGGAGACACAAATTTTGCGAAATTGTGTTACCAAATTGAAGTAAGAAATTGTGAAGAACGTCCAAAGCTGTGAAAGGCTCGCAAAAAATTGGCGAGAGAAATAAGGAAGGAAGAAGAATTTAAAGTTTACGTGATAAGAGCAAAAGAAGGAAAAGGAATACCCAGCGAAATCTCGCGAGAAGGAGATGAACTCGCGAGAGTTATGAAAACACCAACACCAATGGGAGAACCTGAAGCCAGTTATACTATAGCAGAACCAACAAAGGAAATAAATATAGGGAGTGAAGAAGAGCCTAAAGTGCTGAAAATTGGGACTAGAATGGAGGCAGATGAGGAAGAAATAACTATTAATCTCTTGCGAGAATATAAAGATATCTTCCCGTGGAGCATGGATGAGATGCCAGGGATAGATCCATCAATAGCATGCCATAAATTAGAAATCAACAAAAATATAAGACCATTTAAGCAAAGAATAAGGAAAATCGCAACAACATACCATTCTCAAATACAGATAAACCTCGATAAATGAATGTCATCGGGACCAAGAAAAAATATTCATTTAGCGGGGTTATTTATTTAGAAGGTATTTTATTAATTAAGAAGTCAAAATGTATAAGAGAAGATGTACAAATTTACCTAAAGAGTATTGGTCAAAATTCTTATCAATAATTCAATGGTCATAGAAGAAAGATAACCAATGATTGACTGGTGTCATTTTTAATTTATGTTATAGAAATGTGATGGACGTCGAACATCTTTTAAACTATCCCAACGAAAATGATGAAATTATTGAATATCCAATAGACGAAGAAGTTATTGAGTCAGTAATATATGATAAGAATGATCCTGAACCAGATGATAGAAGCATCGTACCAAATATGTCATTCAAAGATGCCTTTTAAGCGATTATCACCATAAACTTGCTACAACATGAGCAAAATATTCCAGAAATTATGCAAGCATTACATAAAATTAAGGATGCGATGCTTTTTGGTTTGGGTGGAAGATAAAAACAATCAACCATAGATAAGAATTAACTTCACATTTTAGTTTATTTCTACATATATTTTTATGTAAAATTTACTAGTTATGTATATTGGTTTATTCTCATATATATATATATATATTATATGAAATTTAGTGATTATTCGTTTATATTTCTATAGGGCCTTTAAGGATTCAATTTTTTTTATTCATTAATGTATTAAGCGAGGTTATTCATTTATCCCCTTAGCCCAAGTCGGGACCGGAAATAATTATTCATTTGGCGAGGTTATTCATTTATCGAACATTCGTTTATCGAGGTTCGACTGTAGAAGAAGAATTACAGAAGATGCTCGATGCAGGAATTATAAGGCAAGAAAAATATCCAGAGTGGATTGCAAATATAGTGGTGGTCCCAAAAAAGAACAAGGGGATAATAATTTGCATTGATTTCACTGATTTAAACAAAGCTTGTCCTAAAGATAGTTTTCCGTTACCAGATATCCCATAGATGGTTGAATCAGCAGCGGGAAATGCCAGAATATCTTCGTTGGATGGATAAAAAGGATATAATCAAATCCCTCTCGCTGAAGAAGATCAAGAACATACCCCATTTTTTGCTCCAAGAGGATTATATTGTTATACAAAGATGCCCTTTGGCTTACGAAATGCTGGTGCAACGTATCAAAGAATGGTGGAGAAGGTGTTTGCAAAGTAGATCCATAAAATATTAGAAGTGTATGTAGATGATATGCTGATCAAAAGCAAAGAAGCTGAGAATCATGTGCAAGATTTGAAAGATATTTTTGATCAAATGCGATAATTTAATATTAAAGTGAATCCCGATGAGTGTACTTTTGGAGTAACTTCAGGAACATTTCTGGGGTATATTGTATCAAAAGAAGGAATACAAGTTGATCCGAAAAAAGTGCAAGCAATTTGCGATATGCCAACGCCTACGACGGTAAAATATGTGCAAACATTGAATGGAATCTTAGCCTCGCTAGGAAGATTCATCTCGCGATCTTCAGACAAGTGCAAATATTTTTTCGATATACTCAAGAAGGGAACAAAATTCAAGTGGATAGATGAATATGAAAAGGCTTTTCAAGAAATAAAAGAACATTTAATAAACATAACTATCTTACAAAAAGCTGAACCGGGAGAAGAACTATTGATTTATCTCGCAACAACCACATATGCGTTAAGTGCTGTGTTGCTGCGAGTAGATGCAGGGGTAGAAAAACCAATTTATTACATCAGAAAAACGTTCAATTCTGCAGAGAGAAATTATTCAAAGATTGAGAAACTAATTCTAGCATTGGTGCATGCAACTTTTAAGCTTCGCATCTACTTTCAAGCACATAAGGTCAAAGTGTTAACAAAAGTGCCAATTGAATCATTAATGAAAAATTCAAAAATATCGGGCAGAGTTGAGAGATGGAATGCACAAGTAGGACACTTTGATATCCAATATGAAGTTTTATCCTCGCCAAAGTCACAAGTTATCGCAGACTTCGTAGCTGAATTTCCTTTAGAAGATGATGAAGCTGTGGAAGAGATGATGGGTATAGAAGAGGAACATGGAGATCCAAAAGAGATATTAACAGAACCCGACAGATGGGAGATATTGGTGGATGGATCATCAAATGGAGAAGGAAATGGGATTGGAGTTGTTTTTATTTCGCCAGAAGGAGAAAAAAATAGCTTTTTCATTTAGATTGGAATTTGCATCCACTAATAATGAGACAGAATATGAGGCCGTGATTCATGCTTTAAAATTTGCGGTAGAAATGAAGTTGGAAAATGCTAGAATCACCAGCGATTCGCAATTTGTTATTCGCCAGATAAAAGGAGAATACACAACAAACGAACCATCTATGAGAAAGTATAAAAGATTAGTCGAAGAACTATCTACGAGAATTCCAAAAATAAAATGGAGACACATATCAAGAAAAGATAATAGGCTCTCAGATGCTTTTGCTTTCATATCCAGTATGATGACAAATCCAGTTGCGAGATGCATAAAAATTCAAACACTTTTATTACCAGCGATAAACAAGGAATAAGAATAGGAAGATGTGATTATGGTAGAATTTGGCGAAGAAGAATTAAAGAGCAACATTACAGATTGGCGAGCAGATCTTCATGCAAACTTTCCAAGAGGAGAAATCCCAAGAAATCGATTAGAGGCACATAAATTAAAAAGTAGAGCAACCAATTATGAGTTAAGAGATGGAGTATTATATCGCAGATCTTTTAGTGGACCATCGCTAAGATGTTTGACGAGTGAGGAAGGACAAAAAATATTGAATATGTTGCATAGTGGTGATGCTGATAATCATAGTGGAGGAAGATCTTTGGCATATAGAACAAAAATGCAAGGCTATTACTGGCCATATATGCATGAAGATGCAAAACAACTCTCAAGGCGTTGCGAAGATTGCCAGCGATATGGAAAGAAGATACATGCACCAGGAGCACTATTATCATCTTCAACAAGTGTATGGCCTTTTGGGAAATTGGGATTAGATATTGTGGGACCATTTGTGCCTGGTTCTGGACAAAGAAGATATCTAATTGTCACAATAGATTATTTCACAAAGTGGGGAGAAGTAAAGGCAGTACAACATATCCGCGATAAAGATATTTTTATATTCATATTTTAGAATATAATTTGTAGATTTGGGATTCCAGCACAGTTGGTGTCTGATAATGGAAAGCAATTTGAAGGGCAGAATATAGAATTGCTACTCAATGCATTTAAGATTAAGTGTAGAAAATATACTCCTTTATACCCACAAGCAAATGGTTAAGCTGAAGCAACTAATAAGAAAATCGCAGACATCTTAAAAAAGAAGCTAGAAGGATACCACAGAGCATGGTGCGAACAGGTGCATAATGCAATATGGGCTTACAATACAACTAGACGAGAAGCTACTGGAATGTCACCTTTTTGTTTGACGTATGCAGTTGAAGCTGTGTTACCGACAGAAGTAGCTATTCCTACAACAAAAAGAGAGGCTTGGGAAAGAAATCTAAGTGTTGGAATGATTTTAAATAAATTGGATGAATTAGAAGAAAAAAGAGAAAAGACTTTACAACATATGGAAAAATTACCAGCGAAGATTAGATCACGAGTATAACAAACGTGTTAAGAAACGTGAGTTTCAACCTGGAGATTTAGTGCTGCGAGAAACACCAAGTCATCAGCGAGAGAATGGTGGAAAGTTGGCAAGAAAATGGGATGGACCGTACATCATTAAAGAGATAGTTGGAACCGGGGCATACAAACTAATGTACCCTGAAGGGAGAGGTATTGGTCAAAGACTTGATAGACCATGGAATAGATTATTTTTGAAAAGGTATTATCAATGACAACTTCTGCAAGATAAGAGATACTGGTACGTTGTATGATGAAACAAATAATAAATTCTTCTTTCTCTGTTACAACTGAGAGGTTCTTCTGATAACAAAGCAAAACAAGAGCTGCGAGCATAATCGCAAGAAAGGCGAATAAAAATTTCGCAGAGATTAATAGAATGGGACGAACCTTTATAGTGTGCACCCTAGTTCGTGAATAAAATTTCGCAAGAGGAAAATGTAAGACCTAATAGTGCGTCATATAAGGGGGTATCTCTTTACATGACTCAGGGATAAGGTTATACTGCTGCTGGAACCTGAGTCATGAAGATTTTGGGGTTAAAGAAAACCTATCCAGGAGAGGGATCTTGGATTTCCAACTATATAGGGTTATACCCTGGTTGGACGACTAAGAACCTCTTATAAGGAGTGCAAAGTATGACCAAGGCGCCGAGGTACACGGTTGAGTCAAGGGTGCCCAAGGCGTACGAAACTACCCTGGCCATCCTTGGAAAGTCTTGGCTATGATGCACTCGGCCCGAAGAAAACCCCACTTAGGGTGCAGTCTTGTAACTATAATCCATATAGGCATAAAGGAAAAGAGGATGCGAAAACAACTGGTTGTTGGAAAATCTGGATGGGAGGATCTAGTCTTGTATAGCTGATGTGCCCTCCTTGAAGGGGCAACCAGGGGGAAGATAATGGCGGAACCCTCCATTAGGGAGATGATAAGTTTCTAAAGACGGCAATGTCATGGGGCTTTAAGATCGCAAGAATATTTAGGCCTGTCATATTATCGCGTGACGAAAATTATACAAAAGCAACAAGCCAAAAGAGAAAAGTTAAGATGAGATCAATGGGTTTTTACATGAAAGTGTAAAGACGTCCTGTGATTTCATCGCAAGATGACAATGTCATAGGACTTTGTTCTCGCAAGAGGATATAGACCTATCATATTGTCGCAGAAAATTTGAAGAAACAAGGATAAGGCAAGATCAATGGGTTTTTACATATAAATTTAAAGATATCCTGCGATTTTGTCGCAGAAAGAAAAGTTTGGAAAAATAAGACCTTTAACTAGGAAGGCAAAATAAGACCAACTGAATAATATTAAACATTAACTATTTTCAGAATGCATGAAATATTTGTTCATCGTAGGAGAATATATGAGAAGGCAGCTTTCTTCGGAATTTTTCAGAATATCGCAAGAATTCATTACATCGCAGATATATTCCTACTTTCTCAAGAGGTATAGTCACACAGTTCGCAAAAAGAAAATACAGGAAATAATTTAACATCTCAAGAAAGTTAATAAAGGGCAAGTAGGGGAATGAATAAATAAGATCTCATTATCTTCCTTGAGAATATTCAAAATAAACAAAATTAAAGGTTGAGTTTTAAAAGTTGCAAAAGTTACATTTCTCGCAAGAAAGAAGAAGGAAAAGAAAGCAAGAATGAAATTCAAGCTTCAGCGATGGTCTCTCCAGACTCAGGATTTTTACTGTTATTGTCAGCATCACCAACATTTTTCTCATTATGAGTTTCTCCTTCTCTGGGAGAACTTTTTTCTTCTTCTTCTGGTTTATTCTGAGAAATATCTTCTTCAACATCTTCTTCAACGGGTACATATTCTAAATCCTTGTCCATGGGAAGAGGGATTTCATCATCATCAAATTTTAGAGGAAGAACAGATACAGGAGGGAGAGAATGGGATATCATAATATCGTTCACAAGAACTTCAGCACTAAGATGAACCTTGTGAAGGAAACCTCTGTCACGATTTCTAATCTCTATATTTTTGAAGGACTCGAGATAATCAAGTCTTCTCTCTACCTTATCGCGAGCTTCTATAAGATCAGAAGTGAGAATCTTGTTTTCTTTGCGAACTTTATCCAACTTATCAGTAAGATCAGCGGTGGTAGAATGAATATTTCTTTCAGATTCTGCGAGCAACAAAAATGATTAAATATTATTCAGACAAAGATCTCGCAAGAAACATAACGTAAAATTTGACAGAAAGATCAACAAATGAGGCAGTCAATTGACTACCTTCTTTTTGAGAGGTTAAGTTTTGGATTAATGTAAATAAACAGTTCTCCCATTGGTTCATAGCGTCATCAAATTTATCGCCAACCATACCCTTCAGACGAGATTTCATGTTTTCTTCTTTGGAGTGTAGATACGAGTTTTCCTTTTCTAATAAAGAATGAGATTTCTTTAATTGGGAGTATTGGTCTTGAAGCTTGCTGGCCTTTAAACTAAGAGTTAATCTACCCTAATAAGTTTATCCTTCTCAGCGACAGATGATTCAGTTACTTCCTTGAGTTCATCTTTAAGGAAGCGAAGAGATCGCTCTTGATTATCACATATCCTTTGTAGATTACTCAATTGCTGCGAAGAAATCGCCATCAAGCTTGAAAATCTATGGTTCTCTTGGGATAAAGTTCTATTTTCATCTGATAAAGATTCTACCGCCAAGTTAGACTTGATTAACAAATATGAGAGACGAGTAACCTCGTTACTTATAAATTTTGACTTTGTGATAGTTGATTATTCTCATTAGTAAGATTATCTATTTGATCGATCGAATATGTGTAGAGATTATCTAATCTATTATATTGGTCCATCCAAGAATCTCTTTCAACACGAGCTTCTTCAGCGATAGATTCAAATTTAAGTCTTTCCATGAAACGAGTCTGATTTGAAACTAATATATGAACTAAGAATTTAAGAAGGAGACTTGAGTACAAGAGGATGTGAAAGCAAAACAGAAAAACAAAAGGGTAGAGGCAAGAAAATTGTACCTTTCAGCTCGTCATTTTTTCTGCGAAGATTCTCGCAGTTAAGTGAATAGTTGCGAAGCATATGGTTCAGAGTATCACATTCAGAAATTTTGACTTGAAGGATTTTTCTTAGAGCTTCAACTTCATTTTCTAAAGATTCTCGTGAAGCAGTACAATCAGAGCCAAAATATTTGAGTAAAGTCTCGCAAACTTCATATTGGAGAGAGTCCGTAGAAGATTTTCTAGCATCGTCTAAAATGTCAGATAAAATTTTAAAAGCAAAATCAACTCCTGCTAAGGTATCATTTGATGAAGGGAGAGACGCAAATGTAGGAGCAGAATATCGCAGTAACCTTCACTTGCGAATATTTAATGACGCAACAATAATATTTGCGAAGGTTCAAGATATTTGCGAAGTGAAGTTATGAAGGTTCGCAAGATAATTCTCAAATCCGAAATGACGGGACAACATAACTGTCATCTTTTGTAAAATCATATAAATAGCCATTTAGGCATGAGAGGAAGGAGAGATCTTTTTAGTAGGAGAGGATAATTTTAGGAGGAGAGAGAAAATATTAGGAGAGATTGATTTTCTTTATCATCTTCTTCCCCAAAAAAAACTAGAGCTCCAAATATTCATTAATGGAGTTTCAATTGTACAATCATGTAATTACATACAATCACTAGTGAAGAACCGTGGATGTAGATCACATTGATCGAACCACGTAAAAATCTTTGTGTCACTTTTATAATTTTAGTACTTTAATTCTTAGTTTCATATCAAATTAATTAGATTTAGGAATCATTTTAATGGATTCTTATGAGGGTGTAGTTGTGACATAATTTGCAACTACATAATTGGCGCTAGAAACAGGGAATGAAAATTAGCAATGATTGAGGAAGATTCAAAGAAATTAGAAATTGTTGGTGATGAAATTACAACAAATCTCGCCACCTGAAGAAGACAAAGAAGAGGAAGATGCATAATGCTCGTTCAAAAAAGAAAAGAAAAGGAGATCAAAGAAACCTTTACCAGCAGCAAATTGAGAAGAAAAATCCTTCCCCTAAAACTTATCTATTACTTTCTTAAATTTTTAGATCTGGTCGTTTATAAACAAAATTTTGAAAACACTTTATAAAACTTTAATTATTCTTCCGCAAAAATCTAATTTTCGGTCCAAGATTTTGATTCAAAACGAATTTTGATTATAAATTTGTCTTCAATGAATCATGTTTTGCGAACTTATTCGCTGAATTTCAACAATAATTGGGATCAAAAATTTTCAACTGATTTGGGAATTTTTTCTATGAACAAAACCAGACGAATTTCAGATCATAATTTCATTCTCCATAAGATGAGGTTTAACACAAACTTCTCTAAATTTGTTACTGGATTGATTTGTTGTTTGCAGCAATGCATGGTTTGGAAATCTTCCCAGCATAAATTATACACGAAGAAAAGAATGATAGCAATGCATTAACTAGTGTTTATTCATTCGTGTATTAACGTTTTCTTTTTCCTTCGCATGATAGACAGTACTCTACAATTGATTCTTCATGTGCTATCTTATTCGCCCATTATTTTCCTTGATGTTATTTAAACTTCGTTCATTTGAATTCCAGATGAAATATATCCAATGATACTGAAGAAATGATGATTATAGGCATATTCGTAGTTGCGAATATTGGATAGCAGCTATTGCGTTCTCTGATCAACTGCACTATAGCTGCGAATTTCGGAATATTGCGAACATAAAATGAACATAGCTCTTGCATAACCAGTATGGGAAAAACATGGGGAAAGAGCTCTCCATTCAGTGAAGACGTATCATTAGAGAACATAAAGGGAGCAATTATTTTGCAGCATGCGAACATTCAGAATCAATCATGCGAAGGTCAGAGTTCAGGGAAGATAACAACAAGAGCAAATATAAAAATCAACCTACTTATAGATATCCAAGAGGGGAGACGTATAAGAGCAATTACCCAGCTCATCAAACCAACCATCACGTCGTCTTTAGAGAGATTTAGAGTTTCGAAAATATCAACGTGTATCTGAATCTAACATGACACTAAAGTACAAATACTTCGCAAGTACGTTCATTATTACGTTCAAAAATCCATACGAAGAATTAAGTATAAAAACGCGGACAAAAGTATGATCATTATTACGTTCATGGAAGCACTCACCAAGCAACAGACAATGGAGACTCCATAAGAACGCGGACAAAAGTAAAAAAATCTCTCAACGGAAAATAAGTACAAACATATGAGAGTTTGCGAAGAAAACAGGCTCAGAAACAACAAAAAACCTCAGAGACACCCCAAGAAAGTAAAC
Source organism: Papaver bracteatum (assembly GCA_023529315.1). Lineage (NCBI taxonomy): Eukaryota > Viridiplantae > Streptophyta > Magnoliopsida > Ranunculales > Papaveraceae > Papaver > Papaver bracteatum. The sequence goes on from JAJJWX010004041.1 coordinate 356,918, forward strand.
TTTAAAGACGCATAAGCAAAAGAATTACGTACGTCAATACGTCAGCTGTCAAGACATCACTTCACAAAAAGGGGAAGAGAAATTCTATCGTATTAAAGCTAGCTGCCAGACAGAAAGAAAAACTGCTACCACTGCTCCTCAAGAAAGCTCCAGAAACTGCAGATGCCTCATCCCTCTCGTATTTGCGAAGTAGAACATTTCATAACTTTTAGCTAAAGTAAGAAGAGCTATAGACAAGGCCTGCTTCGTCAGATCTCCCAGCGTTTATGCGAAAGTTTAGGCAACTACATCGTACAAAGGTGACGCATCAAAGAATATAAAATATTTCTACAATGTACAGATTGTCAACATGGAATTTTGGAAGAAAGTTCGCAGCTGAGAAATGTGAAAAGCCAAGTTCGCAGCATTAGTTCGCAACAACAACATCAGTTCGCAGCTTCAGAACTTTGCAAAAGAATAGAGGCAAGTATATACTTCGAAACAAATGGCAAAAAGATAACGTGATGGTTGAGACAACGTATATTTGTAGTCCCAAACTGTACAAAGCCGCATACTTTCCCCGCTGGTATCTTTACTGAGACAACGTCTTCAAATGGAAAAAAGATTTGTTTCAGTTCATGTTCTGAGATATTTGGGTCCAAATCACCAACAAATATCTGACGATGGTGGTGAAAACAACTACATGAAAGCCGGATGTGGGGGAAATGTTGTTGGATGGCCTGTCAACAAACACCATGCCGTATAATTTACTGAATTTTTAAAGAATTCGGAACAAATTGTAGACAGTAGGGGAGGAATCAAACGTAAGAGGTCCAGGCATAATTCAGAACCAAAGAAATAGGATGGAGACATTATCCAAGGAAAGTTTAAACAAAACGATTCACTTCAATAACCATGAACAACATGATTAAATGGGGAAGAAGAATGTTTGAACAGCATGAAAAAGATCTGCGAATGATCAACACAAGGGCACGAGCAATTATCGTAACAAGCAAAACCATCATAAAGGCTCAATGAGGACACGAGCAACACAGTTGAAAGGAATCCAACAAAGAGATAAATAGCAGCAAAGTAATAATATATTCAGGAGAAAATAAATCACAAGCAACTATCATCAAGCAGTTATATACGAGCATGAACCGGCAAGACAGCTATTGGATGAAAAAACACAGTCCTAGCGAAGTAAGGGAAAAATGAAACAAAGAAGACTAGTCTGCGAAGTATACTTAAGAAACATCGTACATGCGTTTCTGCGAAGTTACCAGTTTCTACAAAGAAGAAAAACCAGCAAAGAAAAAAAAAGTTACCATTCCTGCGAAGAACATTTCTGCGAAGTTCATTTCTGGGAATTTTAGAGAAGTCACTACACTTATATTCTTATTAAGATAAATTAACAGCGTAAAAATCTACAAAGAAAAGGAAACAAACGCAATCAAAGGGATGATGGGAAAAATGAGTATAACTTGCGAAGATAGCAACTCAGGAGAATAAGAAGAAAGGACGAAGGGAAAAAGTATACAAAGGACGATAACATCAGAATAAGTTCCGTGAATTCAACAACATTTACAAAAATAGGAGCTTGGACAGATGGTCGCAAGAGGAGCTCATAAGATGATGGACGCAAGTTCGAGTCTCCCCATTCGCAAAAATTTTTGCACTTCGAAAATGTTTGCCATGCGAATATTCGCAACACCAACACTTCTACTCTTTGCACTTCACAAATATTTACCTTGCGAACCTTCGCATCATGAATTTATATCGTAAATATTTCCTTCGCAGATGTTAACTTCATACAAATGTTTACTTCGCAGATGTTCGTCTACTTCGTGTAAATCATTACTTCGCAGATGTTCGTTTACTTCGTGCAAATTATTACTTCGCAAGATTTTTGGATATTTCGCAAGAAGAAAATGGGAGATTATTTCACAGACATATTTCGCAATAAATGGCTAGAAAAGTTGGTATGACACAACATTATACAAGAGGCAGATCAAGAGATAACAACAAGCCGTAAAAGGTAAGTACCATTTCCTTGAATATTTTATTTACAGAAGACAAAAGATTTTTGATTTTATTTACCAAAAGCGATATACTCGCAAGATTTCTACAATTTCTAATATTTCAAAATATTTCAAAGATTTTTTTTAGATTGGTGGAAAGCGATACAATCGCAAGATTCAAAAATAAATTCATCGCAAAAATTAAAAAATCTCAAAAATTTACAAAGGCTTCAAAGTTACAAAAAACAGAGAAAATTAAATTTATATAATTCTATAGAACAATTTTAATTTAAAGACGCAATATGAATACTTCTCATACTTCTTATACTAAAGATTTTATGAAAACATTCAACATTTTATGTACATGAAAAATTTACGATGAATTTTTACGAATAAAAATAATTTGGATTCTACTTATAAAAGGCGAAAAAATACCGCCAAAAATCAATTGCGATTAGCTTTCATGGAAGAAAGACGCAAAAATTTATTTGCGAATAAAAGACCGCAATCTGTGATCAGCCTCCAAAAAAGAAAGAGAGCCGCAGAAAATTTTACACAGGAAAACCTTTGTGGCGTACAACCTAGTTCGCGAAGAAACATTTCGTAAGAGGCAAAGTCCTAAAGTGCGTCATTTAAGGGGGTACCTATAACCATGGCTAAGGGTAACCGGAACACCACCAAGGTCCCTTAGTACATGGCAGACTTTACGTGGTACAACCCAATAACGGGGTACCTATCCGGGTTAGACACCTTGGATTCTCACCTAATCTTGCGACATTACGCAATATTATGCGGTGTAACATGATTTAGGTTGGGTGAATAAGGCATACTTTCTTTCTCAAGAAGTACAGAAAACGATCAAGGCACCGAGGTACACGGTTGAGTCAAGAGTGCCGGGTGAGCTTGAAGCACATCTGCCATTTTTGATAAGTCTTGGCAAATGATGCACTTGGCCCAAAGATACCCCATAGGGTGCAACCTCGTAACTATAAGCCCTATAGGCAAAAATGATAAGAGGTTGCGATCAAAAACTGATTGTTTGCATAACCGGATGGGAAGATCTAACCTTGTATGGTCGATGTACGCTTCCTTGAAGGGGCAACCAAGGGGAAGATAAAGGGCAGCACCCTCCATTAGGGAGTTGATACGTGCTATAAGACGCAAATGTCACGAGGCTTTTTGTTCGCAAGAACATAAAGGCTTGTCATATTTGTGCAACAACTGAACTTCTGCGAGCCTTCTAAAAAAAAAAAAAAAAAAAAAAAAAACTCGCAGAACATAATAAAGAAGTTAAGATGAGATCAATGGGTCACTACATGAAAGTGTAGAGACGTCCTGCGATTTCATCGCAAGACGGCAATGTCATGGGGCTAAAACGTTCGCAAGAATATTTAGGCCTATCATATTGTCGCAACACTTCCTGAAGAGGATAAAATACTATACAAAAAAGATAAGGCAAGATCAATGGGTTTTTGCATGAAAGTGTAAGAACGTCCTGCAATTTTTTCGCTACAAAAGAGGTGGAAAAATAAGACCTTTACTTAGGAAGGCATGATAAGACCACAACAATTAATGAAATTAATTCCATCAATATTATTGAAGAATTTTTACAAGAATATATCATGAAGTCCTAACAAAGAAGACAATTCCATCAATATCATTGAAGAATTTTGAAGAGAATATATATCATGAAGTCCTAACAAAGAAGACAATTCCATCAATATCATTGAAGAATCTTTACAAGAATATATATCACGAAGTCATACCAGAAGAGGCGATTTCATTCGCGATCAAAGACGGATACATGTAAGAAAATACAAAAATAAACTTGCGAAGATGATTATATGAATGGAGGAAACTCAAAGATATATCTATTTTACCGCAGAAAAATGAGCTAAGTAACACAAACATTAGATATGCATCATAATAGATAAGCATTCTCATCATATTTGCATCATAAAAGCATTGCATAAACATTTCATGGCATAAGCATTGCATACACATTTCATAACATAATCATTACATAAATATTATATTCGCACAAGTATTTTACAAAATTTTACAGGATAATACCGCGAAACTTCGCAAAAACATTCATAATTCGCAGGACTATTCATAATTCGCAACAGTATATTCGCAACACTATTCGCATCACTATTCAGAAGTTCAGAAATTCGCAGAAAAACTCAGAAATTCTCATCAATATTCAGAAATTAGCAGGGTTAACAATTAAGGCAGAGGCAAGATGATAATGGAGACGCAACTTAATCATTCAGCATTTTCTCAAGGATTTTCCTTCATAGATAAAGAACAGAGGCAACTATGGATACCCAAGAAAATATTTTATGTTCTTTATCTTCTCAGCAAGAATCCTCACCAAAAATGGAATAATAATTTCACATGAACAGAGGAAATATTTATCACTCTCATCAAGGATACTTCATAGTTCTTATATAATTCAAGGATTGAATACTTCTTATACTTCTTCAAGGATATTTTATATTTCTTATACTTCATATTTCTTCAAGATACTTCGCACACTTCATACTTCGCAAGATGATACTTCTAATTACTTCTTAAAAGCTTCATAACTTCGCAAAAGAATAGAGGCAAGTATATACTTTTTGAGTTTAATATTCTTTCGCTCGTTCCTTCATCAACAAAGATTAAAGACTACTACAACGGATTTTTTCTTAAAGATCGCTCTTCAAGCAATATTCAAGAAAAAAGAGGCAAGATGTAGGAGCGTAATATCGCAGTAACCTTCACTTACGAATATTTAATGACGCAACAATAATATTTGCGAAGTTTCAAGATATTTGCGAAGTGAAGTTACGAAGGTTCGCAAGATAATTCTCAAATCCGAAATGACGGGACAACACAACTGTCATCTTTTGTAAAATCATATAAATAACCATTTATGCATGAGAGGAAGGAGAGATCTTTTTAGTAGGAGAGGATAATTTTATGAGGAGAGAGAAAATATTAGGAGAGATTGATTTTCTTTATCATCTTCTTCCCCAAAAAAAACTAGAGCTCCAAATATTCATTAATGGAGTTTCAATTGTAAAATCATGTAATTACATATAATCACTAGTGAAGAACCGTGGATGTAGATCACATTGATCGAACCACGTAAAAATCTTTGTGTCACTTTTATAATTTTAGTACTTTAATTCTTAGTTTCATATCAAATTAATTAGATTTAGGAATCATTTTAATGGATTATTATGAGGGTGTAGTTGTGACATAATTTGCAACTACAGCAGAGGGTGAAGTAGTAATGAGGGAAAGTTGACGATTTGAGTCATTTGCGATGGTAGAAGGAGGAGTATTTGGAAAACAACAATTGAAGGCAATAAAGGGCTAGAAGGAGTTTCAGTCACAGCAATTTCAGGAGCTTGATTTGTCAAAGAAACATAAGAAATAGAGGTGTTGGCAGCGATATTCTCGTAGATAAAAGAAAGAGGATCCAATCGCGAGGGTGTGGGAATAACTTTCGCAAATGTTAACATGGGGATGAAGAAATCAGCCTCAAGAGCTTTAAATTGACGAGGTCTTTTGGGAGGATTATCAATGTTCTCGACATTCTGCGAATAATAACTTAGATAAGAAACAGAGGCAACAATATTGTTATTAAGAAATAGGATGTGTTTCTTACCACCTTATCATTCGCAGAACTCCTCTTCTTCTTGTCAGTTGGCCTTTTGAGAGCATTAGGGTTTTGAATTGAGGATTGGGTGTTAGGGATAGTTCCACTAAAGAGAAGATATAATACGGGAGTTATGAAGGATCAAATAGACAAGATCGAAGAATAAGAGTAAAAATTGACTCAAATAAAGATTATAATCAAAAAACATACCTTGATGACTCCATTAGAACATTAGCAGGAGAATATGAAGAAGAAGAAAAGTTGCAGACGGAAGACAAAATAAACAGATGAAGAAGATAGAGAAATAAAAGAAGAAAATTAGTTTTGAAGTCTAACTCTACCTTTTATAGGAAAAATGGAATGACCTGTTGAGTAGAGACGTGTCAGTAAAAAGGTTAATTTACAACACGTGTAGGCGGTTAAGCTAAATTAACGGAGTCTTGTCGAGAAGAAAATATGGAAAGAAAAGAAGTTGCGAGCGCTATGAAGAGTCTGAGATTCGCATGATCTTCTCTTCTTCACAGAAAATACATGAGAAGAGGAAAGATGTAGGACCAGAATATCGCCACAACGATATTCCTGTGATATTAACAACACTTTTGTGATATTAACAACATTTCTGCGAGAACATCGCGAGTGCTTCAACAACATTTGAGGAGTGTTGCAGAATTGCTTAAGGAATGACATAATGACTGACGAATGAAGAAACGCATAAAGAGCATGTGTTGACCTGCGATAATTATAAAGTTAGCGAGAAGGAAAATCATGGTTGTCACGATGAAGATCGCAATATAAATCCGAGATAAAAGGAAGACTTAGCTGTCATCCATTATGTAACTACCCTATAAATAGAGACTCAATATGTTTAGAAAAGGATTATGTATTTTTGAGAATTGAGAAAATCTCGAGGAGAGAGAAACTTCAAGAGAAAAGTTGTATTCTTGAATTTTTACATTTCCTGTAAACATTTCTGAAAATAAAATAATAAAGTGTAGTTCTTAATCTTCAAATTTGAGTTGGTTATTACAAATTCTTAACAAGGGTGTAGTGTAGGATTTCCTGCAACTACAACCTCAGCTTCTCTCATACTGTATACACGATTTATGAGGCATTACATGTCTTTTCACGTGACCCATCCTAGTCATTCTCACAAATCAGAGAATATCTCTTTGTCTTGGACAACTCGGCATGCGGATATGCATTTCCTTCCAGTGAGGAAACAGATGCACCATTCTGAAAATCCTGCGAAATTGGACCATGTGGTGATCATGTTGGAATTTGATTACCTTCCAACATATACATATTAGAATTTTCCTCAGAATGTTGAAATAACTTTCATGTTGAAAATCTGGGATCTTTGCCACTCTTCTCGACATCTTTGCTCCGCATGTGTTGGTTCACCTTCACCACTTTTTTTGTATCAGGACATTTGCGTGATCAAAGCTAATTATTCACTAACATCTTTGTTAATTGCATGATTTGCGTGATCAAAGCTAAGTATTCATTAACATCTTTGTTAATTGCATGAAAATAATGAGACAACCCTTCTTAATCACGATCATGGATGTTACCGGTTTCTTCATGGAATCTTCAAAAAACCATTCCATAAAAAGTATTACCCTGTTGCTGGTAGCTATTGATTTGATCTACTATAAAGCATACATAATTCCTACAAGTTGATTCATCTTCATCCATTGTAAACTTGGCACCACGGACTCAGCCAGGATATTTGTTTCGTTTTTTGTTGTGATTATTGTGAAGGGGCTGCCATGTTTGTTGTAGAAAGGGATTTTTTGAAAATGTTTTCTGATATATTGAGATGGTATGAGTATTATGCTTGAAATAAAGGGAAAATGAATATTGAGATGGTATGAAGAGATAGAGGTGTAGAAGGTGTGAATTTTAAGTTTGAAATGAGATGAATTTATAGGGGAAGAACAATCAGATGTCGTAGTTAGCGAGCGGACAACGGCCGCGCGGATTAACTTGAGCCGCCATCGGATAGTGGGACCTCATGGATTAAATAAGACCACTAGCGGCTGCTGATGATCCACAATTTGATAAGAGACGCGTGACTAATCAAGAACTGCAGTAGGAAAATTTACCCGTTTTCCCAGCTATTTTCCTCTTTTGTCATGTCTATAGTGGAATCAAATGTTGAGTCTATAGAGCGATCAAAATGAACAAATCTTTAATTTGTTGAGTCCATAAATAATGGCATAAAAAGTTTGACAAATTAGCTTTATATCTTATGATCCAACCAAAATTCAAACAAGATTAGAGTTCGAACTTCCAACGTTAACACAGTTTCAAACCAATTGTTGATGGATCCCTGCAAGTAGGGTAACACTCTTGAAATTCTTCTCTAGTGTTCATGTCTTGGTGTTGATGGTGGATTTTCATTTAAGGCTAAAATTGTAAAAGCCAAAAAAATAATTATGCGCTAGCATCTTGTAAAATATAAAGCCATTAATAAGTGTTGAATACTTCTTCACTTTACTAATTCACCTAGAATGGAGCATGTGGCAACAATCCCAGTTTGTGAATTAAATACAACATTATTAATTAATGCATAACCAGACTTGTATTTTCTATACTCATTATCAGTGAGGCATGACGACTGAGTGTTGCTCTCAGCAGAGCAACACGAATCTCCAAGCATTATAATGAAAGCATGTACGAAATACTCGTACAGGCTGCAACTCTAGGTGTGCTATACTAGCCCGATTGAGAAACTCTGGGTGTGTTATACTAGCCCGATTGAGTATCCGGACTATCTGTATCAATCTGGAAATGATCACGACCATCCAACTCCACCAGCATGATTGGATAACCCAGATCGATTCCATAACCCCCGAGCATGTATGGAATATCCGATGCTCGAACCAACGCGGGCCCCGCATGGTCTGCCTCCCCAAAAGATTGGCATAACTTTCCAAAGCGTCCAAACCAAAGCAGTATGAACAAAAAAATCCTAAATTAGGGTTTGCGGCACATTACATGTGTCGCAAAACAGTCTCAACCATCCATGTTCGCAGGTATAGATGGAGGGTGTAGATGTAGATTCAGAGGGCCCGGAGCATATCAAAACAACCACCATGGGACCACCTGCATTCCTGACTGATCGGTCAGGACCAACTATAGTTGGTCACCTTGATTCGTGCACTCCAAACCAGGTGTGACATACAACCGGCAATACCCTAACTAGGGTTTGTTCGCGATCACGAGCGTCCATCTTCTCTTGATCGGATGGAGGGTCCAGGAATAGGCTAAGCGGGTCCGGTAAGTATCAACACGATCACTGCGGGCCCACCTATCTCCACACCGTACCGACCAAGACCGAACTTGGCTATACACCTCGATTTGCGTGCCCAAAACAAGCGTGCTCGCACCTCCCAAATTGCAAACTAATCTTGGCCACTCGATTTCATCGGTCAAATTGAGTGGCTTAGATCATGTTTCTATGGGATGTTAGGGTATGGACGTGAACATCAACCTACCACCAACACGCCGAACCGATCGGCCGGGACCGACCAAGCCTGGTTGTCCATAAACGCGCGCCTGAAGTTGGCATGATGCGCGGCTTTTGCGGCACCAGATTTCTGTCGCAAATTGATCTCGACCACTAGATTCGCCAGATAAATTGAGTGGCCCAGATCACACTTCCACAAGACTGTGAGGTATGAACATGTATACCGGCATGCCATCAACATACTTGACTGACCGGCCATACCAAAACCATGTCCCAAGCTTGGATTCGACCAAGGTGAAAAGTGGTGTTTACGCACCTTTTCCCAAAACCCTAATTTCACCAACGGTCGCAGATGAGTGTCTCAAAGATCATCTCGTCCGTTCAACTTCACCGGCTTGGTTATATAGCCCTGGTCAGGAGTTAATTGGTCAGTGCGGCATCATGGTGATCATCATCAGTCACTTTACCACACCATGTGGTCGGTCGAGGAATGACTTGCTGGCGCAACTTCCAAACCATCACATGAAGTAGGCAAGATATGAGGCTATTTTGAGATGCTCAAACAACGATGTTTCATACATGCTGGATGCACTCGATGCAGTACCTGCGTAGAATACGCACAATACTTCATAGGTATCGACTTCCTGAATAACGCAGTTATTCAATCTAGCATTTGAATGCTATTTTCTGTGGGTCCCATGATGCGTGTCGTAACCACAACAAATTAATTAATATTTTACTTCCTAATTAACAAGTAATAGAGGGTATTCAAGATCGATCCCACGAGGAGCACGAGATTCTAGTTGTAAAATTGTCACACAAAAGGGGGGTATTGGTTAAGAATTTAAGAAAGTAAATAAAATAAACAAAGCAATTAAAAGTGTAAATTGAAATCAATAAGAGAGAGTAGATCAAGGAATCCTTCTTCGCTGCAAAACAATGATTAAAGTTATGTTCTTTTCCACTTTTTATTAGTCACAGATTATCACCAACCGTAGGATAGCAGGTTCGCTTAGCTAACCCCAAAATTCCTTATTTCACTGAGTAACAGGTCCGATTAGTTATCAGATTCTATTCAAAAGAACCACCTTGAGGTTCGCTTACAAGATGTAATTCCCCGAACGCATTAAGATTTATGAACTTAGGTTTAGTACTAGTAGTTAGACTCGGTTCGCTTGGTCCACTTTCTAGCGTTGTTTTCACACACAATTGCTCCACGGAATCCCTCCGCAAGGTCTTGTGTTTTCTACCCGTGTAAAGAGTCAAGAAACTATTACGTATTCCCTAACTTTCATTAGATTTAGATCAATTAACAAATCAATTTAGTATGCATCCTAAACAACCTATCAATCAATCATAAACACTAATATTAGTAAAAACAAACGATAATCATGTGAAAACTCAAAGTAGGTTTAAAACAAAACTCAAATCATATGTTAAGAACTAGGAATTCATCCTCAATCAAATTAGTTACTCATATTAAGGAGTTCACATAAAGAAAGAAAAGAAAAGTGTTGTGTGTGTAAAAGGTGTGCAAAAAGTATGTAAAGGTGTGTGTAAGTGTATATAAGTGTAGAGAACTCCTTTATTTATAGGCTTCAATGCTCTCCAAATCTTCCAAGGAATAGAATCCCTTTCCTTTAGCACTTCAATTTCCAAATCCAAGCCTTTCTCAAATATCCCATCTTCTCTTTCCATATTCAAACCAAATTCTTCATCCAATTCCAAGTCCAAGTCTTCACATCCCATGAGAGAAATCCACACAAAATTCTGTATTTTTTTTTTGCTCGCCGGAAAACTGGATTTTTGGCCGAAAATAGGACGGAATCCGTCACCGCCGGCCACCTGAAAATTCTCTCCGTCGACGAAATATTCCGTCAGTACACCGTTAAGACTAATTGTCAACAGGTCAAACCGTTAGTCAACAGAGTCAAGATAAGGTAAATTCGAACACCGAGTCAGCTGTCTAACTCGGATGATTGGTCTAACTGAATTGGGTTGAATCGGCCCATCGGCCGGTACTGAGTTAACTCGTCGGAGCATAAAATCCGACAGAGCTCCTTCTATTTCTGGGTGTTTTCCCGGACGAATTCAGGCCATTCTTCTCTTCAATTCCTGTGTCAAACCTAACATACATCTAGACATTCAAACAGAATTCCATCTAGGCACACATTCATTCAACCACAGAGCTTCCTGTACATCAACAATATCTTCAATGAACTCAAACCCATCAGATTCATTCCCTTTTTCCACTCAAACCCATGGAAATCAACACAATTCTTCTCATCTTCTCACGGATGTTGAATTCATTACAACAATCACCTATCCTGGTTATTTCAGTCAAACCCATAACCCATATGTTCTTCATTAATTTGCGATTCACAGATCCACCATGATCACCAGAGACCCATCTCTTCTTGGCAGCGTCACTATAATCTTTCTTCACCGATCAACACCAAATCCCCATTTCTCTCAATTCAGATCCATACAACATCACACCATTTGTAATTCACCGATTCCTCCCTGTTTTTGGGTTCACTGACTATCACTGGCACACCATTAAATTGAGCTAATTTTCCAGCCTCCGAACTTCGATTCTTCTAACAGTTTACCCAATAATCATCACTAGATTCAATCCACAATCACCTTCAGTTCAATTTCAGGTTCAATTCTATTTCGTGGTTCAACAACACCATCGATTTCCTCCAAGTTCAAACCCTAGGTCAGCTGCTTTATCTCCTCTGATTCACCTTCACCCATTCAGTCTCTCAATCTCTCATTTTTATGGTTGTTAACGCAGCTTTTCTCAATTTAAGCGATGAAATGAAAATTGAGAGAAGAAAACTGTTTTCGATTTAGGTTTAGGTAATGATTTGGGGTAGATGAATACACCCCAATAATATAAACCACCCCAGAATGGGGTTCTTATAATGGGTGGTCAATTTTTGATAAGGGTTAACCAAATTTCTAACCCCTTATCCTTAACTGGTCTGCCTTTAACACTCCTCCAAATATGAGTGCCCATTAACCTTAACTTAGCTCCAGGTAGTGCTCGCCCTATGAAATGACAATTCTGCCTTTTTTGCTCATTTTTTGTGATTTCTTCTTCTTTTCCTCCGTGCGACTCCAGAGTACCTAATAACTCAAAAACACATGTAAAATACATAATTCACAAGAAAAATAGCAAAGAAAGCATAAACTCTATAGATAGTAAATACGTTGTATTCTACACATATCATCCCACGATCCACACACTCGAGACATCAATCATGTTACAAACTGGGGGATACATACTGGGGTATTGGTCTGATGGTTTACAGCGTGCAGCGCACAACGCGCCATCACAAGAACGTGTCGGAAGTCATGGACAATTAGTGATGATGGGAGAAGTGAGCAAGCCTGGTCATGTGACACTAACACATTACTCCATCACTCCACTTTCTCCACTTCCCACGAGATACGAGGGTTAGTCTAAAAGACTTTTATAAATAGGTTCTCCATCCTATTTTTCAAACAAGACAAGACATCAGAGGCAAGTGTTGATACAATCATATTCAAACACCAGAACTGATAGCTTACATCCTGCAAGCCAGTTCAGCTTTCTGATACAAGTCATACATAGCCAACGCCTTCACAATATCAACACCTTCTTCGCTTCCCTCCCTAAGATCAACCCAATCTCCTTCACTTTGTGACCGAAACAAGTCTGGAACGGCCATTTCTTGGTTTAGGCCGGACTTGCACAGATTGATATCCTGAATTTACTAGAACTCACCGCGCAGTGCATTTGTTCATGGTTTAGATTCATTCCTCATCCACACACCCCTAATTACCAAAACCGGCATGAGTAGTTTTCACCCATAAACAATTGGTGACCACAGTGGGAGGTTAATCTCTCGGTTGTAAAGTCAATTTCTTATTCAATTTCATCAATTTCAAAAAGGGTAGATCTTAGAACCAATTCAATCAACAATTCATTTCAAGATGGCGGAACTCAGGTCTGGATCATCAATTAATTCTGATGGAGCTAGCGTGGATAACACTCCCGGTGTCGATGTACCTATCAGTGGAGCTTCCATGGTCAATACATCCCGTGGAGCCGTCACTCCTATTACGAGCGCTAGCGTAGCGGGAAATATTCTAGTAGGTGTAACGCCTCCCATCACCAGAGATAGAGCAGCCGCAAATCCCGGCATCTCCTCAAGTGTAACGCCTCCGGTGGTCACTAGATCAACAACTTTCACTCCTTCATCGGGAAGAGGATCCGGAGGGACGATAGTAGAACCACCACCCATTACCATTGCAGACTTGATGGAGAAGCAGGAAGTCTTGTCTAATACTCAAACGGATATGGCCGCAACTCAGAAAGAGGTACTCACTTTCCTCAAAACTTTGACTGAACTATTACCAAAAGATTCACGAAAACCCGGGGGAAACGTTTCCATCCTGGCCCACACGGATGAAGAAACTCGCGTTGCTCCTGAATACCTAAGAGATAGGAACCAACCGTCCAACTTCATCACACACGAGGACTTGGAACGACTTCTCCAAAATCTAAACAAAGGGGACCGAACGGATGTACACCAGCATCAGCCGCCGTACCCTCAATATGTGCAACGAATTCCTATTCTAAGGGGTTACACCTCTCCCCAATTCTCCCTCTACGATGGTACTGGTAATGCTCGTGAACACGTCTCTCGATTCTTAGAATCCTTGTGGGAGCATGAATACAATCATGTTTTCTGCCTAAAAGAATTCTCAAAGTCACTTACGGGAAGGGCGTACACCTGGTACAACAACATCGCGCCTAACAGCATATCCAATTGGAACGAGATGGTTAGTGCCTTCTACAGAAATTATTTTTTCGTGTTTGAACAGATAACCTTTTCAGATCTGGGGAGAATTCTTCAGCGGAACAACGAGCATCCCAACGAATTCGTTAAGAGGTTCAGAACCCAAGCACTAGATTGTCATGACCCGAATGTCACCGAACGACAATTGGTGGAGTTTTGCATCAATGAGATGATACCCATATACCGCGCTTTATTAGAGAATCTGGGCTTTCAAACATTCTCTTAACTCTATGAAGCTTCCAAATATTCAGCCACAACTGCACCATCATTACTGGAAAAAACCAGAGTTGTTCGACGCGAAGATTCACATGAAAGTCGAGGCACCAGGAAATACAACATTGGTCCTTCTGTGGGTGTAGTGGGCGGAGGAGAAAAAAGGAAGGCTTCGGTATCAGAACAACAAACCAAGCGGGCATCCCCGGCACACACGACTTCGTCTCGAAAGGGAGCGGACAAAACTCCTGCATAAGACACCGAAGATATAGGCTTTCCTTTCCTCATGGATGAAGTAATAGAACTCTTGGAAGCATGGATCCAATATGATGCCATCAAGCTGCCTCTTATCATACGTTCACCAACTGAGAAAGACATGGAGGATCCCAAGTATTGTCGCTACCATAGGTTCATTCACCATCCAACCAAAGACTGTAACAGGTTGAAACAAATCTTTAGGGAAAAGATAGAGACAAGAGAACTCCAACTTGGAAACGAAGGTGTTCATAGAGATCCTTTTCCTGTCAGGAGCTGCATGATTTATGGGGATTCTGTTTGCAAGACTATACAGTCTATGATGGAGCACTTGTGTGAAATATTGTATTTCTCCAAGGGACAGAGTCAAGACATATTTACGGCCCTCAACCGCATTTTATTAGGAAGGCGTTTGTATCCAGAAACAGACTAGAAACCCCAGTCTTACTTGGAAGATGCGAGTAATGGAAACTGGGGACTCCTAACCTTCACTCGTTTGAGAGATGTTGAGTTCGATAGCACGTCAATTGATACAGCCTCCGAATTTAAAATCATTACTGTCAAGACCTTGAGAGCAGCGAAGATTTTGAAGCAGAAAGCTACTCGTCACCCAACTGTGGTTAAGGATCCAGAAGGAGAACTCAGAGATGCATATGGATACATTGATCTTGAAGTCAAATTGGGTGATGCCTCGACACAAGCAAAATTCTACATAGTCAAAGATCATCCCAACTATGACATGATCCTAGGACACTCTTGGATACACGACAACAAGGCAATACTAGGAGTCTGTCCTCTACCTGTTTCGACACTTGAAAGAATATCCAACACGCCTTCTGTACCTGATGATTATCTGTTGCCGCACCATGAACTTTCCAATGTGACACAACTTCCCGGAGAAATCCTGTTAGCATACCTTGAAAGGTTCCGAGCTCAAGTAAGTCTCATCACACAACTCTCTTTACAACCAACCGCCTCTAATAAGTCCTGGGGACTGGCTCTAGCCGAAAAACCAACCCTGGCTAAGAGATGCGAATGGGAGTCTGGCCTCTTCAAGCAGTTTATCAGGATCCTAGAAGCTATCTCGATCAAAGATGACAAGACCAAGACCTCGATGTATACACGCCCAAACCTATTCGGAATTGGAGATCTAGTAACGAAGACGACCGTATTCAAGGTTGGAAGCATTACGGTGAAAGTGACTACCCCACCTGATTCACCCACCGAGAATGAGGATGAACTATACCTGGTAGCAGATGTCATCCTAGGCGGTTACCGCAAACTCATCAACGCTGAAAAGCTAGAAGGCGTAATAATTCAATCACGGTGGATCAAACCCTACCGTACTTAAGACGTTGTGCTATCCCTTTCCAGCATCCTACACGCTTTAAGACCTTGTGCTACTTCTGTAGGAGCGGAATATCACAGCAAATGATAACTTACGAAATTATGGAGAGAAAATACATTTTGCGAGTATAGAATATTTTGCGAAGATAAAGAAATCTCGAAGAAAGTTTTACGAGTAAAGGAAGTTCGTGAAGTAAATTTGCGAAGGTTCGTATGATGATTCTTTGATCCGAAATTAAGGGAAAGATTAGTTGTTATCCAATGTGTAAAATCATATAAATAGCCATTGAGGCATGAGAGGAAAGGAGAGACACATTTTGAGAGAGGGGATGATTTTAGGAGGAGAGAGAAAATTTTAGAGAGGGATTTATTTTCTTTATCATCTTCTTCCCCAAAATTCTAGAGCTCCAAATATTCATTAATGGAGTCTCAATTGTAAAATCATGTAATCACATACAATCACTAGTGAAGCACCGTGGATGTAGATCACATTGATCGAACCACGTAAAAATCTTTGTGTCTCTTTATAATTTTAGTACCTTAATTCTTAGTTTCATATCAAATTAATTAGGTTTAGGAATCATTTTAATGGATTCTAATGAGGGTGTAGTTGTGAGATAATCCGCAACTACAACTTCCTCCATCATGTTTCCCTTTACTATTTCACGTCATATTTGTAATTCCTCTAGAAAGTGATTGCAATACTTGCATTCATAATTAGGGTTTCAATTTTCAATTTTCAAATTAATTGAAGTATTATTTCCATCATAGAACCTCTTTACCCCTAAAGACACAAAGTCCATCCTAAATCAACCCAGGTCAGGAAAGAAACCCTAAGCAAAAAATGTCCTGAAAAGAGTCGAGCGAGAAGATATGCGCGGAAGAAGCTTTGAGCCACTCACCCCAACAAGGCCGGGAAGATCTTGCATCAGGAACACAGGTTCGTAGGTATTCCATTATGGCATTATTACTTTTATCATAAAGAATTACATGTGAAGGCGCACCCTTGCGCCTGAGAAGGTTCAGTTGCAGTCTTGACAAAGCATTAAAAAGTAAAACCTTTATTCAAATAATCAAATAATAGAAGAAAATCTTGAACTTGGCTTCCACTGAGTACAAGGAAGATGTTCACAAATTACAGAATATACTTGGAAGGAGGAAAAAAAGAAAAGAGGTTTCAGTCATCAAGAGGGTCGACCGCGCCTGCACCACCGATAGGTTCTGCTTCAATACCATCACCTGTTGATGCTCCTCCATTCGGATCTACCTCAGCTTCTGCATCAGACGTTTCCGCAGCAACGCACTCCATCCCAACATCGCCAGTAGGAGCATCAAAAGCCACAAGAGTTGTGATGACTGCTTTCAAAAGCTTAGGTTCGTCTGTGTCGGAATCAAGAATTATCATGCCGTCCTGGATTGGGTAATCGCACTTATCTTCATTTAGAGATCGTTTATGCTCAACCCTCCGCCTCTTCAATAGCGCTGCAAATATCTCTGCCCTTGCGCTTACTGGTACTTGCAACGCTTCCTCGCGCCTCCACCGCTCCTCCATGTCAATCGCAGCTGAAAGAGCACAGATGCATCCCATGGGAATACGCAGGTGCAAGATAGACATCCCCTGTATAGGACGGCCGACTTCGCGGAGTGGAAGATCGATCTTAGCCATTACTTCTTCATGCGCATGGATTTCGGGCTTGTCAACTTCGAAGATTATTTCTGGAGAAGTGACAGAATGGTCGTCCACCGCTTCCATAATTAACTTCAAAGAAGAAGAAGATATGAGCACAAAAAAATCAATCAATCAGAAGATCAGATGAGTGCGGAGCAGTACCTGAGATATAGAAGAAACGACTACGTGAGATAATTCTTTATAATCTCTCAAGTCGACAGAATCCCAGGAGAAAAGAAGTCTTTACTTGCCACCTATAAAGGCTACTAATTCGGGATAACAATCAATGATTCTTATCAGGTACGTCTAAGGAAAGCTGTCGTATGACGAAAGGGAGTACACCTGACCCAAGGAAGGGGCCAAGCTCAGTCCAGATATGTACAAAGGAAACCAAAGCGACTCACCGGATCAAGTCCTACTTCCTGGACAACCTTAATGTAGTTGCAGGAAATCCTACAACTACACCCTCAGTAGAATTCATAAAACTTTAAGAAGTTCTTGATGAAAAATGACAATTTACTGATTAATATTCTCAACTGATTACAAAGAAGTATGTTAATGGAACTTAGAACAGTTAGAACTTTATCTGTTCTCTCTCCTAAGACTTTTTCTAATACTCACTTAAAGAATCTCTCTCAATCTAGCATTTGAACTATTATTTATAGTGAAATCTATACAACTGTATATAACCTGCGAAGAATCGCAACCTCTGATCGTAAATTTATTCTATATTCGCAAACCCTTCATACTTCTCCCGTGTTTCTTCTATTATTGCATTATCTTGTGACACTTTTCTCTTGTATTTGTTACTATGTTCATAACCCTATATCTTGCGATATTTTGTCCCTATATCTTGCCTCTTCTCATGTCATTTCTTCGAAGAAGAAATGTCATGAGAATCATTATTCTCGCAAATTTAATATAGTTATCATCACCTCTTATATTCGCAACACGTATTTTCTCTTTCATTAAATTTTTGACACGTGTTTTCATAACCGTCCTTCTCAAATGCTCACGTCTAATCGCATTGATGAATTTCTATCTTCATCAAACTCTCTTTTTTATAAATACTATATTTAATTCCTCCTTTTATTCTTTTATCTTTTTCATCTTCCTCATTACGTCTACTTCTGCAATTTTTTCCTTCTTTCTTCTACTACTATTTCTTGCCTTTTTTATTTCTTTTCTTCTCTGTTTTCTATACTTCATCTAATGGATCCGAAGAATAAAACTGTGGAACAACTTAATGCAGAGCTTGATGATAGAAATCTCATTCTTTCTGAGATTGATGGTCATACAAATAAATCCCATCTCGGTATGGAACTCTTTATTGATCTCCATTGGGATGATCAGGTAGTTTTAGTCTCACGAGGCCAAATCCTCGCAGGTCTTCCTCTTCCTCTTTATGATGTCAATTTTCCTTTATTCTATGAGATTATTTCCCACCCAAATTTCTCACGAGCCATTTATCAATTGACTGGGGTTCGCATTCGCATTCTGGTTGAGTTCGCAAACCGTGCTGCTACTGGAAAATCTTTATACCCTATCAAACTTAGGAGACCTGTATTTAGAGATGTAGAGATTAACGCTGCAAATTATACAGTCGAGAATTTCTTTAAAAATTACACATTAATTCTTGCGAAGAGGGAAGATAAGCGTTGGGGTGTTCGTCTTCATCGTAAAACTGATGTCGCAGAAGCTGATCTTCTTATGCATGATATTGATTATGCTTCTGGAAATAATCAAACCCCTCGCCATTCTCATGATGAATATTGGTACAATTATCCTTTAGCATTATCGGGTTCTTACATCTCTGTGATAGTAGATCTTCCTATGAATCTTCATGATCGTAACTATCAACCTTGGGTTTTTTCTTGGCCTAATAGAGATAAAGATGTATGTATCTCCATCTCCTTATCTTCTTGTTATTTTTCTTCTTTTACTAATCCTTTTGCAATATTTTTTAGGTGAATGAACTTAAGGAAAGTTACCTTAAAACTGGGAAATCCAGTACTCGTGAGGCTTTCAAATTGTTTTCAAATGAGGTAAGAAACATTCTCATATGTATTTTAAACAATATATTGTTGCCTCTGTTTCTTATCCTTATTTGAATTTGTAGGTTCTTCCTGACTTCCCTGGGGCTGTTGTGAGTAAGAACAAGAATTCAACTTCTTCTGAAGTGCTAACTACGAGACAAAAAACACTTCGCTCTGCGAAGAATATCAAGACTTCTGGTAATAAAGAAGATGTTCCTCGCAAAGGACAAGGGAAACTTAGGGATATTGTTTCTGCGAAGAAGAGGAAGAGACTCCCACCCAGTGCTTACTCCAATGTGATCTCCTATAGCAAGGATGTTGACAAACAACAAAGTGATGAAGATGATAGGCTTTCTGAGAAATATCTTAGTTCTAATTCTTATACTAATTCTGATAGGAGGAATGACGATGATGATGATGAAGAAGATGAAGACTACAACAATATGGAAACTTTTGAGTCTGCAATGACTCGATTGTCTGAGGCTTTTCTCAACTCTTCTCGTGGATTAGGAAAGTCTCCTACTGCGAATGCTCATAGGCATATTGCGAAGGCTTGCAAAGTTCCCACTGTAATCAACAATAATTCCCTTAATGGAATTTCAAGATTTATTTCTCCTATTACATTATACTCTTTGGGGAGTATGGTAAGTTTCTCTTCTATTCCTTTTTAATTTCCCCTACTTCATTGATTTCTAATCCCTTTTATTTGCTCAGGTTGGGAGGGTTAGCTGTGCAGTTGCTTCAGATTGGGAAAGACGTCATGCAATTGCTGAGAAGAAAAATTTAAGTCGTTGTAACAAACTGGAGGTTGAGAATACAAAACTTCTCCAGAAAATAGAGGATTTGAATATTGATAATGCAGAATTAAAATCCTTCTGCGAAGATAATGCGCAATCTGCAAGTATCGCAACTGGAAATTCTTCTCTCCTTGAGAAGAATAATCAACTGGAGCTTGAAGTCACTTCTCTTCATAATGATAAGAAGCAATTGGAAGGTAAGTTCGCAAATCTTGATCACTTTAACTCCACAATTTGCTAATCAATTCCTTAATTTATTCCCTTACTCTTTATTCTCTTATTTCTTACTTATCCTTTATCTTTGTAAATGCTGAAGAAAATTATACGAAGAGGATTGAAGAGCTGGAAGCTACTCTTGCTGCACGTAATCAGAAGATTTCTGATTTAAAGTCTCAACATCAAATTTATCAAAACAACCATGGCTTAAACATCAAACGCTTCCGAGCTATGATGACTCGCAGGATTTGTGAAGACAATCAAATTCCTCTCACTAAGTATCAAATGCTCCTTTCTGAAGAAATCCTTGATGATACCCCAGATTTGGATATCTCTGATAGTGAAGCTGAAGATGATATCTCCGAAGAAGAAAGAGAATATCATTTTGATGAAGATAAATCTCCCACAGAGTAGCTTTATTCCTTCATGTATATTTGCTTCAGTTCTTTTTGTCTTGTCTGTTTGAGTACAATATTTTCTTCTTTCCTGCACTTTTAATCAACCAGCAACTTTCTTTTCGCAACTTAATTAGTACCAATGTCTTAATTTTGCGATGATGAGTTGATCTTTCATTAATTGAATGCTTTCCTTACTTGCATAACTTGATCATATGAAGAGAAATAATATATTTTGAAGACCTAGTTTAGTATTCCTTTTCCCCTTATTATTGCTCTTCAGGTGATCAATTGTTTTTATAAGTATTAGAATATCTGCCTCAGTTTAAGTTGCAAAGTTTCAGGTTGTTGCGAAGTAAATAAGAAATCTCCCCCTTGAAGTATAAGAAGTATGAAACCTCCTTGAAGAAGTATGAAAATTATGAAACATCCTTGAATAAGTATAAGAATTATGAAACATCCTTGAAGAAGTATAAGAATTATGAAACACCCTTGAAGAAGTATGAAAATTATGAGACATCCTTGAAGAAGTATAAGAAGTATTCAATCCTTGAAGAATTTAATGAGTATGAAATATCCGTCCTTGATTGCGAATAAAATTTCCTCTTTTGGTAGGAATTCTTGATACATATTCTTGTTGAGAATATAAAGAATCTCCAATGACATTGACGGAATTGACTTCATTAGTTTCCGTGGTCTTATCATGCCTTCCTAAGTAAAGGTCTTACTTTGCCACCTCTTTTGCGATAAAGTCGCAGGACGTTGGTGCACTCGCATGCCTCAACCCCTTGACTTTATCTTAACAATATTTTTGTGTTTGCGATAATATGACAAGTCTGAATATACTTGCGAATATACATCCTTGTGACATTATCGTCTTGCGATGAAATCACAGGACGTTATCACACTTTCATGTAATAACCCATTGATCTCATCTTAACTTCTTTGTATTTAATTCTGCGAGTATATATATATATTTTTTTTTTTACTCGCAGAAATACGATTGTTGCACAAATATGACAAGCCTTTATGTTCTTGCGAACAAAAAGACTCGTGACATTTGCGTCTTATAGCACGTATCATCTCCCTAATGGAGGGTGCTGCCCTTTATCTTCCCCTTGGTTTCCCCTTCAAGGAAGCGTACATCGACCATACAAGGTTAGCTCTTCCCATCCGGTTTTTCCAACAACCAGCTTTTTGTTCGCAACCTCTTATCCTTTTTGCCTATAGGGCTTATAGTTACGAGGTTGCACCCTATGGGGTATCTTTGGGCCAAGTGCATCATTTTCCAAGACTTGTCATGTGCTTCAAACCCAGCACTCTTGACTCAAGAATGGCGCCTTAATCGTTTTCTGCACTTCTTGGGAAAGACAGTATGCCTTAGTTGCACCCTATGGGGTATCTTTGGGCCAAGTGCATCATTTGCCAAGACTTGTAAAGAATGGCAGATGTGCTTCAAACCCATCCAGCACTCTTGACTCAACCGTGTACCTCGGCGCCTTAATCGTTTTCTGCACTTCTTGGGAAAGACAGTATGC
Source organism: Papaver bracteatum (assembly GCA_023529315.1). Classification (NCBI taxonomy): domain Eukaryota; kingdom Viridiplantae; phylum Streptophyta; class Magnoliopsida; order Ranunculales; family Papaveraceae; genus Papaver; species Papaver bracteatum. The sequence goes on from JAJJWX010004041.1 coordinate 379,361, forward strand.
CTTAGTCTCCCAACCTAAATCATGTTACATCGCAAGATTAGGTTGAGAATCCAAGGTGTCTTACCCGGATAGGTACCCCATTTTTGAGTTATGTACCCTGTAATGTCCATGTACTCAGGTTCCATGGTGGTGTTACGTTCCCCCTGATCCATGCTTATAGGTACCCCCTTAAATGACGTACTTTAGGACTTTGCCTCTTGCAAAATGTTGCTTCGCGAACTAGGGTGTACGTCACAAAGGTTTGCCTGTGTAAAATTTCTGCGGCTTTCTTTCTTTTTTGAAAGCTGATCACAGTTTGCGGCTTTATTTTATGAAAGCTGATCGCAAATAAATTTTTGCATCTTTCTTTAATGAAAGCTGATCGCAATAAATCGTTTTTATTTAAAAAAATAATTTTTCATTTCATTTTTTCTTGTTTTTCAAAATACATTTTGTTATACGTTGCGAACAAATATACTGATTACCTTTTTGTTTCATTACCTTTTTTCTTCATTCTCTTTTCTTCGCAAATCATATCCCTTTTCTATCATCGTAAATTTCTTGTATGCTTAACATTGTAACTTTATTCCTTCATGCCTTAGTCCTCGGTCATTAAATTTTCGCTTCTTTTCGCAGCCTTTGCTCTTTTTCTCCAACTTTCCTTTTCAACAGCTTTTCCTTCGCAAACTTCTACTTCTGTATCGTAACATTTCTTCCCTTCTTCCCAATCACCCTTGATAACTCCAATACCCTTTGGATGAGGAAATTTTATGCATTGATGAAGAGTTGAAGATACGCCTAGAATCCCATGAAACCAAGGTCTCCCTATCAAAGCATTGTATGGTGATTCGACATCAACAACGCAAAATAGAATTTTAGTTCGCATTCTACTTAAGGGAATTCGCATGCTTACTTCTTATTTAGGTTTATTAGCAGTTCCATTAAAGCCATAAATCCTATAGGTAGAAGGTATTAGATCTGCGTCTTTTCCCCCATGGTTTTGTAAGCAGGATAGAAGAGAATATTGACAGAACTTCCCGTATCAATTAAGATTCTATTAAGACCAAATGATTCTTCGTATGTATCATCTTCTCTTTCTCCCATATTCAGACAAATTTCTAATCTCACTACCAATGGATTATCATGTATTTTGCAACCTTATGGAATTTATGTGGCTTCAAAAGAAATTTCATGTTTCTGCCAATCTTCAAGTCGTGAAATTTTTGCGATGTTCATTATTTCCCTTCCTTCACCATCTCTCGCATATACCCTGCTTAACACATTATCATGAAAATCTTCTATGGTTTTATACGAGTGAACAATAGAATTGCAGAAAACATTCCTTGCTTTTGGTCCCACTTATATGTGTAAGGTTTCCTTTCCCTTTTCTTGTATTGTGTTCACCATGCGAGTTATCACTGGAGCCTATGGTAATTGTTGCGACTGTGCTTGCTTGAGTAAAAGTGGTCCAGTTTACCTTGATCGATCATTCGCAAGATAATCCTTTTGATATTATTGCAATTATTTGTAGAATGTCCATGAAAGTGATGGTACAAGCAAAATTCATGACTTCTTGGACCCATTGGTGGTTCTTTTCCCATATTCCATGATGTTGGTATATTTTCCATCAAGATGATTGCTTGCCATATCTTTTCTACACTTGTATTCAAAGGTGGCATCTTTATTTCTTCTCTTATCATTCTTTGACCTCCCTGTCCATTGTTATAGTTTTGTCTATGATTCCCTTGTTCAAAATAGTTCTGCCTTTGTCCTCCATAATTTTCCTGTTGTTGATCTAATCTTGGGATCTGGTTATTTCCTCCTCGGCTATAGAAATTCCTTTCTCTATCATACTCTTCTTGATCCTTGCTACTCATTGCTACCATTTTTGGTTGACCATTGCCAATTTTCTTCTCTTCTGATATCTGCGAAGATGTTTGCGAGGATGTCTGCGAGGTACCCACTACAATATTGACTATTTTAGGAAGTAAGTTTGCTCCTGTATCTTGAGTGTTGGTGTTTGTCACTGGATATGACTCCATATTGTTTTGCTTTTCCTCTAATGTAATGTACTCCTCTTGCAATTCTCGCAACTCTGTCATCATAATGGAATTCTTTCTTCTGAAGATTTGAACATATAATTTCTCAGTTGCGAACATCGCATTTATGAAAGACAAAATCAGGTACCTCTCGTCCACACGCCCTGCCATATCACTGCACATGGTTTTCCATCTTCTTACCAAATGCTTCAAACTTTCGTCAATTCTTTGTTTTAAACCAAGCACATCTTCAATACCAAGTCGCGAGGAATGATTCGTGATATATGCTCCTAAGAAAGTTACTTGTAGATGATTAAATGATGTAATAGTGTTCTTTGGAAGTCCTTCAAACCATTTTAGAGCTTCTCCTGTTAAGCTTGATGTGAAATACTTGCATAATACAACATCGTGATTCTCCCATTGTAACATGCATCTTATATACGATTTAATGTGTTGTATATCACATGAAGTCCCGTCAAAGATGCTGGTTAATGTAGGCATATTGCATTTTGGTGGAATCCCTCCCAATTGTACTTCTCTAGAGAAAGGAGTCCTCGCAGCTTCTTCTATTGCTTCATCTAATTGCCTTCTATCTCCTCATCCTCTATTGTTTATCATTCCTCTCATTTCCGCTAATTCTCGAAAGATCTGTTCATTTGCCTCAGAATTCTCATCCATTGGTCTCTTTAACGCAACCTCTCTTCTTCTACGTTCTTGCATTTCTTCTCTTGCGATCCTTCGCATTCTATCATACTCTTCATTAATGTTTCCATTTGCACAATTTTGCAAATATCTTCTTTCCAGATTGTCACAATTGTTTTGTTGTAGAGCATCTTGAAATTCTTGTTCTTCCATTTCTATTCTTCTCATCCTTCTCATGTGAATATCAGGAATTTCTTCTTCTTCATTTCTCCTCCTTCTGCGATTTACCTCTCCCTGATTTGCCTGAATTCTGTTTTGAAGATTTGGTTCATTCCTTACTATTTTTGTTCGTTGATTTCCAACTCTCCTCTGAATTCTACCATACTCAAGATCTTGATTGTTGCGATCCTGTTCATGTCTTCTTACTCCATCCTCGTAATTGTTTTGATGCATTGCTTGTTGCTTCTCAATTTCTTCCACAAGTTTCTGTTCTTCCTCTCGATTTTCTTCGCCATTCTGGTTATTTTCCCTTGGAAATGGTTCTGTTCGTGAATTTTCCACGTTTTGTTCGTTGTTCGGTACTAAAATGAAGCGATTCTATCGATTTCTTTCAACCAGATTCTGTGTTTGTCCTTGCATAACACTTTCACTATTGATTGTTGGTGAATTTCGTTCTTCTCTCTCTGATCTAACACTTGATCTCGCAGCACTTTGAGATCTCCTCCTTTAGAACATCTCATTTTCCCTCCTCAATTCTTGATTCTGTCTTGTTAGATTTGCACGTTCTTCAGCTTCAAACCTTCGCTCTTCCTGAACTCCTTGTCTCAATGTTTCTAATGCCTCCATTTCTCTTTCATGAATTGTTCCTCCCATCAATCTCCCATTTTCTATGATTTTTGGTTCTCTATATGCTTCTACTGGTGTATCAGTTCTCCAAGTGTGTACACTCACTCGATCATGATCTATTGCTCTTCCTTGAGTTACTGTTTGTTGAGTTTGATTTCTTCGATTGCTCCTTCTCCTACTAGGTTCTCCTGTTACATTTGCTTCTCCACCTGCGAGTCTTACACTTCTTCTTACTGCAGTCAATGGTTCTGATATATTTCTTCTTATAGCCATTTCTCTAATGAAAAATTCTTTAATTATATCTGTTACGTTTGCTTCTCTTTATTTCCTCCCTGTTTCTAGCGCCAATTATGTAGTTGCAGGAAATCCTACAACTACACCCTCAGTAGAATTCATAAAACTTTAAGAAGTTCTTGATGAAAAATGACAATTTATTGATTAATATTCTCAACTGATTACAAAGAAGTATGTTAATGGAACTTAGAACAGTTACAACTTTCTCTGTTCTCTCTCCTAAGACTTTTTATAATACTCACTTAAAGAAGCTCTCTCAATCTAGCATTTGAACTATTATTTATAGTAAAATTTGTACAACTGTATATAACCTGCGAAGAATCGCAACCTCTGATCGTAAATTTATTCTATATTCGCAAACCCTTCATACTTCTCCCGTGTTTCTTCTATTATTGCATTATCTTGCGACACTTTTCTCTTGTATTTGTTACTATGTTCATAACCCTATATCTTGCGATATTCTGTCCCTACACTTAATGAGGACTAACCAGTTCCAGGGCAAGATGTCGACCTATCCGGTAAATATGTATTCACTTTAGCTTGGTCATTTCAGTGTATAAATTTATCACCATCTCATGCCTACCCCACAATAGTGTAACCATTATGTGCTAGGCATGGGACTTAATGTTGATGGTGGATTTTCATTTAAGGATAAAATTGTAAAAGCCAAAAAAATAATTATGCGCTAACATCTTGTAAAAGATAAAGCCATTAATAAGTGTTGAATACTTCTTCACTTTACTAATTCACCTAGAATGGAGCATGTGGCAACAATCCCAGTCTGTGAATTAAATACAACATTATTAATTAATTCATAACCAGCCTTGTATTTCCTGTACTTATTATCAGTGCGGCATGACGACTGAGTGTTGCTCTCAGCAGAGCAACACGAATCTCCAAGCATAATAATGAAAGCATGTACGAAATACCCGTACAGGCTGCAACTCTCGGTGTGCTATGCTAGCCCGATTGAGCAACTCTCGGTGTGTTATACTAGCCCGATTGAGTATCCGGACTGTCCTTATCAGTCTGGAAATAATCACGACCATCCAACTCCACCAGCATGATTGGATGGCCCAGATCGATTCCATAACCCCTGAGCAGGTATGGAATATCCGTTGCCGAACCAACTCGGGCCCCGCATGGTCGGCCTCCCCAAAAGGTTGGCATAACTTGCCAAAGCGTCCAAACCAAAGAAGTAAGGACAAAGAACCCTAAATTAGGGTTTGCGGCACATTACATGTGTCGCAAAACAGTCTCAACCATCCATGTTCGCAGGTATAGATGGAGGGTGTAGATGTAGATTCAGAGGGCCCATAGCATGTCAAAACAACCACCGTGGGCCCACCTGCATACCTGACTGGTCGGTCAGGACCAACTATAGTTGGTCACCTTGATTCGTGCGCTCCAAACCAGGTGTGACATACGTCCGGTAATACCTTAACTAGGGTTTGTTTCGCGATCATGAGCGTCCATCTTCTCTTGATCGTATGGAGGGTCCATGAATAGGCTAAACATGTCCGGTAAGTAACAACACGATCACTGCGGGCCCACCTATCTCCACACCCAACCGACCAAGACCGAACTTGGCTATACACCTCGATTCGCGTGCCCAAAACAAACGTGATCGCACCTCCCAAATTTCAAACTAATCTTGGCCACTCGATTTTGCCGGACAAATTGAGTGGTTTAGATCATGTTTCTATGGGATGTTAGGGTATGGACGTGAAAACCAACCTACCACCCATACGCCGAACCGATCGGCCAGGTTCGACCAAGCCTGGTTGTCCTGAAACACGCGCCTGAAGTTGGCATGATGCGCGGCTTTTGCGGCACCAGATTTCTGTCGCAAATTGATCTCGACCACTCAACTTCGCCTGATAAATTGAGTGGCCCAGATCACACTTCCACGGGACAGTGAGGTATGAACATGTATACCGGCATGCCGTCAACATACTTGACCGACCGGCCATACCAAAACCATGTCCCAAGCTTGGATTCGACCAAGTTGAAAAGTGGTGTTTGCGCACCTTTTCCCAAAACCCTAATTTCACCAACGGTCGCAGATGAGCGTCTCAAAGATCATCTCGTCCGTTCAACTTCACCGGCTTGGTTATACAGCCCTGGTCAGGAGTTAATTGGTTAGTGTGGCATCATGGTGATCATCATCCATCACTCTACCACACCATGTGGTCGGTTGAGGAAGGACTTGCTGGCGCAACTTCCAAACCATCACATGAAGTAGGCAGGATATGAGGCTATTTTGAGACGCTCAAACAACGATGTTTCATACATGTTGGATGCACTCGATGCAGTACCTGCATAGAATACGCACGATACTTCACAGGTATCGACTTCCTGAATAACACAGTTATTCAATCTAGCATTACATGCTATTTTCTGTGGGTCCCACGATCCACACACTCGAGACATCAATTATGTCACAAACTGGGGGATACATACTGGGGGATACATACTGGGGTATTGGTCTGGCGGTTTACAGCGTGCAGCGCACAACGCGCCATCACAAGAACGTGTCAGGAAGTCATGGACAGTTAGTGATGATGGGAGAAGTGGGCAAGCCTGGTCATGTGACACTAAAACATTACTCCATCACTCCACTTTCTCCACTTCCCACGAGATACGAGGGTTAAGCTAAAAGACTTGTATAAATAGGTTGTACATCCTATTTTTCAAACAAGACAAGACAGCAGAGGCAAGTGTTGATACAATCGTATTCAAACACCGGAACTGATAGCTTACATCCTGCTAGCCAGTTCAGCTTTCTGATACAAGTCATACATAGCCAACGCCTTCACAATCTCAACACCTTCTCCGCTTCCCTCCCTAAGATCAACCCCATCTCCTTCACTTTGTGACCGAAACAAGTCTGGAACAACCATTTCTTGGTTTAGGCCGGACTTGCACAGATTGATATCCTAAATCTACTAGCACTCACCGCGCAGTGCACTTGTTTTTGGTTTAGATTCATTCCTCATCCACACACCCCAAATTACCAAAACCGGCAGGAGTAGTTTTCACCCGTAAACACTTGGGTAAACCAATTGTCGATAGATCCCTGCAAGTAAGCCAACACTCTTGAAATTCTTCTGTGGTGTTCATGTCTTGGGTTACTTGTATAACGACATTGTATACTCACAACACGGGCTATTTGTGGTTGTGGTCTTGTACAATACTCCCTCCGTCCCAAATTAGACAAGCTAGTTATAGTTTGCACAATTCTTAACGCAAGGACCAAAGGGGAGTATGTTTAAGTATTTTTTTTAATAATTATACCCTTATGGACAATAACTAGTAAAACTTAGAAATGATTTATCACTTAAACTATACCACGGTTTTTCGTAAACTTTATACGGTTGAAAAATATTTTAAAACGCATATGTAACGAAATATAAACATGGGTATCAAATTATAAATATTTCTTATAGTAACAATAATCAATTAAAATTGTAGTTTTAAAAATATCCTTTGATTAGTAAGATAGCTCATCTATTTATGAGACAAAATTTAAAACCAACTAGCTCATTTAACTTGGGACAGAGGGAGTATATCGGAATTTTGACAAATTAGCTTTGAATTTTGGATTCCGACAAACTAGATACCAAATAGGGATTTTTAATAAAGTGCCCATGTGGGGAAATACATATAAGAAAATGCTCACGTTTTTTCCATAATTAATTTAATACACATGTCGTTACCAATTCCGTCAAGTCCCACTAATTTGGTAAAATCTCGTGGACTTTGTCAATTTCTCATCTGATGAGATGAGATTCATTAGGCGCAGTTACTAAAATGCCCATTACATTAAAATATCAAAGAATCATTTTTGACCGTCCGTTTGATTAATCTACGGCTGTAAATAGTTTCACATACAAAATGAAACGGAAGTGTTAAAGGTGATACAAACAGGTGAAGGGGTTAACGATGAGTGGAGGTCGAGTTTTCTCTGCTTCATCCGCCTCCTTCCTTCTATTTTATCTTCTATTTATTACGGGATTCACTTCAATGTTTATGTGAACAGATCAATTAATTGATTAATTTTATGAAGAACCCATATGAATTCATTTCATCGTTGTGATGATTTGGTCGTGAAATCAGTAGCAAGGAAAAAGGTGTTGTTTAATGGATGAATGACTTGGATGTTGAAGTCTTTAAAGTCCCAGATAGGTACGGATTCATGTTTTCATGGGGAGATTAAGCCATCAAAGGGGTTCCAAATCATCAGCAAACTCATCATTTCGTTATCCGTATTAGTCTCCCAAGCTGTTCGAGAAAAGTCCACAAACAGCAGCTAGACTCCTCAATCACAACCACGCCACGCCAAGACTTTGAACAGTCTCTGAGTTATATTTGTGCATTCGGTTTGTGATTCTCAGTTTCATATGTGATTTTTTTTTTAATTATTTTTCAAATATGAATTTTATATATGAGATTCAAAAATTAATCAATTGTTTTCCTTGATAGATGGTAATGAATTTAATTGTCGATTAAAGGATGAACTTTGTGGCTTCGTGAACATGTACAAATCGATTTACATATGTAATTTTTACTCTTCGGTTTCATGAATTGAGCAGAAATGCAAGGCTTAGTTTGTTTTTTCCAGATTTGTTTAAAAATAGGTTTAAACGATCCGAGTCAAGTAAGTCTGAGCCAGACGATTTTGAGGGCTTAAATGTCTTTGTAAAAGCTGATTTAATGGCACGTGCACAATAACGGCTGTTAGCCGTTTTTTTCAATAAAACGGGATGAAAAAGTTCGATTTATAAGCATTAAATTAATTAAACAAAAACATGGGCATTTTCTTAAATGCATTTCCCCACATGGGCACTTTATTAAAAATCCCATAACAATATTACATAACCATGCATAAGAGTTCTGCAGTAGTCGAGAGACAAACTGACACAATTTTATGACTTCATATTAAAGTTCTGCAGTAACCAAGAGTAAACCAGAGGTTGTCCTATTGGAGCGGAATCAAACTGCAAGTAGTTGTGCTTCTATTAGAAGCAAAAAGGAAATCCCAGTACATAAAATACTGCAATCATTTCATTAGATACTAAAAGAGCACAACTAAGTTTTACTCCCACATATTATTTCCAAACAGCCAGAGAAGCTGTCTATTATACCAGCATATCCTGCATCAGATCACAAAAAGAAAATCAGCCATATATTTAGGAAAAAACAAGTACAACCATCTGTAATCACTATCTAGTGCAGTGGTGCTTAAAATCTCTTACTGTCTAGCTATCATGGTAACCTGGGTACATAATTAACTTTAGTTGGGACCTCAGAGTAGCTAAGGAGATTCAATTCGACTCGATTCATTAGGGCAGACACTGTTTTCTTAAAGCTTGAAAGACTTACAGTAACGAACGATCTTCCATCGCTGGTTTTCTCCATTCAACCATTCCCACAGCACTAGAATGGTGCCGTCATGGACTCCACCACTGTTCTTGTCACCATGAAAAGCATCCAGGTTTAGGCGAATGTTATTTATCATTCTTATGCATCTGTAACCTTCACCAGTGTCCTTGCTCTCCGCCCACAGCACGGACTCATCAAGTTCATTTTGATTGTAATGACGCAGCTGGACCTACAAGATGTATGAATTACGATTAGTTCAGAATGCCTACCTTTTTCTTCAAATTAAGATAACAATACCTATACGGGAAAGATATTACGAAGGGAAGACATCTGTTAGTTACAACCACTCACCTTATGCTTCTACTCCCTAATACTTTCCATTGACAAGTATTACAAGCACTAAGAGTTTGGAAAGAGAAAACAGGAGCAGGACAACTACATATATCCAGGGAAATGACAATTCATATCTAAACGATACATGGGAATACAATAATTTAATTCAATGATACTCATGAAATGCTGGATTACACAATGTTGTCTTTCAATTGCCTTGTAGGTCATGCGCTTAGCAACCAGGTAGTGGAATTTGAGGGCTTAATGGCTTACACAACGGGACATTCAACCTACTAATGCGGTTAATAAATCAAGTTCAGCATAGTACAGGAGAGTCTTGGCAAATAAATTTCGTCACAGAAAAATCATAAGAATTCATATAGCAGAAACACAGCATCACTTGAACAGACTTAAATATCTCCACCAACAGTGGAAGTTAAATTCAATTGCAATTAATAATAACTCTGCGATGATAACATGGTAAGAAATCAATAAAGACCCACCTTTCCTATGTTCTTTTCTCTAAACCAAGTTCAGCAATGAAAATGGAAGATTGAAAAAGAACAAAAATTGTAAAATTGAAAGTGAAGAGTACAAAATGCAACTTATGACTAACCATAATAGCCTAATAGGTATTTTTGTTTGAAGAATCAAACCTAGTGATCCCACATAATTCCATTCACAATCTCCGATTCAGAATTTGGACATCCTAACTGCCACTTCGGATGTAAAACCACTTTGCTCACAGCATGATATTTTTGAAGCATATATAAAAGCAAAACATGGCAGATCTAATTCATCTCACTTCAAATATAAAGGCAAATACTTACAGGATGGGTAGCTCCAACAGAGTGTTTCATAGCCTGAACAGTAGCTTTATTGATCAAAGCAAAACTAGGGCTACCCTCTTCATCCTTAACCCTGACACTGTACTTTTCATCTTTGATCCAATGCTGAAACAAGAAAACCCCAACACAAAATAACACTAGGGAAAAGAATTGAGTGATAGCAAAATTAACAAGAGAATCATAAAAACAACAAACCCCTGGTGAAAAAGATCATACCTGGGACAAATCAGAAGGATCAGAACGAGCAAGAATCACTTTGCCATCTCTTATGGCAAGAGAGTAATTTGGTTCAGCCTTGCAGTAAACCCTAACAGTGGGTTTATTAAGAAACTCAGACCCACCACCACCACCACTTTCATGACTGTGATGATGTATGACAGTTTGATTATCAGGACGACTATGGTAATCATGTCGGTTGTAGTTATGATCTCTGTTTTCATGTTGGAATTCAGGTTCGTATCTTGGGTAATTAACTTCATGAGAAACATGATGAGTAGTAGTTGATGAATACCCAGATTGTTGTGGTGGTGGATATCCATAATCAGGTTGCTGTTGTTGCGGTGGTGGTGGATAACCATAATTAGGTTCTTGCTGTGATGGATTTTGATGATAATGATGCTGGATTTCTGCTTGATTTGGGTGAAAAGGTTGTTGATCTCTGTAATCTGGTTGTAGTGGTGGTGGTGGGAAATCATTTTGGTGATGATGATTATGGTGTTGTGGGAATGATGGTGGCGGTGGTGGGTAATCATCCTCGTCGTTTCTTCGATGGTGATGACCGAAAGGAAACTCCATGATCGTTTGTTCTTCGAAAATTTACTCTCAAAACTCAATTTCGATTTTATGAGAACTCAGAGAGTTGTTGCGATTGTGAGAGAAAATGATCGACAAGCTGCAGAGTAAGAAGGGTGAACTGGTCATACGTGGGTGGAGACTGTCGTAATTATTACGCAGAGAATAATCTTATCCTATACAGTTTATTCTGATTAAACTTTCCAGTTTCCACGTTTATGACAATTCCTATGGCAATGGCTAGATCTATATTTTTGTTGAGCCAGGTGGATGGCCAAATTGGTTTTTCCACATAAAACATTGAGCGTCAGATAATTAATCGTGCGACCGCAATACAAATGTCAGCGTTCGTGGTTAAATCGGTGGCGCTCGTCGAAAAGGCGAAGGCACTTGTAGAAAAAACGATGGCGTTGGAATCAAGGATGTCAACGGCTACTTTCCACCGAAACGGCTAATTTCTACCTCCATAAATACAGTTCGAGTTTGATCTCACAAATTCACAACAATCTTTCATCCGATCAATCTTTTCTTTCAATTGCTTTCAATTTTCAACCATGAATTCTGATTTTGATTGTACTGAGGAAGATATGGAGATGGTTGAAATGTTGTACGAAAAAGAGAAAGAAATGTGTATGGAGTTGATTTAGATTTTTCTTGATTTTCGTAGTAGCAATAAAAGATTCGTTCTCTCGGAAGTTGTTAATATTAAATTAAAAGGTTTAAATAAAAATAATAAAAAGAAGAGAGATTCACTGGGCTTAGGATTTCACCGAATTCATAACAATAGGTTCAATTATTCATTCTTGATGATGAATCGCTCAACAAATAAAAACATGGACTCTTGTTTTGCCAAAGTAGATCTTCAAAACATTAATTGTATCCCCTAAGCATAGATTATCTAAACAAAGCATAACCTATCTAATTGAATCACAACTAATTTTATCGAATCATAAATCAATTTAAAATAGTGCAAAAGTCATAAAAAGAATTAAATAATTTTACCCATGTTGAATTTCGGCTTCCTCCAGTCGACCCGGTGTAGGGTTCTAGCTCGCATGGTAAAAACACACTCAAAAGAATTTTTCATTGCTCAAAAAGTGGTTTTATTGAAGAGAATATAATCAACATAGATTTGTAATGCTTTATGGCGTTCTGAGAACCCGTATTACAATGGAGTTGTTACAAAGCATTTATTACAAGAGAACTATAGCTTTAAGTATCGCAAACAAACGGTTATCTTTTACGCATGAACGATAGTTTTTTACGATTGTCTTTGAAAGTGATTTCTTCACGTTCTTCCTTATTTTTTCACGATGTCTTTGCTGATTTCTCTGCAGCAATTCTCTCTACTCCGTAGCCTCCAAAATCACTCCATATCCTTTTAATAAACCCAATCAACCTATTTATAGATAACAGACCCATCTAATTTCTCTCAATTACTCCCAACAATCTTCATTTACTCGGCAGTGAAAGAAAATATTCTGGGAATATTTTCTCTCCTGTTTTAGCTTCTCACACGTTTTATCCATTCCAGAACGCTCCAATTCGATTACACATGCTCCACAAGGTTGATCGATGCATCAAACACGATCATAACACACACAAATTCTTCCAGAACTCGTGAAGAACTCTCCCTGCACGTGCTTATCTGTTTTGAGCTCGTGAATTGGCTAGCCAATTCTAGCCAAATTTGATCGAAACAAAAGCCCAAAACGTGTTTTATAGGACATAACACAACCTCCTACCGAAAATTAGCCATTGAATCGCCCTAGAACACGTTCAAAAATCAATCGAAAATCTGCCAGTTGCATGCATGGTTTTCCCGCCAAAAATCATTTTTCAAATGTTGAAGATGGTGTCCCCCTAACCAGAACTGGGGTGCGAATAGCAGCTTCCTAGGGTGACCTGGGGTTGCCCCTTAGTAAATTGAGGGTCCGTATATCAAATGTCCTCCGGAGGTGCCTTTAACAGTTTTTCGAGCCGATTCTTCTAAAAACGTTTATTTGCCAAAAACACCTACAAACAAGATTATTAGTGATAAAATGAGTCCTAGCTAATGTATTTATGGGTGAAAATGCGTCGCACTTTCGTGCTCATCAAATTCCCCCACACTAACATTTTGCTAGTCCTCGAGCAAAACAGAAAATTGACCCGCTACACAGCTGGTCATAAAATAAAAAACTTAGACCCGCTACACAGCTGGTCATGACAATTGCCAGATACACAAGACAATATTTATTTTTTTAGAGACCCGCTACACAGCTGGTCATAATATGCAAGAAAAGAAAAGACCCGCTACACAGCTGGTCATAAAATGCAAATGCAATTTTTTTTTTGGACCCGCTACACAGCTGGTCATATAATGCAAAAATAAAAAAAATTAGACCCGCTCAACAACTGGTCATATCATGCAATTTTTTTTTTTGAGAGACCCGCTCCACAGCTGGTCATGATAAGCAAGAAAATTCCTGAAATAGAAAAATAAAACGTTAACCACTCCCCCACACTTAAATATTACATTGTCCTCAATGTAATTGAGTAATCCAACGTAAAAATTAAAATGGGAAAAAAATAAACAAAAATAAATAAAAAAATAATTATACCTATTGGAATGTACATAAAAGAACCCCGTAAACTAATAACCTGAAAACTTGGGGATCGACCCAATATACAATATTTACAAACGACATCTTCACAATTATTTTATAGAAAAAATGGGACATTGAAACTGTCAGAAAATAAAATTTACCCCTAAACCAAGTTTTTACTGCACATGGAAGTGCGTAAAGAACAAAGTATGGGGATTCGATTGAGACTAGGGAAATGTCAATTGATTCATGCACGATATCAGGAATAGGCAAGTCTTCCGGGTACTTAGATGCAAAGTAATCCAACAATACTTTAGAAGCACACAATTCTAACCCTAAATTTGGCAACTTTTGGAAGTCTAAGGGTCTAGAAACAACCGCTAAGTCGGGTGAATAATCTTGTGAGGTAGATTCATCTATGGAATTAGGCGAATCATCCACACAATCATCCACAGGGTCATTTATATGTTCTGTTTGGAAAAGAGAGTCACTATCAGATTCATCATCTTCATTATTAAATAATTTTTGGCATTCGAGAATTCTCAATCTTTGTTCCAAACTAGGCGGGGTGTGTTTGTAATACTTCTCATATATAGTTTGATGTGATTCTTCACTTACCTCATGTGGAGAAGAAACTCCATACCATTGCCTACGCCTATATTCAGCAAGCGTCATCTCAGATGAGGTTTCCTGATAATTTTTCTTTCTACGCATATATTCCACCAGCGTCATCGTAGGTGACGTCTCCTCAAAAGAAGTCATCATCCTGAAAATAAATAGAAAAAGAAACGCATAAAAGGGAAAAAATAAAAACTAAAATGAAAATAAAATATTGTACAAAATAAAAATAAACCTAAAAATTAATAATCTAAAAACAATTCCGCGTCGCAACGGCGCCAAAATGATTTAGATTTTTCTTGATTTTCGTAGTAGCAATAAAAGATTCGTTCTCTCGAAAGTTGTTAAGATTAAATTAAAAGGTTTAAATAAAAATAATAAAAAGAAGAGAGATTCACTGGGCTTAGGATTTCACCGAATTCATAACAATAGGTTCAATTATTCATTCTTCAGCAGTTATCGCTCAACAAATAAAAACATGGACTCTTGTTTTGCCAAAGTAGATCTTCAAAACATTAATTGTATCCCCTAAGCATAGATAATCTAAACAAAACATAACCTATCTAATTGAATCACAACTAATTTTATCGAATCATAAATCAATTTAAAATAGTGCAAAAGTCATAAAAAGAATTAAATAATTTTACCCATGTTGAATTTCGGCTTCCTCCGTCGACCCAGTGTAGGGTTCTAGCTACACATGGTAAAAAAACACTCAAAAGAAATTTTCATTGCTCAAAAAGTGGTTTTATTGAAGGGAATATAATCAACAGAGATTTGTAATGCTTTATGGCCGTTACAGAACCAAGTGTTACAATGGAGTTGTTACAAAGCGGCTGTTACGAGAGAACTATAGCTCAGAACTGTCGCAAACAAACAGTTATCTTTTTACGACTGTCTTTGAAAGTCTGTTCTTCACGTTCTTCCTTATTTTTCTGCTGATGCTGCTGATTTCTCTGCAGCAATTCTCTCTACTCCGTAGCCTCCCCAATCACTCCATATCCTTTTAATAAACCCCAGAAACCTATTTATAGCTAACAGGCCCATCTAATTTCTCTCAATTACTCCCAACAATCTTCATTTACTCGGCAGTGAAAGAAAATATTATGGGAATATTTTCTCTCCTGTTTTAGCTTCTCACGCGTTTTCTCCATTCCAGCACGCTCCAATTCGATTACACATGCTCCAAAAGGTTGCTCGATGCATCAAACACGATCATAACACACATAAATTCTTCCAGAACTCGTGAAGAACTCTCCCTGCACGTGCTTATCTGTTTTGAGCTCATGAATTGGCTAGACAATTCTAGCCAAATTTGATCGAACTAAAAGCACAAAACGTGTTTTATAGGACATAACACAACTTCCTACCGAAAATTAGCCATTGAATCGCCCTAGAACACGTTCAAAAATCAATCGAAAATCTGCTAGTTGCATGCATGGTTTTCCCGCCAAAAATCATTTTTCAAATGTTGAAGATGGTGTCCCCCTAACCAGAACTGGGGTGCGAATAGCATCTTCCTTGGGTGACCTGGGGTTGCCCCTTAGTAATTAGGTTACCCCTTATCCAAATTGAGGGTATGTATATCAAATGTCCTCCGGAGGTGCCTTTAACAGTTTTTGAGCTGATTCTTCTAAAAACGTTTATTTGCCAAAAACACCTACAAACAAGATTATTAGTGATAAAATGAGTCCTAGCTAATGTATTTATGGGTGAAAATGCGTCGCACTTTCGTGCTCATCAGGAGTTTTTACATCAAATGGATGAAGATGCAAATCAAGATAGAAGAATGCGACATTTTATGTTGCAATTACAATCCGGGATCATACCAAAGCCTTTAGAGCCATATGAAGATGCGACTAGAAGATGGACGTGGTGAGATCGACATTTTTACCACGAAAAGATGATGCATGATTATATTAATTATGATTGTGTCTATTCCGATGAGGATTTTCAGCGACGATTCTGCATGGGCCCCAACTTGACGCAAAGGATTATTGCCAAGCTTTGTCAGGTACAACCTTTATTTAATTATCAGTATGATGCACGACATATGCGAGGCTTTAGTCCCGAGTAAAAGGTCACTGCGGCCCTCCGTATACTATGCTACGGGGTACCAACGGATTCCACAGATGACTACATCTGTATTGGAAAAACAATCTCCTTTAGGTATCTCAAATTGTTTTGCGAAACAATAGTCGAGCATTTTGGTCCAACCTTTTTAAGAAAACCTACTCAGGAAGATGTTCAAAGAATAACTGCAGAAAACACCGAGAGGGGTTTTCCAGGAATGCTAGGTAGTCTTGACTGCATGCACTGGACGTGGCATGCATGTCCGGTAGAATGGGCATGCCAATATAAGGGTCATTATCCAAAATCAACTGTTATTTTGGAAGCTTCAGCTACTTATGATTGTTGGTTCTGGCATGCCTTTTTTTGGACTCCCGGGTTCAAATAACGATCTCAACGTTTTATATAAGTCACCATTGTTTGAAGATCTTAAGAATGGGGTCGCACCGCACTGCAATTTCACCATCAACGATCATCACTACACTCAGGGTTATTATCTCGCAGACGAAATCTATCCAGAATGGTCAACTATGGTTCAAGCTTATACAGGTAGGCTTTGGTCCGACGTCTTCGAAGGATATGAAGTACTTTAACACCCAACAAATGAAATTCAAAAGGGATGTTGAACGCGCTTTTGGCATACTGAAAAGGAAGTTTTCCGTCATAGTTGGGTCGGCACACTTTTTTGATATTCAAGAAATGAACCAAATTATGCTGACTTGTATCATTCTGCATAACATGGTCATTGAAGAAAGCAGGCGTGACCCAACTTGGACTAGTTTTCCAGATGAAGATTTGAGGCCGAATCTTGTAGTAGAGCATTGGTGCCCGACAAGAGAATATATACTTTCCACTGACGGACTCCACAATTGGGGAATCTATGCACAACTAAGACAAGATTTAACTAAGCACCTTTGGGCTTTAAAAGGAGAAACAAACGATGCGCGAGGGAGAGGGAGAGGCAGATAGATATAATTTTTTAATTTAGTGTTATTGTTTATTTTAATTAATATGTTTTTTAATTTAAAGTTGTTTGTTAAAATTGAGGGAATTATATTAAAAGTAATTTTAAATAAACTTTAAATAAATGAGTACAATTAAATTAAACTAAACTGAACTGAACTAAATTAAACGACTACATTAATTAAATTAAACTTAACTAGACAAGAATTAAAATCAGTTAGCAAGACTGTATTCATCTTCGTTTTCTTCTGAGGCATCATCTTCGTCTTCTTCCACATTCACATATTGGACGGTTTGTTGAGGGGGGACTTCAGTTTGTTGAAGGGGGACTTTTTCGGCCTGGACTTGTTGTTGTTCGGCCGCATCTATTTGCTTAGTCCATACATCATATTGTCGTTCATTCATTTTGCCAACGTCCAAGGATAGTAACTTGTTTAGCTTACAATCCCTGTAGTATTGTTCTCGTGAAAAACGACTTTTTTGTTGATTATTTAAAGCAATGGCACGGTCCTTGACTCTATGTTCCTCCATATGCATCTCCATTTCCTTGTGATCAACATAGTTGAACTCACTTGAACCTCCTTCTGCTGCTCGTTGGGCTGCGTCTCTCGCTGCTTTTGCATATTTTTGACCACCTCCTATTCTTCTCTTGCAGTTGGTGTAAATAATACATATATACCATTGATTTCATCTAATGTAAATAATACATAATTTCTGCAAAGTGACTCATCTTCATACATCGTATACTTAGGACCACGAATTCTTGTGTTCCTTTGTTGTGATTGTTGTGTTTCTTATTGTGTTTGTTGTGGTGTTTGTTGTTGTGATCATTGTTGTGAGGATGCCATATTTGTTAAAGATGCAATATATGAAGATGAAATTTTTCTGAAAGATTGAATTGATATGAATAGTTTTGTTTGAAAAGAAGAAAAAAAGTTAGAGACGGTATGGAATTATGTAATGTTGAGGTAGTATTGAAGAAGGTGTGAGTTTAAGTCCATAGACGAAGTGAATTTATAGGGAAAGGAGAGGAACAATGGTTTCGGGATGGAAAGAGCAGTTGGCGCTCTAGAAAGTGTAGGACCAGAATATCGCCATGATATTACTCTTGCGAGATTAGCAACACTTCTGCGAACATCACCGCGAGTTCTTCAACAACACATCACGAGTGTCACATAATGATTTAAAGAATGACGTAATAGCTGACGAATGAAGAAACACGGGAAGAGTGTTATTATCCTGCGATGGTTACAACGCTTGTGAGAATGGACATTATAACTACTGCGATAATATCACAGGTCAGATCCGAAATTAAAGGACAGATTAGCTGTCATCCACTATGTAACTATCCTATAGTAGATTCAGAAAGGGGATGATGTATTTTTGAGTGTTGAGAAAGTCTTGAGGAGAGAGAAAATTCAAGAGAGCGGTTGTATTCTTGATTTCTTCCATTTCTTGTAAACATTTCTGAGAATCAGATAATAAAGTGTTGTTTTTAATCTTCAAATATGTCTTAATTACAGTAAATTCTTATCAAGGGTGTAGTGTAGGATTTCCTGCAACTACATTTTGGCGCCCGAAACAGGGAGTGAAAGTTGAAAATTATAGGAAAAAGCAAGATTATAGATCAATATTCGAGTTAAGAAGATGATTGAACAAATTGGTGAAGCAGTTGAAGAAAAAATAATTGAAGCAAAGGAGGATTACAGGAAGTTGGAGTGCAATACGATAACAAAAACAATGATCAACCAATTCCATGAAAATATTAGAGGAAAGATTCATAAACGAGATTTTGAAGGAAAAAGAATTATGACGGTGGAGAAAATATCACCTCTGAAGGATTGGGAAAAGCAAGAAATCACACTCACAGCAGCAAAAATAACAAAAGAAAATTTGGATCATACATCTCCATTGGTAATCACGGTATCTACTATGCGAATGAAGAAGGAAAAATTAACAAGATCTGCAGAAGAATGGGCCGTGAATAAAACTTTGGTGGACGCAGGAAGTTCTGTAGATATTATATTCTATCATACATTTAAGAAAATGGGATATAAGGATGAAGAGATGTCTTGTTCAAATTATCACATTCATGGTTTTGGAAAATCTATAACAAAACCTAAAGGAAAAATAACGGTACGAATTCCGCTAGGAGAGATTGAAACACAAGTAACAATATGTGTGGTGGATGTGGAGGCACCATATAACATGATATTGGGGAGACCATGGATACATGCAATCAAGGCTATAGCATCAACATTACATCAATGCATCAAATTTCCTATGCCTAGTGGAATTGGAGAAATTAGAGGAGATATTGATCTTGCGAAGCTGTGTTATCGAATTGAAGTGAGAAATTATGAAGAGCGTCCAAAACTGTGAAAGGCTCACAGAAAATTGGCAAAAGAGGAAAAAAGGGAAGAAGAATTTAAAGTTTACATGATAAGAGCAAGAGAAGGAAAAGGAATACCCAGCGAGATCTCACAAGAAGATGATGAGCCCGCGAGAGTCATGGAAACATCAACACCAATGGGAGAACCTGAGGCCAGCTACACCGCAACAGAACCAACAAAATAAGTAAATCTTGGAAGTGAAGAAGAACCTAAAATGCTGAAAATTGGAACTAAAATGGGTGCAGATGAAGAAGAACAAACCATAAATCTCTTGTGAGAGTATAAGGATATTTTCACGTGGAATATGGATGAGATGCCTGGAATAGATCCATCAGTTGCATGTCATAAGTTAGAAATTAACAAAGATGTGAGACCATTCAAGCAAAGGATAAGGAAAATCTCAACAACTTATCACTCAAAAATAGAAGAGGAGTTAAAGAAAATGCTTGATGCTGGAATTATAAGACAAACAAAATACCCGGAATGGATTGCAAATATGGTAGTGGTTCCAAAGAAAAATAAGGGGATCAGAATTTGTATAGACTTTACTGACTTAAATAAAGCTTGCCCTAAAGATAGTTTTCCATTACCAGATATTCCTCAAATGGTTGAATCAGCAGCAGGAAATGATAGAATGTCTTCATTAGACGGGTATAAAGGTTATAACCAGATTCCTCTCGCTGAATAAGATCAAGAGCACACCACATTTTTTGCTCCAAGAGGATTATATTGTTACACAAAAATACCTTTTGGGTTACAAAATGCTGGTGCAACGTATCACAGAATGATGAAGAAGGTGTTCGCAAAGTGGATACACAAAACCTTAGAGGTGTATGTAGATGACATGTTAATAAAGAGTAAAGAAGCTGAGAACCATGTGCAAGATTTGAAGGAGATTTTTGATCAAATGCGACTCTTTAACATCAAGGTGAATCCTGAGAAATGCATTTTTGGAGTAGCGTCAGGGAAATTTTTAGGTTATATTGTATCAAAAGAAGGAATTCAAGTAGATCCAGAGAAAGTACAGGCAATTCGCGATATGCCAACGCCAGCAACAGTGAAAGATGTACAGAAGTTGAATGGGATCTTAGCCTCGCTAGGAAGATTTATCTCGCGATCTTCAGATAAATGCAAGCATTTCTTCAATATACTCAGGAAGGGTACAAAATTCAAATGGACATATGAGTGTGAGAAGGATTTTCAAGGAGTTAAAGAATATCTAATGAACATATCTATTTTACAGAAAGCGGAGCCGGGAGAAGAATTATTAATTTATTTTGCGACAACATCGCACGCATTAAGCGCAGTATTACTGCGAATAGATGCAGGGGTAGAAAAACCAATTTATTACATCAGTAAAATATCTAATTCTGCAGAGAGAAATTATTCAAAATTTGAGAAGCTAATTCTGGCATTGGTTTATGCAACCTTCAAACTTCGCATATATTTTCAGGCACATAAAGTAAAGGTATTAACAAAGGTGCCCATTGAATCATTAATGAAGAACTCAAAAATATCAGGCAGAGTTTAGAGATGGAATGCACAAGTAGGGCACTTTGAAATCAAATATGAAGTATCCTCGCCAAAATCACAAGTTTTAGCAGATATTTTAGCAGAATTTCCTCTTGAAGATGATGAAACTGTGGAAGAAATGATGGGCATAGAAGAAGAACATGGAGATACAAAAGATCTATTAAAGGAACCCAACAATTGGGAAATATTGGTGGATGGATCATCAAATGGGGAAGGAAATGGAATTGGAGTGATCTTTATCTCGCCAGAAGGAGAAAAAATGGCTTTTTCATTTCGTTTGGAATTTACATCCACTAATAATGAGACAGAATATGAAGATGTGGTGCATGCTCTAAAGTTCGCCGTAGAGATGAAGTTGGAGAATGCAAGGATTACCAGTGACTCGCAATTGGTTATTCGCCAGATAAAAGGAGAATACACAATAAATGAACCATCTCTGAAGAAATACAAGAAACTTGTTGAAGAATTGTCTGCGAGAATTCCAAAAATAAAATGGACACATATATCAAGAAAAGACAACCAATTCGCAGATGCTTTTGCGTTTATATCAAGTATGATGACAAACCCAGCTGCGAGATACATAAGAATTCAGACGCTTGTATCACCTTCAATTAATAAAGAAAAAGAAGAAAAGGCGGATGTAATAATAATAGAAAATGACGCAGAAGAACCAGCCAACGACATTATGGAAGATTGGAGAGCAGAACTTCATGCATACTTGGCGACATGTGAAACACCAAGAAATAGATTGGAGGCGCAAAAATTAAAGAGCCGTGCAACAAATTATGAATTAAGGGATGGAGTATTATATCGAAAATATTTTAATGGGTCATTACTTAGATGTTTGACAAGGGAAGAGGGAGAAAAAGTGTTAAAAATGTTGCATAGCGGAGATGCTGGTAATCATAGCGGAGGAAGATCTTTGGCTTATAAAACAAAAATGCAAGGTTATTATTTGTTGTATATGCATGAAGACGCAAAACAATTATCAAAGCGTTGCGAAGATTTCCAGTGATATGGAAAGAGGATACATGCACCGGGGGCACCATTATCATCTTCAAAAAGTGTGTGGACTTTTGGAAAATGGGGCTTAGATATTGTGGGACCCTTTGTGCGAGGTTCAGGGCAGAAGAGATACTTAATTGGCGCGATAGATTACTTCACAAAGTGGGAAGAAGTAAAAGCAGTACAGCACATTCGCGATAAAGATATATTTACATTCATCTTTGAAAATATCATCTGCAGATTTGGAATTCCAGCACAGTTGGTTTCTGATAATGGAAAACAATTTGAAGGACAAAACATTGAGTTGCTACTCAATGCATTTAAGATAAGATGTGGAAAATCTACTCCATTATACCCACAAGCTAATGGTCAGGCTGAAGCAACTAATAAGACAATCGCAGACATCTTAAAAAAAAGAAATTAGAATGGTACCGTAGAGCATGGTGTGAACAGGTACATAATGCAGTCTGGGCTTACAACACAACCAGGAGAGAGGCAACTGGGATGTCACCTTTTTGTTTAACATATGGTGTTGAAGTAGTACTACCAACAGAAGTTGCTATTCCTACAACAAAAAGAGTGGTTTGGGAGAAGAATCTTAATGCTAGCATGATTCTAAGAGAACTTGATGAATTAGAAGAGAAAGGAGAAAAAGTATTACAACATATGGAAAATTATCAGCGAAGGTTAGCTCGCGAATATAACAAGCGAGTCAAAAAACGTGAGTTTTAACCATGCGATTTAGTTCTGCGAGAAACACCAGAGTACCAGCGAGAACGTGGTGGAAAATTGGCGAGGAAATGGGATGGACCGTATATCATTAAAGAGATAGTTGGAACAGGGGCATACAGGTTGGTGGATCCAGAAGGCAGAGATGTTGGTCAAAGACTGGGTAGACCATGTAACAGATTATTTTTAAAAAGATATTATCAGTAACAAATTTTTAATGAAACAAAAAAGAAATGGGCAAAACAAATTTTTACAGCTGCGAGTTTATTCGCAAGGTTATTCAAGATTACATAAAGAATGAAAGATTGTGATATACGCAAAAGAAATAAAGAACGGGACGAAACTTTATGGCGTACACCCTAGTTCGCGAATACAATTTCGCAAGAGGAAAATGTTAGACCTAAAGTACGTCATATTAGGGGGGTATCTCTTTGCGTGTCTCATGGATAAGGTTATACCGTTGCTGGAACCTGAGACACGGAGACTGGGGTCCATTTCTTTGAGATACCTGTCCAGGAGAGATACTTTGGATTTCCAACTATATAAGGTTATACCCTGGTTGGAAAACCGAGGGTCTCTTCTAAGGGGTGCAGAGTATGACCAAGGCGCCGAGGTACACGGTTGAGCCAAGGATGCCCGGGATGGACGAACCTACCGCGAGTTCTTCAACAACACTTCACGAGTGTCACATAATGATTTAAAGAATGACGTAATAGTTGACGAATGAAGAAACACGGGAAGAGTGTGATTATCCTGCGATGGTTACAACGTTTGCGAGAATGGACATTATAACTACTGCGATAATATCACAGGTCATTTCGAAATTAAAGGACATATTAGCTGTCATCCACTATGTAACTATCCTATATAAAGAGACCTAGTAGATTCAGAAAGGGGATGATGTATTTTTGAGTGTTGAGAAAGTCTTGAGGAGAGAGAAAATTCAAGAGAGCGGTTGTATTCTTGATTTCTTCCATTTCTTGTAAACATTTCTGAGAATCAGATAATAAAGTGTTGTTTTTAATCTTCAAATATGTCTTAATTACAGTAAATTCTTATCAAGGGTGTAGTGTAGAATTTCCTACAACTACAGAAAGAACGCTGCGTGTTTTCCAAAAATGCTAGAGTTTTAACAGACGACGTGCGTTGGATGTACAAGCGCTGGCTTTTTTACTTCACACGCCAGCGTTCGTAGCAAGCTCGCCAGTCCTTACCACATGCGCATGCTGGGTTGTCCATCTCGATGTTCAAATGAATAAATATATTGATTTGAACACCCATTTTTCATGTTTGTTCATTCCATAGTGGGAGAAAAATGAACAAACTTGGAGTTTGTTAATTCCATAGGAACTGCTCTTAGTTCTTCCCAGAGGATACTACCATACTGGGTTGATTTAAGTTCATGGGCCTGTAACACAAATATAAATGAATGAATTTTTGGGCACCTCTTTTTTTTACGGGGATGAAGACCATCCAACTAAGCTAAGGGTATCCTAGTTATAAGAAATGACCAAGTTACCCTTTAAATAAATAATTTTTCTTTTTTTTCTTTTTTTAAAATTATTTTTTTATTAAAAAAATATTATAATTAGAAGAAAAAAAATTATTCATACAAAGCCTTGGATGTATGAATAATTAGAAATAAAAATAAAAAATAATAATTTTATTTATGATTAAATATCAAGTACATGGACAACAAGAAACTAGTTTTTTTTTTTAATTTTAATTTTAATTTTAATTTTTAAGGGCATTTTGGCCATTAACGAAAATATATGGATAAGGGGTGTTGAGTTTTATTTGAACGCATAATTGGGGGATATTGATTACTTCCCCCACCCCATGATTTCGGCTAAGGGGTAACCAATTGATATGAAAGTACTAAAATACCCTTTGGTTAATTAAAAAACTTTATGAAAAGACTGTTATACCCTTTCCCCTAAAACATTAAAATCAAAAACCAAAACATATATCCCATTTCTAACATTAGTTCCAGCAGTCCTTTAGGTTTAGGTTTTCGATTTTTTTTTCTTCATCGTTCTTCAACCGTTCCTTCTCTGCCGGCTCCTCACTTTGATTTTCTTTTTTTTACACGCCGGAAGTGATGAAGACCACGCCGGAAATGATGAAGACCACGCCGGAAGTGATGAATACCATGTTGGTACTGAGTTCCGGCATGGTTATTTATGATGAAGACCATGCCGATAATGGGTTCCTCAGTACCGGCATGGTTATTTAGGATGAAGACCACGCCGGTACTAAGTTCCGGCATGGTTGTTTAGGATGAAGACCACGCCGGAAGTGATGAAGAACATGTCGGAAATGATGAAGAACATGTCGGAAATGATGAAAACCACGCCGGAAGTGATGAAATTCAATGTCGGTACTGAGTTCTGGCATGCTCGATATAAATCTTTCCATGCCGGTAGTCAAGTGAAAAAAAAAATCAAGTTTCTGGATACTTTTCATCGTTGGGGCTACGCCCCCCGAACCCCCCCTCCCCCCCCCCGGATAGTGGCAAACAAATTTTGAAAATTTTCGGCAATGCCGACATGGATTTATGGTTGAATACCATGCCGGCACAGAGCTTTTTCAGCTGCAACAATGGTGGATTCAAAGAAAAACAAATCAAATTTTCAACCTCTTAGCAGCAATTCTCTCATCACAATCATCTTCCATTTTCAAAAAAAAAAATCCACTCAATTTTTTTTCCTCTCCTTCTACTCCTCACTCACACAAATTAAAATAAAAACACACATTAATCTATCCCCCAAATACTTAAGAATTTACTAATTGTTATTAACCACTAAACATGATTAGTGAGGGCTAGATTAGGAATTAAAAAAGTAATTACATAGGGGGTAACCCAGAATTGCTATTGGGACACCGTTTTGGTCCTGTAGCTATATCCCCCAATTAATAAATGTATCCCCCAATTGCGCGTACTTTTATTTCTAGATAACCTACCCAAAAAAAAAAGAATAGTTCCTTTCAAAATTTCCATGGTGCCCAAAAAAACGTTCATCTAAATACGGAAGTTGACATCACACACACAATGTGTCTAAATTACCTTTTGCTGGGTTGCCTGGGGTTTTTTACTGGGGCTGCCTAGCTATTCCGCACAACAATGTTGTTGAATCATGATTCACATTGTTTTTCATTTTTAAGAATTGAATCATATGTTTACTCGAGAACCGAAGATTTTTTTTTTTTTTTTTTATGGAAAGACGATATGTATTCACTAGCAAATATAGTACAAAAGATTTACAATTTCATTTCTATCGAAAACATTAGAAATAATGCTAGTAATTTTGATTTGTTGTTGTATCTTCATGGATAAATGTTGAAGACATTTTATCCTTACTTCTTTGGCAATTTTGTCTGCTGCTGAATTGTATTTTCGATTAGTATAATTTACCTTTGCCTGCGAAAGCTCGTGAAGGATTTCCTTTACTTCTTGCACGGTGTTTTCGGCTGTCCAGAGGGGACTTGTGTTATCCTTGTTGATATTGTTTGCCAAGGGTTTGCAATCAGTTACAATGGTGACACTAGATAACACATTTTCTTTTAGCCACTTAACCGCCTTGAGTAACGCTCTTGCTTCCGCATGGAAAGCAGTAGTAGCTTTTTCCGAACCAGCTGAAATGTGCATGAAAGTGTGTTGGTCGACTGAATACACTCTGTGCGCATATCCCATCGATAGGTCATCTTCTTTGAAAGAGGCATCTACAAAGATTATCCAATCCGTCTTTATGTTTGAACATTTGGCATTAATCAACTGTGTTTTGTTGGCGTCCGGTCCTTTAGTAGTAAAATTTTCCGGGATGGACTGCAAGAAACTGTTAATTTGAGTTATTAGTTGCTTTGGATTTGGGATTGTCTTCTCAAAAACCACCGAGCATCTGTATTTCCATATGAACCATAATATTGTTGCAATTTTCCCCGTTAAATAATTTAGGTCTGGGTTTTGAATCCACCTTTTAACCCAAGTTGTGATTGAAATTGTATTGTCTGAAAGGATTAGATGACCTAAAGAGAAGCTGAACCAAATGGCTTTGGAGAAAGGTCATATTCCAAATAGGTGAATCTCCGTTTCCTGAGCTTGCATATTACACATTTGGCAATTTGTTGCGATTTCCGAATTGTGTGCCCCCAGTCTCGATGATGTGGGTAAAGCTTTCCCAGATAGCTTCCACACAAAAAGCTTTATTCTGGGAATTGCTTGTATTCTCCAGATATTTTTCCATGGGAAATCTAATAAGGAAATGTCTGCTTCTTGAGTTTGGTTTGCTAGGAAATTATAAATGTTTTTGGATGAGAAAAGTCATGATTGGTGATGTAACCATTTTATGTTGTCTTCTTCATCTTTTTTTGGAGAGATGGCTTGAATTTTATCCCTCACTTCCGAGCTAAAGTATGTGTTTAGCTTTTCTTGGTCCCATTTGTTCTCTTCGGTAATGAATTCTTGTACCTTTGTCGGAATTATACCCTGAGACAATTGAGGTTTTGGAATTATTTCCTCATTTGGAATCCATCTATCTTCCCAAACCTTTATCGAGTTTCCATTTTTCACTTGCCAGATGAAGTTTCCTTTGATTAATTCCAACCCTTTTCGGATGCTTGTCCAAATCCAAAGTAAGTTGGAAATTTTTGATTCTTCCAGGGGGTTTGAATAAGGGAAATATTTTGCTTTGAGGATTTTTGCCCAAAGTTGCTCCTTTTATAATAGTAATCTGCTGGCTAGTTTAGTGAGAAGGGCAATGTTGAATTGGTGTGGGTTTTTTATACCTAGGCCCCCTTGCACAATGGGTTTGCAAATATATTTCCAAGCCCTAATGAAACCTCCTTGCCGTTTTTGTTTATCTTTATTCCACCAGAAGTTTATTTGTATTCTGTCCAATTTGTTTAAAGTTTCCTTGGGAAGAGCAAGAACTTGCATCTGGTATGTTGGAAAAGCTTGGAGAATAAATTTTATCAGAACTGTCCTTCCTGCTTGAGAGAGGAGTTTTGATTTCCAGCCTTTTAGAGTTGAGTAATATTTATGTAGAAGAGGCTCGAAATTTGCTTTCCCATTTTTATCAAAGAATAGGGGGGTTCCGAGATATCTACCATTTTTTGTCATTAGATGGACTTTTAGGATTCTGGCTAAACTTTTTCCATGTTTTGGGTGAATTTTTGGGCTGAAATATATACATGATTTTTGTAGATTTATCATTTGGCCTGTTATATCTCCGAAAAGAGAGATGATTTCCAAAATATTCTTTGTTTCCCCCAGATATACTTTTGTGAAAAGAAAGCAATCGTCAGCAAATAAAAGGTGGAAGATGTTTGGAGCTTCTTTATTGATCTTGAAACCAGATATTTTCTTCTCGGAAACCGCCTAGTCTAGAAGTCTGGATAGAATTTCCATGCAGATTAGAAATAAGTAAGGCGAGAGCGGGTCCCCTTGTCTTAATCCTCTAGGTGTTCTAAAATTTGAACCAGGGGAGCCATTGAGAAGGATAGAGAAAGATGTGGTAGAAATGCATTAAAAGATGGGATCATTCCACATTTCATCGAAACCCAAACTAAGGAGAGATTTTTTCTATGAAATTCCACTCCACTTTATCGAAGCCCTCTGACAGGTCTAGCTTCAGAGCTAGATGGCCTTTTTTCTTTTTAAAAGTTTTCATTGAGTGGATGAGTTCATGGGCGATTATAATGTTGTCGGTGATTTGTCTACCGGGAAGAAAAACAGATTGGTTTGGGGAGATAATTTTGTTGAGGATGGGTTTTAATCTGCTTGCAAGAATTTTTGAAATAAGTTTGTAAATGGTGTTGCTTAGGCTTATTGGCCTAAAATCATACGGGGTTTGAGGAGTTAATTTTTTTGGAATAAGGGTTATGAAAGATTGATTCATTTCCTCATCAAGAATCCCCATTTTAAAAAACTCTTGGACTGTGTTTATAATATCAGGGCCGAAGACCTCCCAGTTGGCTTTAAAAAATCCTGGTTGAAAACCATCTGGCCCCGGTGCTCCCCATTGATTCATATTGGAGAGAGTTAGCCAGATTTCATTTTTTGAGGGAATTTTTAGGAGAGATAAATTTTCTTCTACCGAGATGCATGGTTTTATGATGTTAGAAAGATCAAAGTTACAATTATTTTTTTGGTAAGGGCCAATTTGGGAAAAATGATTAATTAGAAGGGAATATATTTGATCTCTGTCGGATAGCCATAAGCCGGAAGGTTCTCTAAGGGTGTTGATGGAGTTGATTCTTTCCCTATTTGAGGCAGTGGCATGAAAATATTCTGTATTTCTGTCATATTCTTTAAAATATTTATCTCTCGACAGCTGATGGTAGTAGTCATTTTTGATCTGGTACCATTTACCTAATTCCTCTTGGAGTTTCTTTAGCTTATCTATATCTTTGCCAATATTCTCGGATCTATGGATATTCTCAATTTTATTGTTTAAGTTCCTGATATTTTTATGTATGTTGCCAAAGATATCCGAGTTCCACCGGGCAAGATCGGAGGACAATAGTTGGAGTTTGAGGGAAAAATTGTCATTTGTTGAGTAGGTGGAATGAGATTCCCAAGAAGACTTAACTACTTCGGGTAAGCTAGAGTGTGAAAGCCAAGACCGGATACATCTAAAGGGCTTTTGAAGTTTTAATTTTTCCGTCTTTGTATCTAGAAGAATAGGTGTATGATCAGAACCAACTCTAGGGAAGTGCGTAAATTTTGTATCCGGGAATACCCGAGTCCAAAGACATGAAGTCAATGCTCTGTCAATTCTTTCGCAAATGTTTGCATTTCCTTTTCTGTTGTTTGACCATGTGGAAGGTGCACCTTCAAATCCCGCATCTTGTAAGCCCATTAAATCTATAATCTGTATGATATTTTGCTTGTTACTTGAGCTGGCCTTGTTTCCCCCTTGCTTTTCATCTGGATCAAGGATAATGTTTAAATCACCAATCAGGGTCCAGGTTTTATCCACTTGTTGAACTAAATTTGAAATATAGTTCCATTGTTCGCTTTTTCCTTCAACGTCCACTGCACCATAAACAAATGTGATGAAAGATTTTTTGTCATCTATAATTGCTTCAAAATGGCACACATTAAATTATGCAGATATTAGTTTCATTTCTATGTTATTTTGCCACGCTATTGCTAAACCTTTCGCTAATCCCACGGAAGGAATGATAAACCAGTCAAAGAAATTAGATTTTAAAAATAATAAATCCATACGAGACAGTTGTGCTTTTGTCTCATCCAGGAAGACAATATCTGGATTGTAAGTTTGGAAAATGTAAGAGAAATGGTCCTTTGTGATTGGGGTGCCTATGCCCTAGACATTCCAGGATAGAAGTTTCATGTTGCCAAAAATTCACAGGGAAAAAACTAAGGAAATAAATAGCAGGTGAGGAAAGGAGGGAGAACTGTATGCTAAGAGCACTAAACAAGAAAAATCAAACAAGGAGAAGGAGGAAGGAAAAGGTGGACAGGAGTAAAAGAGTTTGATGGAAAGAATATTCAAACTTAAGAGTTTACACCAAAGTTCAAAAGAAGCAAGAATAAGATTGCAGGTATTAAATATTCAGGGAAAAAACAAGACCAAAAC
Source organism: Papaver bracteatum (assembly GCA_023529315.1). Lineage (NCBI taxonomy): Eukaryota > Viridiplantae > Streptophyta > Magnoliopsida > Ranunculales > Papaveraceae > Papaver > Papaver bracteatum. The sequence continues at coordinate 410,022 of JAJJWX010004041.1, forward strand.
AGGCTTACAAAGAGTCCAATTACACACACTTAAAATGAAATATTACAGACAATACAGAGGAAAATAATAATATATGAAATATAAGAAGAACTAAAACAGGATTACAAAGATTCCAAAATAGACACAAGAATAAAAGCAAGTAGATACAGATAACACTAGAAAGCAGGATTACAAAGACCAAATTACAGACACAAGAAGTAAAGCATTAGATACAGGAAAACACTAATAAACTACAGCAAACAACACAAAGTGAAAAACAGTAGAAAGTTGAACAGGTAACCAGATTTTACAAAAAAAAAACAAGAAAGAGAGGCATAGGATCTAATCTAGTTCTGCACTATGGGTCACATATGTTTCTGCTGTTACTATAGGGGTCATATTGGCTCATCCAAATTTAGCAATTCCTTTGCTCTTTGCCTTAGGGTCCATATGTACTTGGGATTCACAGAACCTTCACCACTAAACCACTGATGAGGATTAGTGTTGGAAGCAGTTGACTTGTCTTGTACTTCAATGACATGGATATCTCTAGGAGCTTCAGACACAAATTCTGGTAGCTTGTTGTTTAAATCAATCTCATTTATCTTCAGCTTTTTGGAAACTGGTAGAGGAGTATCTCAGTGGAAAAAAGATTTCATTAGTTGCCAATTTCTACTGTAATTTGAGTATAAACTTTGTGGCAGTTGAGCAGAGCTGGAACCCTTCCAGAAACCATCCTCAAAATTCAAAGAATCCCCAGGCCTGTCTCTTTTGTGAACCACTTTCCATATATATGCATCACTGTTAACACCACCAGTAGGTAGGAAAGGAGGAGCATGTGCATTAATGTTACCTACCAGCTTCTTTTTATGAATCACATTGAGTGAAATATCCCTATCACTGCCTTGGATTGCATGATCTACCTAAAACTTTTTAAGATACTCATAGCAAGTGATCTCAAAAGCATCTTGCTCTTCTTCAGTGTTAGGTAGACTGTCTTCATCAAACCCCATCCAATCATTCTGAATATTTTGTCGAGCAGGATTCTATAAATCTCTTGTTCTCTTTGCTGCTCATCAATGTTCTGCATGGATGCCATAACAATATCTGCCTCAGCTTGTTGTTCTTCCACTTGTTGCTGGCAAGCCACAAATTGTTCACAGTTGTCTATCTTATGCCCAATGACTTTACATAAGCCACAGTAGTTGTTTGGGAAATGGTGGAATTGGAAGTCGATTTCATTTGTAAATCCCATCTCATTCTCAGCCATAACACTGAAGTTGAGTTTTTGCCTGAATCGTATGCTAGCTCAAATGGTGATAGAGTAGCTACCATATGCTTTTCTCACAGGGAAGGAGAAGGAAAGAATTTCCCCATACATGAAATGTACCTCCTTAAGTTTTCACTGTTAACCTGAGCTTGTGTAAGATTATGTATTGTAATGAAGAATTTATCTTCAGAAGGAACCCAGTTCACTAATCTTTCAGTCTTATCCCACTTCTTAATGCAAAACAGATCATTATAGACTACTCTTGTAGCCACTGCAAGAACTCTATGCATTCCCTCTTCCCTTTCAAACCTTACCAGAAATATGAATTCACTGATTGACTTGACAGAGAGACCTCCATGAATCTTCCACTGAAAGAGTAGTGCATTTCTAACATCCCATCTATTTCTTTCAACTGGTTCTGCAAAAACTCCTAACAAGTAGCTTGTCCACAGTTGTTCATTATTCATGAACCTTGGAGGGATGATTTCTTCAAGGGAAAACTGCCTACCATTACTCAAGTTCAAGGAGGCTTGTAACATGTTTGTTAATTGTGAGATATCACCATGCCAAACAGCTTGCATGGTGATACTGAAACTCAGCTGTAAAGCTACTAATGAAGATAGGCAATGGGTAGAAGGGTATGTAAATTTGGTAAGGAAAACTGATGAAAGAGGGCATAACAGGGTGTGGGTAAAACAACTTGAGAAATTGGGATTAAATAGAGAAAGATTAGGGTTTTGGGGTGATTAAAAAAACACAGAGAATCAAATTGGAACTAAAAAAACAGGGTAAATCTTACAATTATTGGGTAGACATTAGGTTAATAGGGTGATAATTACTCAGATAAATTGACTGAAATTGAACACTAACATCATTATATGACTATATAAATTACTCAGACGTAACCATGTAGATATTGAGAGATATATGATAAACCTCGACCGCCACCACTACTATCAAAATCCCAAAATTAAAAAAACCTAACCCTAATTAAGCTTCCGTAACTCGCAAGTACCAGCCAACAGAGAGTGAAATATGCAGAAATTCAGACTGAAAGGGGATATTCATCATCATTACCTGACATTAGTAGAGATTCATACACAATCTTGTTCTTCAAAGATATCTCGACTGCCACCACCACTACCAAGCTTCCAAATTAAAATAAATCCTAATCCCTAATTTAATATGACCCCATTAAGCAGAAACCTATAGATTTAAGTGCCTCCCTAGATTAGAGCCTATGAACGGCTAATTAGCCGCTCATGGCTGGGGAAAAATCAGTTCGGAGAGGTGGAGAAGAAGCAGAAGGAAAAAACTTGAAAACAAACCTAGAACCGAAGACTCATGGTGTATATATATATATATATACATATTGGAGTTATTGATTAATAAGCATAAATATATATGTTAGTATTATAGATATGAATAACGAATAACACATAACACAATTTAGTGTTTTGGTTAGTGGTTGGGCACTTAATTAGGTGAACATGGCTATTGATTTCGAATTTTGTGCTCTAGCGCGGGTCAAAATGTCTCAAAACAAAATAATTAATACAATATTAAAAATTGTGTTATAGATCGGTATGAATTGCACGAGTTAAAAGGTGAATCGTAAAATTCACGGTAGAATTGATTCATAGTTAGGATTTGATATCGGGAAACTTTGAAGGGAATCCTAAAATATGAATTGTAGCGTAAGATTTTAAAAACTATGTCGCATAGTAAGAGGATATTAACTAGTGAGATAAAGGAGGGTCTAATTTAAGGGAACATTATCTAAATACCCCTACTATGACACCCCTTGCAAATATACCCTTATGAGCTTTACAAATACCCCTAAGATTAATACATTATCAAAATACCCTCTTTTGTATAGTGTATATACAAATCCACCGACCAATATTCAAAAAACAAAAAACAAAAAAAAACAAAAAACTACCTCCACTGCCCACCGTCAACCACCACCACCAAAACTACCTGCATCCACCCCACCACCACCACCACCACCTGCCCACCACCAACCACCACCACCACCACCCACCGACGCCACCACCACCGCCACCCCACCACCACCGCCGTTGATCACCCACCACGCGCCACCACCACCACCACCGCCGCCCACCACCACCACCCACTGACGCCCACCACCACCGCCACCGCTGACAACCATCGCCGACGCCGACCACCACCACCAGCCACATCCGTCGATCACCACCACCACTATCCACCGCCGCCCACCACCACCGCCAACCACCACCGCCGCCGACAAACACCGCTGCCGCCAATAACCACCACATCCAACCGACAACCACCACCACCGCCGAACACCACCACCACAGCCACCGACGACCACCACTACCATGTGGAGTCAACTTGTTGAAGTTGTGTCCATATAGGAGGCAACTAGCTCAAGTTGTCTCCAATAAGTTGTGTCCATATTGGAGGCAACTAGTTCAAGTTGTCTCCAAAAGTGGAGGCAACTAGCTTAAGTTGTCTCCAATAAACAGTGTACATGAATAAGTTGCAAAAAAAAATGGAGACAACTAGTTGAAGTTGTCTCCATAAGTGGAGGCAACTAGCTTAAGTTGTCTACAATAAATAGTGTACATGAATAAGTTGCAAAACAAAATGGAAGCAACTAGCTCAAGTTGTCTCTGAATCTGAGGCAACTAGCTCAAGTTGTCCTCAAAAGTGAAGGCAACTAGCACAAAGTTGTCTTCAAAAGTGAAAGCAACTAGCCCAAGTTGTCTCCAAATATGGAGGCAACTAGCACAAGTTGTCTTCATAAATGAAGACAACTATCACAAGTTTCCTCCAAAAAATAAAAAATGTACACAAATGAGTAAACCTAGTGTGAGTCGAACACACATCTTCTGACATATAGTCAGTTTTGATACCATTACACCACATATTCATGCCTTTCTCAAGTTGTTTCATTCTAACCACTTCAATCCCCTACTGCACATGACTATTTTATCGACAATTGTGACTATTTTTCCATAAATGGTGCAGATAACACAAATATTGAGTAACATACCTCAAGTAACATACTCAGTTTCTTTCATTCTCAAACCCTAACTATGATTTCAATTGCACTAGCATTGACTCCATTCTTCAGCTTCAACTGCAACATCCACAAGGACTGTACAACAACAACAGTTGCAGCTTCACTTCCCCATCCACAAGTTTTTTGTATCATGCATGTACCAATTAACAGTCCATTTAGTTCAATTTCGTATGCGTTTTTTACTCAAAAAAGACATTTAGTTTCTCTTTTATCCACTCTACAAAGCCATAATGTGGCCCTGGTAAGAAACTCTCATAATATCAGCTATAAAATATACCAACTCAAATAAATAAAACTAGTGCAGAAGCAAACAAAGCTCAACATGATTTCATATAACCATAAGATATAGTTGGAGCTTAAATTTACCAATGCATTATGATATTACATGCAAGGAAAGAAAGTGAATGTGCACCGAAAGACTCACCTTAGCACAAGCAAGACTATAAGCTAAGAAGTAAGTATTCCCTTGCAGCTTGAATTACATGTAAGTATTCCCTAATTAATTATTTTTGTTTCTTGTGACCTGAGCATCATGATAAAGATTAAATAAACAAATGCAAACAACAAAGCCTTTCCCAACTAAGAAACTTACGGAGTTCTCAAATGACAAAGAATGGAATCATCTATCATATCCAACAATATCAAGTCCATCACCAATAATAAGTAGAATTCACTTCCATCATCCACATAGTACCATGCATAAAGTTTCATGTGTTTGGTTTCTCACAAATTCATTTTAAAAATTCAATACCCGTGAAAACTATTCAATTCCATTACCCAACACACAACACCACTAGAAATTACTTTCCATTTCGATTATACCAAGAATCCTAGTACTAAATTTTGCGATCAATTTAATATGAACATAACAGACAAACATGCCTTTTTTTTCTTACCTGCTCATAGTTGTTCTGCAACATTATGATTTGATCGCTAAAATCCGAACCAATTTCTTGTTTCATTTTCCTCACCTGCAAGCCACAAATTCATTCCCCATTCAATCAAATTCCGCAATCATATAGAAATTATCGAAGATTATAAACTGATTTTGCTGAAATTTATTGATTCAAAATCAAAATCATAAGAAATGAAAACTAGTTCAAACATTAAATTGATTGTTTACCTTTTGACTAAATCTTCATGTCGATTGGTATCTATCTTCAAAATAGATTTTACAAATCTGGAAAACTAATGACGTCGAAATTATGAAATATGAATCCGAAGTCGATTGATTTAAACGTAGTGATTAATTTGAACTCTCAAAAATAATGAAATCAAAAACCAAAATAACAAATCGATCTTTGCATCTGGTTTGAAAATCAGTTGAAATCAAACATATAAATTAACACCCACAATGGATCTACTGATAACAAACGGCGCAAGTGACGGAGGTGGTGTTGCAGGTTGCGGTGGAGGCAATCGAGATGATGGTAGTGGTGAAAGCGATGGAGATGGCGGTGGTGGAGGCGATGAAAATTCTTCTGAGTTTTGTAACATGAATAACAAATGATAGAGGTTAAATATGGAATTATAGGAATTATGATTTTATTAAAAATTTCAATTATACCACTGGGGGTATTTGTAAAGGTCCATAAGGGTACTTATCAAGGCCCATCAGAAGTGAGGGCATATATAACATTCCCACCTAATTTATTTATTCGTTTGTATTTTGAAGCATAGTAGGTTCTAATGGAATTGAAATAATGTCTTACTTCTCGTTTTACTACAATATGTTTGATTACTTTAAAATTACTCAACTTATCATTTGGTTTAATAGTTTCGTTTGCCAATACAAAGGAAGAGTCTTGAGGACATGGTCCTCTTCTCCTGTGGTGACCTGACAGGTTAGGTCTTGGGCTTATAAGAGCAACATTTCAGGTTGAAATCCAGTCGTTTGTCTTAGTATTCAAAAATAAAATACACACAACTTATCAGGTATGTGAGGTTAGAACTAGTCTATTGTAGGTCCTAGTCTTCAAAAATAAAGAATATATGACAATCAGCTAGGTTCATCATGCTGCCAATTTGATTTTTTTAAAGAAATTTCTTCATGTAATCGGTTAATTTTTACATCGAACAACTAGCTGATTTTGAAGGACGCTGGCCATTAGGTAACATAAAACGGATAGGGGTCACTAAGGTGTACTTCTTTATAACCATATTTTGTCATATTGTGTAGTCAAGAAAAAAAAACAATGCAATCTTCAAAAATGTGGTATTCAGTTTATTATGTTTCTCTAGTGTAGCCATTAGCCTAAATAATAAGTCTAACAAATGTATAAGCATAATTAACTTTTGTAGAACGGGAAAATTAGTCGCAGACCCAAAAAAAATATTATTCTTATTTTTAGGCTTATGATTATTTTTAGTTTCCGTGACACTCATAATTATATGAAATTTTAAAAAATATCCGTCCGCATAACGGGTTATGCATCCTAATTTTTCAGGGGTATAATTGGCAACGCAACTTGGATATAACATATCTAAAAAACCGCGCCTTGGAATTTTACAAATTTTATATCGTTGGAAAGTTTTTTAAGAAATACAATGAGTATAAACAACAATACCAAATTTAAGTTTTTTGCGAAAAAAAATCGGAGGCGATTGTTCTTTTAAGCAAAATTTTCGAAAATTTGGTACATAACCATTATGCAGCCACCAAAAACGATACATAACACATTATGCAGACACAACAAAAGATGCATAAAACGTTATGCAACCATATTTTGGTTCATACATCTATTAATTTATGCATAAAATGTTACACATCCATTTACTTGGATGCATAAAAGATTATGCATCAACTTTTTCAATTCAGTGCTTACAAAAATATGGTTGCATAATGATTTATGCACCCATTTTCTCGACTGCATAACATGTTATGCAGATATTATTGTAGGTGCATAATGTGTTATGCAGCCTTTTTTTCTTGGTTTCAATACTAATAAAATAATATCTACATAACGTGTTATGCAACCATTCTATGGACTGCATAACAAGTTATGTAGGAAAAATAAGCTGCATAACTTGTCATGCACCTACAATAATAGCTGCATAACGTGTTATGCAACCATTTTCAGGACTGCGTAACAAGTTATGTAACAAATTTTGTAGATGCATGACAGGTTATGCAACCTCAACAATAACACAGACAACTTCAAGCCTCAGTTTGATACCAACATCATCATCTCCACAATCTTCTTCTTTGTACTGTATTATACTCTTCAACCAGAACCTGGATCGAGAACAATAAGCCAACAATGTAAACTAATAGATTTGTCGGTATGTCATGACCATCGAATGAAGAACTTGAATATAACAGTCAAACAGGCACCCAATTGGGCTATACAGTCAAACAGGCACCCAATTGGGCTATACCTGCAAAAACAAAAGAAGAAGAGGAAAACAAAGGTTGACTATGAAAAAGAATAAATGGTTTAATCAGGTGTTCTAACATTGTAAACTACTATATACTCCCTCCATTCCAGGAAAAGTGTTACTTTAACTTTTTCATTTTAACCTAAAAATAGGTCAAATTGAAAAAGTGAAAGTAACACTTTTCCTAACTGATGTAGTATTTGTTTGCATATATATGATCAACTAAAGTCTGGACAAAATTCAAAACGAAAATGAGTTGTACTTCCACAAAGTACTTGCTGCCATCCACCACCAAAAGAGACAACTTAGTGATGTGGGACATCTGTTATAGGACCATAGTGGACGAACAATCTTGCTGTGCTTTCACCAATCCCACTAGCTCCGCCAGTAATGATGGCTACTTTGTCATGTAACCTGCAAAAACGAACGAAGTCAGTCAATAACTTTCATTAATTGTTGCCGGAATTAATCATGTAATTCATAAACTTTAAATCAATATAAGCCCAAATGAAAACATCTGCAACTTTGGTGTAGGATTTCAAAAGACTTTAATCGGGTTAATTAGCATAGCGTAAATATATTTCTCCTAGTTATCAGTTTTAATTAAGCTTGCTACCTATTGGAAAGGGAGCTTCAAACAAGGTACCATGAGAAGAAGTACTCATCTCTCGTTTGTGAATCTATTGGGATAAGAAATAAATGATGGGAATATATTGAAGAAGAATGGTTACGGGCTAATATGAGATCTCTTCATTAGCTTGATACACTATGTATAGAGAATATTTTGTGTAATTGGGACCGAAAACTATTCACCATCATTTTTTCTTCTTTTAAGAATGTTGGAAAAAACGGTTTATCCCCTCCACGTCGTTTAGGATTTTTGGAGATGAAACACAAAAATTTTATTTGGTGTGAGATGCCTTCGCCTCTCCACGTTGTGCCTTTGTTACTCGAAAGCTTTCAAGGCCAGATGATTTTTATTTTAGACAAATATGCATTTTTTCTACCCTTCCAGCTAAGAGCGAAACACATCCAACATTTTGACATATGATATACCCAATGAATGGCGAAATTGTAGGTCTACAATGTTAGAGTAGTTCTAGAAATTTTGTTGAGTCTTCACTTAATTATCAAGTTAATGTACTTTTGGCATCTTATGCAAACCCCGGACTCTTGAGTGGCAGAATAAAGAACCATGGTCTTTATCATCCAGTTCATTTTTAAGAAGGCCAGAAATTTTGTTGAACATGGAAAGCTCAGACAGATACTTCAATATAATACTCCCTCCGTCCCACTAATAAGTGACCTACAGTAATAAAAATGAACAAATGGACTTGTATTTAAAATCACCACCAAACTATCCATCCCTTGCTTAGATTCCTATTTAATCTTAGAGTTACTACCAGGTTGTTAAAAACGCTTTTTACTTAACATTTATTAATTGACTACAGAGCATACACTTATGCCAATGAATTACCCTTGGGGCTCCTACACTTTATCACCGAAAGTTGAGTCTTCCACATTTCCAGTGCTAGTTCGCATCATTGTTGCTTGAGTCTTTCTCATCACCAGTGCTTGAACCATCCTCATCGCAGTTACTTGAGCTGTACTCATGAACACTGCTACACCATTGTTCCGAAAGAAAGATTGATTCTAGTGATAGATACTTTGATCACAAATATTTTAAGCAAAGCAAATAAGCCTTCCACTATATGAAAAAATAAAAATAAAAATAAATCAAAACCCAGAATTTCAGTACAAATAAGATAATAGAAAAGAAGATCATTTGAAATGGAGTTTTGAAATGCAGGTTTTCCCTTCACCATCATTGAAAATCTACTAGTGCTTTCTGGATACTATGAAAAGACCCATCTTTTGTGGAGTATCATATCCGGGAAAGCCACTTACTTTATAATTATAACACGAAATACGGATTATAGTCATGCGCCCTGGCAGTACTTGTGCATCCACCGATGCCATTCCACCACCTTGAGCATCCATACTCCCTGGTGACAATTTAAAAGGTTTTCATTAGCTTATATTAAGATATTTGAAATAACTATTGAAATCCTTACAAATTTAAGGACAAACAAATCAGAATTTTAGATACCAAAGCAAAACTAATTTAAGGCACCTAGACATAATAGTAGGAGAAACTTTAGAATGGAGTAACCAACGTATAATTTTAAAAAGTTGAAGCCCATCTCTGTAATTTTCTTATTACATCACAATATTCTCTAAAGAGATTCCAAGCTACTTTATTTGAAGCGTATGTAAAAAAGAAAACAAATTGCCATAAAGTTGGTGACACAGAGACATACTCCTGTAAGTTTTACATAATACCCATTATAGTCTTCTTATCATCCATCGAGCCTTTCATAACTAAAAGGAATTTGGTCAACTAATTGTTGTTATTACTTTTTTTCTTTTTCTTGAGACTAACCCTTGCCAACAAAATTTTCAAGAGCTTAACTTATTTTACAATAATATGTAATAAAGATAAATAAGTTGAGTTAGTGTAAAATCTTCTATCATAACCATTCACTGTTAGCCATGATATTAGTTAGGGGATGACATTGTACATACTTTTTTTAAGTTCCTGCTGCCTGAATTGCAATTAACCCACAATTTATTCACTTCTTGTATCAATCTTTACATCGGATCGCAAAACCCAAAACTAAAAAATGGATTTAAAGACCAAATAACATATAAAAGAATAATCTTTCTCAAGAAAAAGATGCGAAACTGAGGCTTGATTCGTTTTAGGTTTAGGTTTTATTACAGAGATTTATACACAAAGAACATAAATGAGAGAAGAGGAAGAGAGATGAAACGAAACTGAGGCTTGATTCGTTTTAGGTTTAGGGGATTTTCAAACCATAATACGATAAGCACAAACCTTGGTTCATAATATACCTTGGATTTCTTCTTTCTTAATAAACGAAACCTTGAATATTAATCTCTGCAAATAACAAAACAAAAGAGAAGGTTTTAGTTTGCCGTTTTTTCTTCTCGGCAAAACAAAAGAGAGAGTCTATATGTTTTCAACCGAAAGAGATATTTAGTGTTACATTCATATAATTTTAGGAAAAGTGGAAGAGAAAAAATTTCAAAAATATTCTTAGGAGTTTAAAGGAGTAGATACTTGTAATTGGGCCGACCGACCGGAGGGCCCGAAGAACCCGTAGGGAGTGAGTCCTTTTTATGGCAACTTTTTTGTTAAATGAAGAGTAACGTAAATGTTCAATTTCATAAAAAAAGGTTGAGAAAGAATATTTCTTGCAGATTCCCGTCACATTTGGTTACTTTTTCACTAGACAAGATTATCCCTCTTTTTTAGTCCAATTACTATAACTCTTTGTGTATCCTACTTTTTCAGGGGTATAATTGGAAAGCCAACTTTAATATAACATATATAAAAATCCGTGCCTTAAAATTTTACAAATTTTATCTCGTTGGAAAGGTTGTAAAAAAAATCTACGCAACGAGCATAAACAACAATATCAAATTTAAACTCCATCTTCAGATTCTTTTTTGGTCGGCCCTTCCACCGTGGCAACGGTTGTACTAGTAATATGTTTGTAAGACATTTTGTAATTATTATCTGCTCATCAAATTTGTGAGTACGTATGCTCAACTTTTTGTAATCTAGAGGACAATTTATATTTGAAAAATATGTTTGATTAGTCCCTTGTTTGGAATCTTTGCCTCGTAAAGTCTATAGGTTTAGTTCACCTATTCAACTTAGATAGAATCCCCTTGTAAAGTTGCTCCATCTCATCAATTCATTCAACATTTCTTCTCTGTATTTTAATTCAACTCAATCGAAATAGCCACCATATTCCCATCCATGACACAATAATTTTCTTGCAATCTCGGCCTCAAATCACTGGCAACCACATCTCCTTCTTCTTTTCGAATCCATCTCACTATTGCTCCCGCATCTTCTCAATTCCTCATTTCCCATGAATATCAACAACAACGAATCTCATAAAAATTAGGGATTTCTGAATTAGGGTTTTTGAGAAATTAATTACCAGAGATAGATGCATGTAAAAGGAATTTTTTGAAGACCTTCAATTTTGTTAGCAATCATTTCTCTTCATCTTCAATTCCATCTCCAATCATTATTTTCCTTTATTAGTTTCTCTGTTATGAATGATGGTGATGGTGATGGTAGTGATGGTGATGACTGTTGATACATGAAAAATAATACCCCTTAAACGGGTACGGGGTGCCCCTAAGAGGGTAGATAAGTCTAGCATAAGGAATGGGGACCTGGGGACTAGGCCCAAGTCCAATGAGAAAATACCCATGAGGTAAGGAGGACAAGGAAGGGATTAATAAATAAGGAGGAGGTTATGTTAAGGAATGACATTATGAGTAATTAAGGAGGTTTAGGACATGTGTCATGATGTCATAAAATGGGGGACTTTAGGGAAAGTCTATATAAAGAAGGACAAGGTACAATGGAAAGGCAACTCTCTTTCTTACTATTCTTGGAAAAGTGAGGTCACTTGGTGTAGTTAGGACGGGTAGGACCAGAACTGAATTCACCTTTCAACATTTGGCGACCACACCCGGAGGCTCGAACCTAGCTCACCGTGACACACTTAGGAGGCGCTAGCTCAGGCGCGATAGAGAACCAACTGAATATCCTGTCACTCAACCCAGAAGGCGAGAGGGTAGGAATAGTCTCAGATCCGATCACGTAAGTAAGGAAACCAGACGCTCTACAAGAGAGAAACAAACATCAAGAAGATGAGGACTTTCCTCCTGCACAACCTTCTTTGGGAGAAATACGGAAGGAGCTCGAGGAACACGTCCGCGGAGTGCAAGAATTAAGGAATCTTATGAAAGCCGCCAGCGCCGAAAAAAATACCAAAGGGGCGACGGAAGCTACAATGGATGAAGAGGAAGAGCCCATAGCTATGAAGCAAGAGGCGATGGCCAAGTATTTGGAAACGAATTACAAAGTCGTAAATTAAGACAACTACGAATTCATGGCTAGACCATACTTTTATGAAGTAACGGAGTATCAGTATCATGAAGACTATACCTCGCTGAATTTCAAGATATACAATGGTCAGGGAAACACGCGGGAACACCTCAATCAATTTCTATCTACTATGAATGACCACGCCGCTAACGGGAAGTTATGCATGAGGGAATTCCCGAAGTCGCTGACCGATACATCGTTTACTTGGTGTGAAAACCTAAAATCGGGAAGCATTAGCTCGTGGTCAACTATGTCCACTCTCTTCCTCAGAAAATTCTATTCGGCAAAAAGAAAGGTTACGACTATAGACTTGAGCAAGTGCAATCAGCGCCTAAGCGAAGAGATAGGAAAATATTTCGTCAGGTTTCGCCTTATTACTCTAGAATGCCACGACTACGTCAAGGAAGAAGCATTGGTAGAAATATGTGTACGCGGATTGACTCCATCCTTCAAGAAAAACCTAGTTAACTTTCACTTCCCGACTTTCATCGAACTAGAAGAAGTTGCGGCAAGGATTGTCGACTGTGTCAAAGACCATAACTCGGACTACGCCTGGCACAATATAGTTAACGCCATCTCGACCACACCCAGGAATGTCCGTGCTAGCAATATCCGAGAAGGCTGGAGCACACGAGAGTTTCCCCCACCCTTGCCTTGCAGCAAAGAACAAATCGTAGGACTGTTGGAGCAGTGGATAGCAAACAAAGAAACCCAACCTCCTCCGAAAAAAATATATCCTAGCGCTCTCGACAAAAATGATGTCAGGTATTTCCACTACCACCGAAGGATACAACACCCCACGGTTGATTGTTATAACCTCCGAAGAATGTTCCAAAAGAAGATGGAGATATGAGAGATCGAGATGAGCAAACCCGAGGATGGTAAGGTAATTCAACACCACGTCATGATGCTCTCCCACGACTCGAGCAGAGATGTTTGAAGGCCTTTGGATGATGAGGAAGAAACATGTGAAGTCGAGATGGAAAACGCGATGTTTACAAATACAAACGGCATGGCTAGTAAGTTCTCCCAGACAGTGTTAGCCCAACAATCTTTGATTCCCTCGGCTTTAGTGAAAACCAGATCAAAGAAGCGTCCAAGGTCATAGCAGCAGGAAAGCCTTACGATCCCCTCCCAAAAAAAGCGATCATGTTTATAGACGAGGACATCTGTTACCCTGTGGAGCACCTCAGGCCCTTGTACTTAATGGTTCACGTCAACAAGCAGTCGTTGAAGAGATATTTTGTGTACGGAGGAACGTCTCTAAACCTAATTCCCATGCACATACTAGATATCATAGGAGTGATGTGATCTGCAATCAGGATGTGAAGTACGGTGGTAAGAGGGTTTGGGGGTTATACTCAAACAACCATCACAATCGTCATCCTAGTCCTAAGTTTTGGCCCCATCCGAGCAGTCACACCATTCTACGTGCTAGAGGATGATACCACGTACTGCTAGGAAGGGGATGGTTACTCAATCACAAGGTGGTGGCGTCAACATACCATCAATGTGTCAAGACTAATATAGGAGGAAGACAGTACCAGATCCCGGCAATGCGAAATCCCTTTGAGCCAGAGGAAGCATACATGGCGGACGCAGTCTTCTATAATGAATCAAAATAGACGGAAGAAATACCTGAAGTATGACTTACCCCGCTCCCTAAATGGGAAGAGGAAGAAAAAGCAGATCCGACCAAGTCTGTGTTTAGCCCATCAAGGATGACGTTCCCTGCTAAGAGAAAAAGGAAGCAAGAGGAGCAACCTATTTTTCAGCGTTTTTCTAAGCCGGATGGAGGCCATGTGTATCACTTACAACAATTTTTTGAGGGAGTACCCGCGGAAATACAAGATTCTGCCGATGGGTCAAGGAGTGAAATGGATATTCCCTCTAAGGAATCCGTGCACAACCTAAATGAGTTGCCTTACAACACATTTGGTGATGAGGACCTATGAGATCATCTCATGGATGCACCCCCGAAAGCTGCATAAGAACAAATGTCGGAAGATCACACTATGGATGGTATGGAGGAAATTAACATAGGGATGCTGGAGGAAAAGCTCCCCATCATGATAATTAAGAACTTGGATGTATATAAGAGAGAAGTATTGATCGCGCTACTCAAGGATTATAAGGATATCTTTGCTTTTGATTATGACGAAATGCCGGGTATACACAGCGGTTTGGTGGCTCTAATCTTGGAGTTTCGCCCGAATTCAAGCCGGTGAATCAAAGGAGCAGAGAATTCATGAGAGCCACAACGCTGGCGATCAAAGAAGAAGTCGAACCACTACTAAAGTCTAGGTTTATCAAGCCTATCCAACACCCGACGTGGTTGGCTAACATCGTACCCGTAGTAAAAAAGTGTGGAAAGATCAGGTGATGTGTGGACTATAAGGACCTAAATTGGGAATTCCCAAAAGATGATTTCCCGCTGCCCAACATCGACATGACTCTGGACGAGACATGGGGTAAGAGACGATTCTCATTTATGGATGGATTAAGCGGATACAATCAAATAAAAATGGATCCGTCGGATGCAAAGAAGACCGCTTTTCAAACCCCATATGGAAATTTTTACTACGTAGTGATGCGTTTCGGCCTGAAGAATGCCAGCGCTACATATTAGCATGCCATGACTTCTATATTCCATGACTTGCTGCATCAAACAGTAGATTTATATGTCTACGATATCGTGGTCAAGACGCAGGAGGCCATGGATCACATCGCCCACTTGAAAACGGCCTTTGAGAGATGTATAAAGTTCAAACTCAAAATGAATCCCCTCAAGTGGGCCTTAAGGGTAATATTAGGAAAGTTCTTGGGCTTTGTAGTGACCACGGAAGGGATTCGGGTAGATCCCAACAAAGTTGAGGCAATCACAACCATGGCGCCACCAGCGAACGCACAAGAACTGCAAGCCTTTATAGGGAGAATATCATACATACGGCGCTTCGTACCTGTGCTAGCGCAACTGATGACTGCATTTCTCCCATTACTTAAGAAATATATAACCTTCATTGTAGGAGCGGAATATCGCAACAATATTCACTTGCGAATAATTATCAAAAGAGGTTTGCGAAGTGAAGTTGCGAAGGTTCGCAGGATAGTTCTCAAGTCCGAAGTTGAATGACAGATTAGTTGTTAACATTTTGTAAAATCATATAAATATCCATTTAGGCATGAGAATAAGGAAGAATAATTTTTAGTAGGAGAGAAAATTTTAGGAGAGATTTATTTTCTTTATCATCTTCTTCCTCAAAAATCTAGAGCTCCAAATATCCTTTAATGGAGTCTAAATTGTAAAATTATGTAATTACATACAATCACTAGTGGAGAACCGTGGATGTAGACCACATTGATCGAACCACGTAAAAATCTTTGTGTCTCTTTTACAATTTTAGTACTTTAATTCTTAGTTTCATATCAAATTAATTAGATTTAGGAATCATTTTAATGGATTCTTATGAGGGTTTAGTTGTGAGATAATCCGCAACTACATAATTGGCGCTAGAAACAGGGAGAGAGTAATGAATTTATCCTTCCTGTAACTTGTTGGTCCAAGATCAAAAGAAATTTGGAGAAGTTTTCTGCTATATACAATTCTCTTTTATGGATCTCTGAGTTACGAGATCAAATATGGAAGTTTCACCAAAGTTTAATTTACTGTACAACGAACAGCATTAGAAGTTTAGAGGGGTCATGTAATAGAGAAGAAGAAATTGAATCTGGAATGACTTAATGTCAACAAACTTCTCGAAAAGGAACAAATATCTTCATCATTCTTCTTATCTTGTGTTTTTCTAAGATTCAGATCTAGAAAATTTTAAACCAAAATGGAAGCAGCAAAGTAGAAATGGAAATTTTCCGGGAGAGAATCACCCAAAGTGAAGGAGGAAGCAACTAAATCTTATCAGCTTGGAGAAAAGATTTCACAAAGAGTGGGAATGAAATAAAACCAATGATTAAATCATGTCAAACCTATTTCGTAGGATTACTTCTCTTCATCAACTTAGTACAATTAGCCGAAGCCTCCAATCCAGAGCAGTAATCACGAAAATTCAGCACCCCTCCAAACATACGAAGTAAAAGGAGGCAGTAGTCAAGCTCACTTCGGATTAATAAAGATCGATGAAGTATTTGGAAGAAATTGCTTCGTCACAAATATGGAAGCTCGTACCAGGTATTTTCTATGCGAAGTATATACTTCGCAAAAGGACAAACTACTACGATAAAGTATACAACTACACAGGTAAAGAGATGCGAACTTAGCAAGTAGTGGACCAATAGCTTAGTTCATCACCAACCATCACTTCGTCCATAGAGAGATTTAGAGTTTCGAAAATCTCAACGTGTCTCTGAATCTCGCATGACACTAAAGTAAGTCCTGAGAGGTTCACTTGAAGGAAGAAAACAAAAGTAAAATATCTACGTCAATAGCTTCAGCTAAACCATCCGCCTGCGAACTAACATCAATTTTTGCGAGATTGCTATTTCTCCTCTGATTTGAAGATTTGTTCCTCGCAAATGTTTAACTTGCGAATATTCGCAGCATGAATACTTCGCAAATGTTCATTTACTTCGCGAAAATGTTTACTTCGCAAAAGTCCGCAAAGCAGCAGAATTTCATTTCGCAAGAGTGGGCTAGAATAATTGGTATGTTGTGAGAACATGCAAGACGATGCTAGATTCGCAAGAAAATCATATACTTCGCAAGAGACAACAACAACAACAAACCACAAAAGCTAAGTACCTCTTTCCTTAAACATTTTACTTACAAAAAATAAAAGATTTTTGATTTGATTTACAAAAAAACGATTCAATCGCACAATTACAAAGATCTCAAGATTTCACAATTACAAAAGAAACCGAGAAAAACATCTCGCACAAATAAATTTATATATTTCTTTTGAAAAATTTACTTTGTTTCAAATGATATGATATTCAACATGGAGAGTAGTAGCTGGCAAACCTTTATGGCGTACACTCGCGAAGCAACATTCGTAAGATGCAAAGCACCTCAGTGCGTCATATGAGGGGGTACCTATTAGGATCATTTCCATGGAAAAATATTTGTCAAATGAGATGAAATAGATCATACAAAGGAAATCAAAACAAACAAAAAGATTTTGAAGTAGCATATAAATAAAAAATAAGAAATTTTCATAAAAGAAGTGTTGAATACTAATATAAATTTTTATTGGCATTACAGCATAGCATGAGGCAAAGAACATGGAGTGAGAGTTTCACATGATGGATTCGCAATACTTCTTACATTTAGAGGATTAAGTACTTCTTAAGGATACTTCACATACTTCATACTTCTTATATATTTCGAGGATTGAGTACTTCTTATACTTCTTCAAGGATTGATATTTTTTACTTCGCAACATTCAAGAACTTTACGAAAGAATAGAGGCAAGTACGTACTTTTCAAGTCAAGTATTCTTTCGCTCGTTCTTTCATCAACAAGATCAAAGACTACTACAACAACGGATTTTTTCTTAAAAATCGCTCTTCAAGCAATATTCAAGAAAAAAGAGGCAAAATGTAGGAGCGGAATATCGCAACAATATTCACTTGCGAATAATTATCAAAAGAGGTTTGTGAAGTGAAGTTGCGAAGGTTCGCAGGATAGTTCTCAAGTCCGAAGTTGAAGGACAGATTAGTTGTTAACATTTTGTAAAATCATATAAATAGCCATTTAGGCATGAGAAGAAGAAAGAATAATTTTTAGTAGGAGAGAAAATTTTAGGAGAGATTTATTTTCTTTATCATCTTCTTCCTCAAAAATCTAGAGCTCCAAATATCCTTTAATGGAGTCTAAATTATAAAATTATGTAATTACATACAATCACTAGTGGAGAACCGTGGATGTAGATCACATTGATCGAACCACGTAAAAATCTTTGTGTCTCTTTTACAATTTTAGTACTTTAATTCTTAGTTTCATATCAAATTAATTAGATTTAGGAATCATTTTAATGGATTCTTATGAGGGTGTAGTTGTGAGATAATCCGCAACTACATTCATATGGGGGAAAGCGCAATGTGCCGCTTTTGAAAATTGAAGCAATACCTCGTCAGCCCCAAGGTTCTCAGGCCACCCATAAGGGGATTCCCCCTCTACCAATATACGACATTCACTAGATCAGCGATAGGAGCGTTGCTTGCACAAGACATGAGAGGGAATGAGTTTTCTCCTATCTATTATCTCAGCCGAGTCCTGCAGGATGTAGAATTGAGATACCCACGCGGGGAACAAGCATGTTTGGATTTCATGTACGCGATACAAAAGCTATGCCCTTACCTCCTGATGTACGATACCATCATGGTAGCAACAACAAACCCCATAGTTTACTTGGCATCCAAGCATGTCCTAACTGGAAGACCACGCGATGGTTGTTGCAATTATCAAAATTTGAACTCAAATATCAGTGGCCGAATGGGGTAAGGGGACAAGCAATAACTGACTTGATAGCCATGTTCCCGGGAGAAGGAGACGATGGGGTACATCAATACATACCTGAAGAGGTAGCAGCCGCGGATATCGATAAACCTTGGACCATGTTCTTTGATGGATCATCAAATGGCACCGTTGGGGGAGCAGGAGTAGTATTCGAGGCACCGATAGGCGATTTACTCTCTTATTCTTTCAAACTAGACTTCCCGTGTAGCAACAACATTGCTGAATACGAGGCGCTAATTTTAGGGCTCAGGTTAGCAAAAGATCTCAACTTATGACGAATAGAAGCAAAAGGCGACTCAAAGCTAGTGACGAACCAAGTAAACGACGACTTCCATGTAAAAGAACCACATCTAGCACTATACCACGCGGAGTCTCAAAGACTGATGAACCAGACAAGGTCGACACTGGATCATACGGGTAAAAGCGAAAACCGACATACGGACGCTCTGGCAACACTAGCAAGCAAGATGCAATTGAACGGTGAAGAAGAAGGTACGATTACAGTGAGAAGAAAAGAGTTGCCCAATACCTGGAAAGATGACCTAGCCTTCGAAGAAGCGGATGACTGGAGGAAAGTATACATTGAAGATTTAACGCGTATGGATAAGGATCGAGTAATGCCCACCCAAGATTTGAAGCAATTTGTGATAATCCAAGGATCCTTGTACTACCGGGCCGCTGGAGGATCTCTCGTGAGGTGTGTAAATAAAAGAGAGGCGGAAAGAATACTCCATGAGTTGCATGCGGAAAAGTGCGGATAAACTGGCGCAGTCCACCTCTATAGAAAACTGCAGCGATTGGGAATATACTGGCCAAGCATGTCAGCACAAGCGACGGCTCTCCAAGATGGGTGCACCGATTTCCAGGCTCCACCACAACCCGCAGAAGTCTATACGGTTGAAGGTGCAGATTGGAGACAACCTTACATAGATTTTATCCAACATCGAAAGCTACCCAACGAGAGACAAGCGGCTTTAAAGATTCAAAAGAAGGCAACGCGTTTCTTCATACTGATAGGTGTCTAAAACACCTTAATATTTATCTATTATTTATGCTTTCTTTGCTTAGTTTTCTTGTAAAATATGTATCTTATGTTTGCTTTTGAGTGTTTAGGTACTTTGGAGTCATTTGGAACAAAAGAAGAAGAAACATCGCTTAAAAGGAAAAAATGTGCAAATGTTGTTGGAGACGAACTATTTCTCATTATTTGCTTTTATTTCTTATTTTTTGTCTGAAAAGCATGTCGGCTTTAGTGATGCAAATATCTGTCTGAAAAGCACGACTACTTTAGAGATGAAGAGAAATTGAAGAGAAGAAATGGATTTGAGAAATAAAAGA
This sequence comes from Papaver bracteatum, assembly GCA_023529315.1. Classification (NCBI taxonomy): domain Eukaryota; kingdom Viridiplantae; phylum Streptophyta; class Magnoliopsida; order Ranunculales; family Papaveraceae; genus Papaver; species Papaver bracteatum. The sequence continues at coordinate 430,525 of JAJJWX010004041.1, forward strand.
CAGTTGTTGTTGGGCGAAAGCATTCATTTGGAACAAGGAGGGCGAAAGCGTTCAACGGCGAGTACTATGTGGAGTCAAGTCAACGATAAGGAGCTGCTAGCTTTGGTTCAAAATAGAGCTAATGGGATGCCATCAGGTGGCCCGTATCCATCAGTGGGTTCCTGTGTCTTTTTTCCACTCCTACACAAACCTAAAAGTCAGAGAAGTTTATCTTCTCTCTTATCATTTGTTTTGCCTGAATTTGAGAAATGAGAGAGGCGCTGATGGATGATATCTCAGAGTTGTGAAATCAAGAGAAGAATTCAAGGAGATGAGAGAAAATTACAGAACAAAGAATTATGGTTTATGTGATTCAAAGAGTCAGTAAAGAGAACAGAGACTCAAGGTTGCAGAAATTAGAGAGATGGGTTTATGATAAATGAAGGGATTTGACGGATTATTGAGTGAATGAAGAATCTGGTGATGATTATGGTGGATTTCAAAAATTGGGTTGAAGAATTTGTGGTGTTTAGATGGGTTGGATGGTTGATTGAGAGATATGGGTTGTTCTGGATCTGAATTGAAGAGAAGAAATTGATGCTGCTGAGTACAAAGAAGATTAAGATGTTGATGCCGTGGATTAATGGGTATCTGCGATGATTTTCAGGGTTTGTCGAGATGAAGTTCTGATTAAGAAGAGATGGAACTGAATAGGTTTTGATTTCTAGCCCCGGTATTTGTCAGGGATTGAAGGTGATATTGTTGTTGCTGCTGTTGATTCAGTTGATGTCCACAGAGAAGTTGGTGATTATGGAGATGCTACTGCTAAGATGGTAGTCTAGAAGTTGAAGTTGAGTTTGTGAGTTGAACTGACCAAGGGTGCAGTTACAAATAGTGCTAAGATGATGCTACTGTGTTTGGTTTAAGCTAGAGGAGAAGGAGTTTGCAATGCTCGGGGATTGATGCAGTGATGTAGTCATATGAAGTTGTTGGTGATGGTTGGTTTGCTATGGATGTTGGGGGCTGTTATATTCTAGATTCAGATGAATTAGTGGTAGGGAGAATGATGTGGTAGAATTAATGACGCATGGATTACAAGAATGGAGAAGTTACAACACTGAGGTTAACATGGATTGCAGGTGTTGTTGATAATGAATGGATAGAGTTGCAGTATTTGTTTTTGAAGTGCAGGTTATGGATCTGGTGTTGGTTGATATGCATTTGCAGTTCAAACTGTTTGAGGAATTGAGCTCTACAGGTAAAGCAATGAGTTGTTTTTGTGACTGAGAAGACTTGAATTTGCCTAGATGTATGCCTAGGATTTCACATGTTATGATATGAACTGGGACTAGCCAAGATGGAGATGCTAGAGGTATGATGCATCTGGAATGGCTAGGCTGCTGCAAATGGAAGTTCTGATGCTGTGTGAAAAGATGATTGCATGTGTTGTATGTTGACTAAATGGAACTCAGTATTGCAGGGCTTGGTGAACTTTAGTTAGCAGGCAGTTATATAGTTGAAATGGGTTTGTTGGATTGAAGTTGCAGCTGTCAATGTTAGGTTGAAATGGTGCTAACTGCTGCAGTGAGGTGGTGTTTGGCTAATTGTTGGTGCTAGGCTTGTGGCGTTGCAGAGCTGTGAGTGTAGGAGGTTGAGTCTAGCTATGTGTGGTACTTGAATGATGAATGGAAGAAGCATAGGTAGTTGAGCTGTGAACTGATGGTTTGGAAGAGAGGGAAGTTATGTGATGTTTTGAAGCTACAGAATGATGTTATATTTCAGTTGAGAAGTTGCCAGTGAGTAGGTGGTATTACAGTGTTACTATTGGTATGAACAAGAGCTGTAGTCCTGAGAAGATGGCTCGACAAAGAATAGAATGGGAAGAATTACAGATGGCAAAGGTGGCTGTAAGCTAAGAGAACTGAAGCAGGTGGCTTAATATTGATGCAGCTTGCAGGATAAAGCAGGGCCATCATGGATGGCAGTGAAGCATAATGATGGTGTATCACAGCTCGGGCCTGCAAAATGGCCAAGGCCATGACCAGTTAGACCAATCAGTGAGCTGACTTGATCTTAACTCAGTTACACCATTAGTCAGTCGTTAGTTTTAACGTTTGACTGTTATGTTTGATCGGTGTCCGGGTGGACTTTGCCGGTCACTTGAGATACTTTTCTGGCAATTATTCCAGCCAATTTCCAGCGACATTTTTTGGACATAATTCTACATGGATTTTTCTCACACATGGGCTTGGAGGACTTCTATCTATTGGACTAGTGAAGACTAGACCTAATTTTGGAACAAGATGAGCTACAAAAGGAAAAGCTTTTACAACTTTAATATCACATATTCTATTATTCTACTCAGAGCTTTTTGGAGATAGCCATTCTAGGGTTTGCTATATTTTTATCTTCTTTATTTTATTTCAATTATTATTTGATGATGAACTCTATTATTATGAGTAGCTAAAACTATTTTTGATTAATGGCAATTTTAAAGCCCGGAATATGAACTTATAATTGATATGAAATAGCTTCTTCTTTCGCAATTATTTTCGTTATTGTTTGATTTATATTGTGCTAATATTGTTTATGGATTATTTGTTAATGGTTTAAGTTCGAAATTGAATCGTTAGTTCTTAATTCTATTGCTAGTTTAGATTTTATTCGACCCGTAATTGTCTAGAGAAGATAAACATAAGTAGCAATATATGGGTATTGATGATGGGACTTTGTTAAGTACCTGTATGTAGAAATTGACACTAGTAGGTGATTCATGCTTTTGAGTTCATCACTAGAAACAATCTTATCTCTCAAAACTTAGAACATTCATTTAAGTCACACCTAGAGAGCGTACTTCTAGGAAACTTGGCAAGTAGAAACCGGTAGTCGAGCGCTTCCGTATCCGATTAGCTTAGGAGATAATAACGGAATAGTTGAGCGTACTAATTATTCTAGGGTTGTTAGTGTAGGATCAGAATATTGTCACAACAATATTCTTGCGAAATAAACAACAGTTTTGCGACATATCAATGATATTCTGCGACACATCTCAAAGTGACGTAAGGAATGCCATATCAGATGAAAACGACAGAAACATGAGTAAAGTGTGACATTTCTGCGATGAACCAATAAAACTTGCGAATGATTAAGGCGGTGCTAACTGCTATTTATCGCAAGAACTCAGATCCGAAAATAAAGGGAATCTTAACTGTAAATGAGCTGTCATGAGCTGTAATCCATTATGTAAATGCCTATATAAAGGAAATGAATAGTTCCAGAGAGAGAGATGAATTTTTGAGTGCTAAGAAAGTTTTTAGGAGAGAGAAAATCTTATTAAGTGAATTGTATTCTTAATTATAGTAACTCTTTTAAGATCAAATTAATAAAAAAGGTCCTTAATCTTCAAATTGTGTCATAAATTCTTGAATTGGGTGTAGTGTGGGAATTCCTGCAACTACATTTTGGCGCCCAGAAACAGGGATAAATAGTTGAAAATCATATCAAAAGTTAGGTAAAAGAAAGAAATTATTCAAGAGTTAGAAGAATATCAAGAAAATTGGTGGAAGAAAATATGGTTGAAGTCAAAGATAATCAAAAGAAATTGGAGTGTGATGTAATAACAAATATGATGATAGATAAGTTCCATGAAGATATTAGAGGAAGGATACACAAGCGATATTTTGAAGGAAACAAAATCATGTCGGAAGATGAGGCATCACCGCTAAAAGATTGGGAAAAACAGAAGATCACATTCACGGCATCAGAAATTCCGAAAGAAAATTTAAGTCATACATATCCATTGGTGATCACAGTGTCTGTTGTACCAACAAGAAAAGAAAAATCAATAAGATCTACAGAAGAGTGGGCTGTGAATAGGACTCTGGTGGACGCATGAAGTTCTGTGGATATAATGTTTTATCACACATTCAATAAAATGGGATACAAAGATGAAGAAATGCTTAGTCCAATATATCATATTCATGGATTTGGAAAATCTCTAACAAAACCTAAAGGAGAAATTGTAGTGCGAATTCCGCTGGGGGAAATAGAGACGCAGATAACTTTGTGCGTGGTGGACGTGAAATCACCATATAACATGCTATTGGGAAGACCATGGATACATGCAATCAAGGATGTATCATCAACTCTACATCAGTGCATAAAATTTCCTATGCCTAGCGGAATTGGCGAGATTAAAGGAGATGCAGATTATGCAGCGTTGTGTTTCCAGAATGAAGTAAAGAATTGTGAAAATCAAATTCAGTTGCGAAAACAGCGCAGAAAAATGAGGAGAGAAGAAAGGAAAGAAGAAGAATTCAAGATTTACATGATGAGATCAGAAGAAGGAAAAGGAATATCTAACGATGTATCGCAAGAAAGTAATGAACCAGCAGAGCTAATAAAAACATCAACACCAATGGGAGAACATGAAGCCAGTTATATTGCAGCAGAACCCACAAAAGAAGTAAATGTTGGCAATGAAGAAGACCCAAAAATGCTAAAAATTGGAACTAAGATGGATGTGGAGGAAGAAGAGCAAACTGTAAACCTTCTGCGAGAATACAGAGACATTTTGCGTGGAATATGGACGAGATGCCTGGAATAGATCCATCTGTTGCGTGCCATAGATTGGAGATTAACAAAAATGTCAGACCATTCAAACAAATAATAAGAAAGATTGCGACCACTTATCATGCCAAGATAGAAGAAGAATTGCAGAAGATGCTAGACGCATGAATTATAAGGCAAGCAAAATATCCATAATGGATCGCCAACATGGTAGTAGTTCCCAAGAAAAATAAGGGGATAAGAATTTGCATCGATTTTACTGATCTAAATAAAGCATGTCCCAAAGATAGTTTTCCCTTTCAAGATATTCCGCAGCTGGTGGAATCTACCGCAGGAAATGATCGAATATCTTCGTTAGATGGATACAAGGGCTATAATCAAATCCCACTTGCGGAAGAAGATCAAGAACATACTGCATTCTTTGCTCCTAGAGGATTATATTGCTACACAAAGATGCCTTTTGGTTTACGAAATGCAGGAGCAACTTATCAAAGGATGGTGGAAAAAGTGTTCGCAAAATGGATACATAAAACTTTAGAGGTATATGTAGATGATATGTTGGTAAAAAGCAAAGAAGCTAAAAATCATGTGCAGGATTTAAGGGAAATTTTTTATCAGATGTGGCTTTTTAATATCAAGGTAAATCCTGAGAAATGTACTTTCGGAGTATCATCTGGGAAATTCTTGGGATATATTGTATCAAAGGAAGGAATACAAGTTGATCCTGAAAAGGTGCAAGCAATTCGAGATATGCCAACTCCAGCAACAATAAAAGATGTGCAAAAATTGAATGAACTTTTAGCCTCATTAGGCAGATTCATTTCGCGGTCATCCGATAAATGCAAGCATTTCTTCAACATACTAAAAAAGGGAACAAAATTTAAATGGACAGATGAATGTGAGAAAGCTTTTCAAGGAATTAAGGAATATTTGGTGAATATATCCATTTTACAGAAAGCTGAACCAGGAGAAGAATTGTTGATATACCTTGCGACAACTCAACATGCTTTAAGCGTAGTACTTTTTCGAAATGACGCAGGAGTTGAAAAACCAATTTACTACATCATCAAAACATTCAATGATGCGGAGAAAAACTATTCAAAGATTGAAAAACTAATTCTGGCATTAGTTTATGCGGCATCTAAACTTCGCATATATTTCCAAGCGCATAAAATTAAAGTACTAACAAAAGTACCAATTGAATCAGTAATGAAAAATTCAAAAAGATCAGGCAGAGTTGAAAGATGGAACGCACAAGTGGGGAATTTTGAGATCCAATATGCAATTTTATCCTCGCCAAAATCTCAAATTGTCGCAGACTTTCTCGCAGAATTTCCTTTGGAGGATGATGAAGCTGTAGAAGACATGATGGATATAGAAGAAGAGTATGGGGATCCAAGAGATCTTTTAACAGAACCAAATAGATGGGAAATATTAGTAGATGGATCATCCAACGGAGAAGGAAATGGAGTGGGAGTCATTTTTATTTCACCAGAAGGGGCAAAAATGGAAATTGCATTCCGGTTAGAATTTGAATCTACAAATAACGAAACAGAATATGAGGCTGTAGTGCATGCTCTAAGATTTGCAATAGAGATGAAGGTAGAGAATGCAAGAATTACCAGTGATTCGCAATTGATTATTCGCCAAATCGAAGGAGAATACGCAACTAATGATATAACTTTGAAAAAATATAAGAAACTTGTTGAAGAATTATCTGCGAAAATTCCAAAACTCAAGTGGAGGCATATTTCAAGAAGAGATAATAGGCTCGCCGATGATTTTGCGTTTATATCAAGTATGATGGTAGATCCAATCATGAGAAATATAAAAATACAAACACTCATAGCACCGTCAATTAATAAAGAAGAGGAAGAGGAAGCTGAGGCAATGGTAGTAGAAAATAATGGCGGAGAGTCAAGTCGAATTATCGCAGACTGGCGTGCGGAAATTCACACATATCTAGCAAGGGGAGAGGTACCAAGAATCAGATTAAAAGCACACAAATTAAAAAGTAGAGCAACAAATTATGAGTTAAGAGATGGGATATTATATCGAAAATCTTTAAATGGGCCTTCCCTCAGATGTCTGACACAAGAGGAAGGAAAACGAATACTAAAAATGTTACATAGTGGGGATGCTGGTAATCACAGCGGCGGAAGATCTTTAGCATATAAAACTAAAATGTAAGGTTATTATTGGCCATATATGCATGAAGATGCAAATAATTTATCAAGAAGTTGCGAGGAATGTCAGCGATTTGCAAAAAGAATACATGCACCTGGTGAAACACTAACATCCTCAAAAAATGTTTGGCCATTTGGAAAGTGGGGTTTAGATATTGTGGGCCCATTTGTACCAGGAACAGGGCAAAAGAGATATTTAATTGTCGCAACAGATTACTTCACAAAATGGGCAGAAGTTAAAGCAGTACAACATATTCGTGATAAGGACATTTTTACATTTATATTTGAAAACATCATTTGAAAATTCGGAATTCCTGCACAGTTGGTGTCAGATAATGGAAAGCAATTTGAAGGACAAAATATAGAGATGCTACTTAATGCATTCAAGATAAAGTGCGGAAAATCGACTCCTTTATACCCACAAGCTAATGGTCAAGCTGTGGCAACTGACAAAACAATCGCATATATCCTCAAGAAGAAGTTAGAAGGGCATCATAGAACATGGTGTCAACAAGTCCATAATGCAGTTTGGGATTATAATACTACACGAAGAGAAGCAACTGGGGTATCACCTTTTTGTTTAACATATGGAGTTGAGGAAGTATTACCAACAGAAGTTGCTATTCCTACAACAAAAAGAGAAGCTTGGGAAAAGAATCTTAGTGCTGGTATGATTCTAGAAAAAATTGATGAAGTAGAAGAGAAGAGAGAAAAAGCATTACAACATATGGAGAACTACCATCGCAGATTAGCTCGTGAATATAATAAGCGAGTAAAGAAACGTGAGTTCCAAGTTGGAGATCTAGTTCTGCGAGAAACACCAGAATATCAGCGAGAAAATGGAGGGAAATTAGCGAAAAAATGGGACGGGCCATATATTATCAAAGAAATAATTGGAACTGGAGCATATAAGTTAATGGATCCAGAAGGAAGAGACATGGGTCAAAGATTGGGCAGACCATGGAATAGACAATATCTAAGAAAATATTATCAATAAAGGTTTGAAAAACTAAGATGATGGGATTATACGCAAGCAATTGCGAGAGAATAAAAGAAATAATTCGCAAGAAAAAAATTGGCAAAATACAAAGTAATTTTTCGCAATAACTTGTGAGATAATTAAGAATTTTAAATGCAAATGCATAAGACGGGCGCAAATCGCCTAAAAACATATGAAAATGGGACGATCCTTTATGGCGTACATCTTAGTTCGCGGATTCTATTCTGTAAGAGGCAACGTCCTTAAAGTACGTCATAAGGGGGGTATCTCTTTGCATGACTATGGGAAAGGCTATACTGCTGCTGGAACCTAGTCATGGAGATTTGGGATTATAGAAAATCCATCTAGGAGGGATAACTTGGATTCCCAACTATATAAGGTTATACCCTGGTTGGGCGCCCGAGAGTTTCTCCTAAGGAATGCAAAGTATGATCAAGGCACCGAGGTACACGGTTGAGATGTGGGTGCCCGGGACGGATGAACCTACCCTGGCCATCCACGGCAAGTCTTGACTTACGATGTGTTCAGCCCGAAGAAAACCCCACTAGGGTGTAGTCTCATAACTATAAGCCATATAGGCATAAAGGATAAGAGGCTACGAAAACAACTGGTTGTTTCTAGAACCGGATGGGAGGAGCTAGTCTTGTATGGCAGAAGTACGTCTCCTTGAAGGGGCAACCAGGGGGAGAGATAAGGGCGATACCCTCCATTAGGGAGTTGTGTATCAAAAAAGACGGCAATGTCATGGGACTTTATATTCGTAAGAATATTTAGACCCGTCATATTGTCGCGTGACACAGACAACAATGTCATGGGACTTTATATTCACAAGAATATTTAGGCCCGTCATATTCCCGCATAATAGGCCAAAAAGCCAAAAAAAAGAAATGTTAAGATGAGATCAATGGGTTTTTGCGATAAGAACAAAAGAAGAGATAAATGAAATCAATGATAAGATGATATAAATCGCAAAAACGTCCTGCGATTTCATCGAAAAGACGCTAATGTCATGAGTCTTAAAAAGCAAAGAGAGATTAATCTCGCAAGATGGCTTAGACTTATCATATTGTCGCAGAGATCAAAATAAATGATAAGACAAGATCAATGGATTATTACATGTAAAAGTAAGAATGTCCAGCGATCTTGTCGCATAAAAGTGGCATAATAAGACCTTTAATTAGGAAGGAAAAATAAGACCACAAGAGAGATTATATTTGCGAATCATATAACAGATTTTTCGCAACATTATTCGCGATAATTCATTCATCATATTGTAGATTGATAAAAAGAGCCAAGTATAAGGGATTTCTTACAATGGTAACATATTACATACTTCACAAGGAAGATTATGAGGGGCAAATATGGGGATTATAAAACAATATTTCATTATCTTCCTTGAGAAGAATCAAGATAGTAAAAATAATCAAGTTACAAGAATCAGCGAAGCTTAGATTCAGATTAATAAAAATATATAATCAGAAGAAGATGATGGAGTTACAAAAACTGCAATGTTTCGCAAAAGAGATTCAGAAATTACAATCATTCGCGGGACAAGGAAAAGAACAAGATATTTCGCAAGAATATAAAACTTCAGAGAATATTCTTCCTTAATTTTATCATTCTTGTTCGCTACTATTATCTTCATCAGCGACACCTTTTTCAGTTTGGGTTTCTCCATCACCAGTGATTATTTTGTGAGGAGAATTCTGTTCTTCTACTTCTTTATGAGGATTTTCTTGATATTCTCCATCATTGAGAGGGTTCTCTTCTTCTTCTATTTCTTTAGGTGGGTTTTGTTCATCCTCAGAAAAATCTTCTTCATTACTTGAATAATTTAGATCTTCATCTATGAGACGAGGGACTTCGTTATTATCTATCTCCAAGGGTTTGATCTTCATAGGAGGTAAAGAATGAGAGAATAGAACATTGTTTACGAGAACCTCAGCGCCTAAATGAGCCTTACGGAGGCAATTCTTTTCCCGGTTTCTGATCTCTATATCTTTGAAATATTCAAGATAGTCAAATCTTCTTAATTCTCTGTTGCGAGAGTTAGAAAGAGCGGTGTTCTTTTTGCAAATTTTGGCCAACCTCATAGACAGATCAGAGATTGAAGCTTGAAGGTGCTTCTCAGATTCTGCAGAAGAAAAATTGCATATTAGATGGAATTCTCGCAAGAAATAAGATGGGAAAATACAATGAAATAATTAATAGATGAGGCAGTCAAAATGACTACCTTCCTTTTGAGAGGATAAAGTTTGAATTATGTTAAGGAAGAAACTCTTCCATTGATTCATGGTATCATCGAAAGTATCACCAACTTTACCTTTCAAACGAGATTTTATACTTTTTTCTTTAGAAAGAAAATGAGTATTTTCTTCTTTTAAGGAGGAATGGGAGTTCTTCAGTAGAGCATAGTCATCTTTGAGACTGTTGACTTTTACGCTCAGAGCTAATCTAACTTTTATAAGTTTCTCTTGTTCAGCGGCAGATGATTCGGTTATCTTTTTAAGCTCATCTTTCAATACACGAAGAGATTTCTTTTGGTTGTCACACAGCTTTTGAAGATTACTCAATTGCTGTGAATAAACCATTGTTTTACTCACAAAGCTACGTTTCTCTTGAGATAGGGTTTTGTTTTCATCTAATAAAGATTCCACCCTCAAATTAGTCTGATTTAGCGAATATAAAAGTTGAGTGGCTTCATTACTTAGGCGATCTCGTTCACAAATTAGCTGATTATTCTCATTATTAAGATTATTTATCTCGTCAATTGAATATGTGTGAAGAGTATTCAATCTATCAAATTGATTCTTCCAAGACTCTTTCCCAATGCGGGCCTCATCAGCGATTGTTTCCCATTCAAGTATCTTCAATAATTGGTTATGTTTTGAAGCTAAATATGCGTCAACAAATAAATAAAGAAAAATTGAGTACATAGAAAACAAAGAATTACTGAGGCAAAAACAGAGGCAAGAAAGTTATACCTTTCAGATCATCATTTCTGCTGCGAAGATTTTCGCAGTCTAATTCAGAATTGCGAAACTTATGATCGAGAAGTTCACATTCTAAAGTTTTTGCTTGAAGATTCTTCTTCAAGGTTTCAATTTCACTTTCTAAAGAAGTTAGCTTAGACGAAGAACCGCAGGATCCAAGATGCTTGCTTAGAATCATACAAATATCCTGTCTCGCAGGGTCTGTAGAAGATTTCATAGCATCATTCAAAACTTCAGATAATATTTGAAAAGAAGCTTCAACCCATGTTGTTATTTCTTGAGAAGAAGGAAGATAAGTATAGGAAGAGGTTTTGGCAACAATAACTTGAAGATTATAATCATTCGCGGTAGTAGGAGTGGAAGAAGGAACTTGGTTAGTCACAGTTACAGTGTCATTCGCCGCAACATCCTTCATCGCAACTTCATTCACCGCAGTTTCATTTACCGTGGTTTCATTCACCACAGTTTCATTAATCGCAGGATCATTGGCTGCTGATTCATTCACTTTAGTTTCAGCTATTAAAGATTCATCCATCGCAACTTTTGAAATATTGATGGAAATATTAGCATCAATAGTTTCATTTGGAATTGATGAAGAAGTAGTATTGGTGTTAATATTATAATTTACACGAGGAGAAGGAGAAGATTTATCTTGCGGCGGAACAGGGTCTGCAGGCAAGAAATCAAGAATATCCACTTCATCTGGAAGAGCTTTAATTTGACGAGAACGCTTAAGAGGTCTAGAAATATTTTCTTCACCCTGCGAATAATAATGTAGATAAGAAACAGAGGCAAAAATATTGTTATTTCAAAGAAATAAGTGTTTCTTACTACCTTATCATTCTCAGATCTTTTCGCCTTTCCAACACGCCTTTTTTGAGGAACTTTAGGGTTAGGGTTTTTGACAGTAATCTTAATCTGAGAAGTAGTGTTACTGAAAAGGATAATATAGAATATGGGGATTACAAAGAAAATCAGGCGATAGAAATGATGAAACATGAACAAAATAAGGTTCAAGATAAGAACATACCTTTGAGTCTCCATTAGAGCAGCAGTAGGAATGATATTAGGAATGAAAAAGTTGCAGACGAAAAAGAAAGAAGTTGAAGAAAAGAGAGAAGGTGAAAGAAAATCTTTCCTCGAGTGGGACATTTATTTATAGATGAAGGATGGGTAGCCGGGTTGATCGGTAAAAAAGTAAAGATTGACACGTGCCAACGGTAAAACGTAAAATAGGGAACTTTGTCGGGTAAAAAGTAAGGAGTTGCGGCAAATCAAGAAACTTAAATTCTCATGATCTTTATCTTCTTCGCAGAAAAGATATGAGAAGAGGCAAGATGTAGGATCAGAATATTGTCACAACAATATTCTTGCGAAATAAACAACAGTTTTGCGACACATCAATGATATTCTGCGACACATCTCAAAGTGACGTAAGGAATGACATATCAGATGAAAACGACAGAAACATGAGTAAAGTGTGACATTTCTGCGACGAACCAATAAAACTTGCGAATGATTAAGGCGGTGCTAACTGCGATTTATCGCAAGAACTCAAATCCGAAATTAAAGGGAATCTTAACTTTAAATGAGCTGTCATGAGATGTAATCCATTATGTAAATGCCTATATAAAGGAAATGAATAGTTCCAGAGAGAGAGAGATGAATTTTTTAGTGCTAAGAAAGTTTTTAGGAGAGAGAAAATTTTATTAAGTGAATTGTATTCTTAATTACAGTAACTCTTTTAAGATCAAATTAATAAAAAAGGTCCTTAATCTTCAAATTGTGTCATAAATTCTTGAGTTGGGTGTAGTGTGGGAATTCCTGCAACTATAGTTAGTAACAAGATAATGTGAAGAACGTGGTTATATATCAATTTAGTTTATATTCCATGGTCTAGAATGAATCCTTAATCAATTCAATCTCATATTTGAACACAATTTTATAATATTCAGAATTTCTACAACACAATCATCTTTGCTAGGAATATTTGTATAACAACTTTTGCTTCATACCTCCCTTGGGAAGATCATGCTTACATTATACTACTTGATAGTATAAAGAGAAGTGGAGAAATATTATTTGCGAGTTGACACCTCGTCACATACACGAGGGTGTCCTTTATCGCATAAGCTACAGTAATGCGCCGCGCTACGGTGTCTGTCTGACCAAGAAGCAATGGAAGTAACGACTCGATCGCACGACGCCGAGCATCAGGGAATGCGAAAATTGTTCCTGCAGATTTATGAGGGTGGGTTCTACTGTCCAACCATGGAAAGCGACAATGCGGAATACGTCTGGAAATGCTCAACTTGTCAAATGCATGGAACTCTGATCCGAGCGCCTCACACTCAACTACACAGTATTTTGACACCATGGCCTTTTCATAGCTGGGGATTGGATCTTATAGGACCAGTCAACCCAATGTATTCGAAGCGCCACAAATACATAATAACATCCACCGAGTACGCATCAAAGTGGGTCGAGGCAATACCACTCAAAGACTACGCCGGAGCGACCGTGGCCGCGTTCATAAAAGAGCACATCATTTACAGGTTCGGCGCACTAATGATAATCGGAGCGGACAATGCTAGGTCATTCATGAACAAGGACGTAATAAACCTGCTCAGTGAGTATAACACGAGACTGCACACATCGACTCCCTACTACCCTCATGGAAACGGACATGCGGAGGCGACGAACAAAACACTAATCCGAATCCTGAGAAGAACAGTGCGGGATCATCACAGAGAGTGGCATGAGCAGTTGTCACTTGCATTATGGGCATACATGATCTCAAAGCGCAACTCTACAGGAGCATCGCCCTACTCACTTGTAAGGATTCTCAAGCACGTCATCGCTATTTGACCGGTCTAGAGGTGGTCAAGAGACGATTTAGCCGATACAATCTCGATTAATTAATTATGAACAATAACTAATAAAAATTTGGATAAATGAGTAGTACCCTTAGATAGATCTCGAAATATTATGCAAAATGGAATACTCGAACACGTCAACTGGACACCGGATGAGCAACATATCGCACGTGAAAAATCAGAGTCGAAATCGGTCAAACTTGACCGTGGACCGAACCTTGACCGTTGACTTGGCCTGACTTTTAATGGACCTCTGGTTAGAAAGTGCATGCCCCTTAGCAATAATAGGTGTTAGCATTAGTAAAGTTAAATTTTATAAAAATCTACAGAAGATATCTACGAACTAGTTTTGGTAGTACATTACTAGCTGCATGTTAGTTAAAAGAGGGTGTCACACCTTCAAACGCCCTAGGAATTTTCTGCAAAAGTGTAACCCGACAGCACAATGGTTCTGTGAATAAAGTTTCACCCACTTGCACTTTAGCCTTATAAGTTTGCACCTTTTCAAACAGCCAACACTTCAGGTTAACAGCGGAAGTCTTTACAGCCTTCTTTCACTTCTCTAAACTCATCAAATGCACCCAATTCATGCCATACTTTACCAACAATAATCAGCCAACTAAGAACACTTAGAACATGACACAATCAACTCATTTTATTGCATCAAAGGGAAGAAATACAAAACTTTCCCACTTGGGGACTTACACAGACTTGTTCACTCCTTGAACCAAGTCTAAGTCTTACAAAAACTCTCCTATTCACTCACATATGCAAACTTCACTCTCACATATGTTAGGATAACTCTCACACAGTCTAGCTACCGAATTTCCCATGCCTTAGGACTATTTATACAGTAGCTTTGCTTGGCCAAACCGTGCATAACCGTTACACACTCATGGGACAGCCATTTGCCCATCAGGTAGTTTCTATAACCGCCACCTTGCTTTTCAACCGCCACCTTTTGTGTTGTCAAGCCAACAGATGCCACATCTGTTCTAGGTGGTTATGAACCTTCCACATGGTTATAAACTCTCTTTATAACCGTTCTATCTTGTCTCACTTTATTGGCATGCTTATGAAGCTCGTAACCAACTTGTAACCGTCACTTGAGCCTTATTGCGCCACTTGTCTTGGCCTACTGGATTCTGCCTTGCGCCAACGTACAACCCTCTTGGACCTGCATTTTTATTACTCTAAGCTAATGCACGGACACTCTTTAGGATTTACTTGTTGAGGCCAACTCCTTAGCTCACTCTAGTTACTCATGCGTCACGTATATGCTTCACTTCGCCAATTAGCTTGACAATAGCAATGCAACTCTTGCATTGCCAACTTGTTTGCATTGTTCAAGATTTGGCCAGCCTTAAACTAATGCCATAGACTAACTCCTAGTCTATTTCACTCTTCTTGCATCATCCTTGAGTTTGGGCCAACTCAATTCCAAGAATATGCCTTAATGCCAACATCGCATGTTGTATCTGTCACTTTGGCTTCGTCTTGCCTTCTCCTCAATGAAGCCTTATTGTGTCGGTCAATAAGATTCATTCCTTAGACAAATATCTTTACAATGTAGCGCCACTCTTGCGCTTCATTATCCCTATAGGGTTATGCCATTCTTGACACTTGACAGTCTATACAGTATACCGCTATTATGGCTTCGTAATGCGCCATTACTGAGGAACAATGACTTGGCCTGCAACTCCATGATGCGCCATCATTATGCATCACTTGCAGCACCGTAATAGACCTCCCCCACCTAATCCGTTCAACGCCCTCGTTGAACGCAACCAAGTATACTCAACTTACTTGTTCTTCGGCCTTGTACACTTCTGAGCCACTCAAAATTCAGCAAACTTATTTAGCATTCCTTCTTGCCAAAACTTTATGCCTAGTACCACATGCCACCACTTAGCTTCACTGCTTTGCTATTGATCCTACTGACTTGTACTGTTTTTTTCACGTTGCGCATACGTTACAACTCCCACTACAACCGTATATCAACACCCAAATGCAATTTCGAAACTCTTCTTGCCAATTCCCTGAATTGTACTTGAATTTCGCATGAATCATTTGCGCCTAAGTGTACGCACTGAGTGATTCTTCTCGATTTGATCATCATGATCATTGCCATCGCTTTCCGACTTTGCCTCTTGCATCTCACTCAACGTGACAAGGACTTATAAATGACTTGGATTGATTTTCAATCAATTTTGTCGACGACCCGCCGTTGAACTGTTGTTCTTCACGCTCCTCATTAAGCACGTCACAAAGTGAATAGGGGTTCTCTTTGCATTAGACACCCGAATTCAACACTTCATGCCTCGCCAAACTCTGATTATGCAAACAACATTCAATAACTCACTTCTCTGAATGTGGCCATCAAGTATAAACTTTATACTTATGCCATCTTGCATATCCGAACTGGAATGGTGAGTTTTCTTTGCTTAACTTCCATGCAACAAAACTATTAAGTTGCACAGCCCATTTAAAACTGTGACTAACTATCTCTTTGGACATATCATTAGCTAACCCTTTAGATGTCCATATGTTATACCTTCAAAGCCAATATATCTCCAAATACTTCTTTGAACTGCATTGATAATTGCCTGGAAAGTGTGTGTGTATTTCTCTAAGGCCATGAGCTCTACCCAACTCATGCTTGTTGGTAAAATGATTTCTTACTTGCTGCATTGCTTTCACTGTCGCTGCCCATCTGCCGTCGTGCCATTCTGCAATCCCCAAACATCAACATCATTTTACGTCAACTAGGACCCCTGTCCTATGCTTTGCTTATTAGCTTTCAACTTGTCTTGTTATTGCATACGTTAGGATAAGTATGCTACTTGCAGCATCTCCCCATGAACTAGTTTTACATCGTAAATAAAGAGGCAATGCTTTATAAACGAAAACACCCTCGTTCATTACTGCTCTTACACAACAAGACCATGTACCATTACATGATTGATCATCAACTGATCTCTTCTGGAAAGCTAAAACTTCATTAACAAAGCAACTTGCTTACACCAAAGAAAAGTATGTAAAACTTGAAGACTCAAATAAAAGTCTGTACAACCAAACTCTACACACAGAGTTTGCAACAACCAACAACTCAAGCTACATAGAACAAGGCCAGGAACACTCTTTATTCTGGCATCAAAGTGTCGCCAATGGAGACAGCAACACTTACTCTTGTTCTTAGCTTAGTTTCTTTCTTTGTCGAAGTGAGCGACAACTTCGCTGCGTGGTATCTTCCTTGAACCATCACTTCGGCCTCCATGAGTCTTAATAGAATGACCCCCATAGTCATTCCCAACTGATACATTAATTTGTGCTTTGAGTGGACAGCTTCTAGCAAAATGCAAACCTTTGCAAATGAAACATCCCCTATACTTCCGGGCTAAAGGGAATAATTCATCTTCCTTCGGTTCATGCTTGCGCTTACTGCCTACAGATTTTTCCTTCCTTTTGGCTTCACCTTCACAGCTTTGCACATCTTCAGTCGTTGTGCAACTAGTAAGCCCTCTTACCACTAGAATAACCATCTGGATACTCTGGATTTTGCGCCTCTTAAGTTCAGCAATTACACTCGAACTTGCGCCATCCAGAAATTGGAACATCTGATCTTCTTCACTCATGCCACGTACTTCTTTCACCAATGCAAGTAAGTTTTCAGCATAGGCATGTGGTGTACTCATCATTTTCAGCCTATGTAAACTTTCTCTTGCATACCAAGCACCATTGCTTGGCCATAACTGACATCTCAGTCCATCTTTCATGTCATCCCATGACATAGGATTGGCATAACCATCCGCTTCATCTTCTTGCAGCATAGTTCTCCACCAAACCTTTGCATTACCACCAAGGTAATTGCCTGCGAGAGTTACTTTTTGTTCTTCCCTAGTTCCATTCGTCTCAAAGTATGCCTCAACGTCATACAAGAAATTCTCAATTTCTCTAGCATTTTTGGAACCTGCGTAAATTCTTGGCTCGGAGACTCGATTTGAGATTTCTCCATGCACGTTTGCTCCTACAAACATGTCATTATTGATTAACCCGCGAATGCCTGCCACTTCCTCTGACATTTGCTTCGCATGGCTTGTTAGTATGGTCTTTATGTCACTGAATTGCACCTTCAATTCAATCACTTCAGCATTGGTTTCACAATTCAACAAGGTTGCATCAGACACCTTGTCCTCGACTGCACCTACCCTTTCGTCAAATTCTTTAAACCAATCTGATGTCCTTCCTTCAAGTAGGTCTAACCTTCCATTATCTTCAGAAACAAGAGGATTTTCAAGGCTATCATAGCCCATGTCTATGGCCAAATCACCAAGATTGCCAAACTCCTCAAGTTGATCAAACGTACCCGGTAGTTCTTCGTCGATCATCATTCCATTAGAACTCATTTATAATGAAATATTCTGAAAATAATGCGCCAATTACTTGATCACAGGAAAATATCTTTAGAGGGAAAGAATCACTAGTGTATTATCCAACAAATACACTTGAAATGTGCACCAAACACAGCTCTGATTCCCGAATTGTCACACCTTCAAACACCCTAGGAATTTTCTGCGAAAGTGTAACCCGGCAGCACAATGGTTCTGTGAATAAAGCTTCACCCACTTTCAATTCAGCCTTATAAGTTTGCACCTTTGCAAACAGCCAACACTTCAGGTTAACAGCGGAAGTCTTTAAAGCCTTCTTTCACTTCTCTAAACTCATCAAATGCACCCAATTCATGCCATACTTTACCAACAATAATCAGCCAACCAAGAACACTTAGAACATGACACAATCAACTCATTTTATTGCATCAAAGGGAAGAAATACAAAAATTTCCCACTTGGGGACTTACACAGACTTGTTCACTCCTTGAACCAAGTCTAAGTCTTACAAAAACTCTCTTATTCACTCACATATGCAAACTTCACTCTCACATATGTTAGGCTAACTCTCACACAGGCTAGCTACTGAATTTCCCATGCCTTAGGACTATTTATACAGTATATTTGCTTGGACAAACCGTTCATAACCGTTACACACTCATGGGACATCCATTTGTCCCATCAGGTAGTTTCTATAACCGCCAGCTTGCTTTCAACCGCCACCTTTTGTGTTGTCAAGCCAACAGATGCCACATCTATTCTAGGTGGTTATGAACCTTCCACATGGTTATAAACTCTCTTTATAACCGTTCTATCTTGTCTCACTTTATTGGAATGCTTATGAAGCTCGTAACCAACTTGTAACCGTCACTTGAGCCTTATTGCGCCACTTGTCTTGGCCTACTGGATTATGCCTTGCGCCAACGTACATCCCTCTTGTCCCTACATTTTTATTACTCTAAGCTAATGCACGAAAACTCTTTAGGCTTTACTTGTCGAGGAAAACTCCTTAGCTCACTCTAGTTACTCATGCGTCACGTATATGCTTCACTTCGCCAATTAGCTTGACAATAGCAATGCAACTCTTGCATTGCCAACTTGTTTGCATTGTTCAAGCTTTGGACAGACTTAAACTAATGCCATTGACTAACTCCTAGTCTATTTCACTCTTCTTGCATCATACTTGAGTTTGGGCCAACTCAATTCCACGGATATGCCTTAATGCCAACATCGCATGTTGCATCTGTCACTTTGGCTTCGTCTTGCATTCTCCTCAATGAAGCCTTATTGTGTCGGTCAATAAGCTTCATTCTTTAGCCAAATATCTTTACAATGTAGCGCCACTCTTGCGCTTCACTGGCCCTATAGGGTTATTCCATTCTTGACACTTGACAGTCTATACAGTATACCGCTATTATGGCTTCGTAATGCGCCATTACGGCGGAACACTGACTTGGCCTACAACTCCGTGATGCGCCATCATTATGCATCACTTGCAGCACCATAATAGAGGGTTAGTATGATGACTCTTACAAAGGAGGCAGTGGAAGTTTAAGAGGGAGAGAGTGGACGAGAAAGGAAAGAAAAGAAAGAAAGAGAAGAGGATGGAATTAAGATTAAAGATAGATATTAAGAGAAAGGTTTAGTTAGATTGTCAAGGGAAATGATCATTTGATGATGATGGTAAATATTAAGAGTGACTTTGAGAAATTATGTATGTATATGTATATCAGAGAGGTTCTTCTAGAGAGATTAGATTATGGTAAATAATTATGGTTCTTGTTGAGTATGATGGAAGAGTGATGCTTATGATAAGACGATGACGATGGATTAGTTGATTTCAATGATGGAGGAGATGAAAACTTAAATATTCAATTAAGGTAACCTTACTAAACTACTCTATAATGCTGATGAATATTTGGGTAGTTGTTTATTTAATGAGAATAGCTTAGAATCAATTAGTCCATAATCATGATTGTATGTGCAATATAAGTGTCTCTGCCTATATCTATAGATTTGTTTAGGTACTTTAAAATGTGAATTTGTAGTTTGTTACTGAAGGAGATTTATATAAGATTCTCTTGTCTATTTTTTGGATTTGAGTTTATCTGATTTGGATTAATATAGAATTAATTATGAATTTTCAAAGTTAACACATTGTGACTGGAATTCTGGAAATAACAATCACTAAGCGACTAAACAGACTTTTATAGGTATGTTCGTATCGGAATTAGTTTCCGGTCATAACTAAAAGGTTGTATACAAGACAGTCACCTTTCCAATGAGCCATTAACTTATCCTTTTGGATCAAAATTGAATGATATAGAGTGCCCGAAAGTTGACTTCTTGTGCTTTGTACAAGTAGTGAAAAATGCGTAGAACTGTCTATCAACTGTTTGTGAAATTGACTGAATGAACTCGGCAATCAGTGAGCTGAATCAAGAGCTAGACCAAGTAATATAAGTGTAGGTCTGTACCGGTTTAGTGGGCTGGTTTTATGGGCCGGACCAGATAGGCACGTGGACTTGGACTTAGGGCCAGAATTCTTATATTTGGTTTTTGAACCATTTATGGTCCAATTTAGCTTTCGGTTCCTTCTGTAAAGTTGTAGGGTTTTTCGAGGGATTTCCGATGATACCAAATTGGACTTCATTTGGTTAAGTAGATGTTAATTTATTCCTAGAACCATTAGGTATTTTACTTAGCCTATAACTAGAAACTTGTATGAAGTTATGTTATAAACATTGTGTGAGCCTATTAGCTAAATTCTTGGAGTGCCTGTGTGATTAACAGTTAGTCTATATTAACAATGGACGATTCAAAAGATGAACCAGTGGATTTCAAGGTAGACGTGGATTGTCGTCAAAACAGGTGGGAACTCTGTAACCTTCTTGTAATCATTGAGAATTCTTTCTATTTGCGAGCATGATGAGTCTTTAATACTTTTTCCATGTTTGTGTGTTTTACTATCTATGTAAATGCATGTATGTGTCTTGATGTGCGTGTAATATGCGTTGTATGATTTTCCCGTAAGGAGAGTGTCTGTGATTCCCCACGGCTCTTTTCTAAGTTAAGTATGGCGGCTTCTTCCCCGTTTTAATATTACTTAGTAGGGCGTCTTCTTCCCCGTTTCAATATATTAGTAGGGCGGCTTCTTCCCCGTTTAAATAGTATATAAATAATATATAGTAGGGCGGCTTCTTCCCCGTTATAATATTACCTAGTAGGGCGGCTTCTTCCCCGTTTCGTTATTATATATACTATTTTAATTTGGGGAAATCACTCGTGTGCATATTATACTTGTTTGTCTAACTTTCTGATCTTGATGGTAATATTCTGAATCATAGTTTGTATGGGCACTCTGTGTGGACGATGTTATTATTATTGATTAGAGTTGCTCTCACGTCGTCTTCTCCAATGAGTTTGGCGAGGTATAGTGACACTTTCTTCATGATGCATAAATAGACGAACGATTAGTTTCTTTTCGTTTCTTTTAATTTATATTCTTTTAGAACTATGAGGCATATTAGTGATTACTTGAGAGTTATATGTTTTCATTGAGAACCCTTATAGGATGATGTGCTAACGCGTTTCCACTTCAGTTTTAGTTACCAGAAGAAATGGTGCACGTGAAGATATTTGTTTTCTTAGTTTAAAGCGTTACCGAACCGTGTTACATTTATGTATCTTTTGTATATGTGTATTCTTTATTTATTGTATCAAAAACATACTAATACATTAATATATCATTTGAGAGTTCTTCTCTTATAAATATCAGAGTGTTGAGTTCTAGTTGGTTTTAGTTCACATTATTATGATTCTTAAAATCGTCAATCTGGAATTGATTATTCAATTAGGTTGTAATCCTATCATCTAAACATGTTTATAATTTAGGTCGTCACATCACTAGTTTATGGAGAAGATGCGATACTACCGATAGAAATATTAGTTCCCTCCGCGAAAGTAGCAATGGCTATCCATACCACACCTGATGAAATAAGTCTTTTCGCCCACTTATACACGATAGAAGAAAGAAGATCACGGGCGGAACGATTCGCAGAAGCTTACAGGAAGCGAACAACTTATTATTACAACCAGAGTGTGAAAGAAAGAATCTTTAAGATAAACGACTTTGTTCTGAAAATCGCACCACACGTACAAAGAAATGCTAGCGCTAGTATGTTCACTGCAAACTTGGAAGGCCCGTTCAAGATACAAAAAGTGGCAGACAGCGGATACTACAAGCTCAAGCAAATGAATGAAACCAAAGTTGAGACACCCATCAACGACAAATGGTTAAAAACGTTCTATGCATGAATCGCTCAATGTATAAGTACCTGCCTTGAAAAATAAAGAGTAAGTTATCAACAATGGTGTGAATGTCACAAAAGGTCGTAGGAATGCCAAAGGCACCCAATCGACTGGAAAATTTACAAAAGGCTATAGGAATGCCAAAGGCGCCTAAATAACTGACAAATCTACAAAAGGTCTTGGGAATGCCAAAGGCGCCCAATCGACTGAAAAATATACAAAAGGTTGTAGGAATGCCAAAGGCGCCTAAACAGCTGAAAAATCTACAAAAGGTCTTGGGAATTCCAAAGGCGCTCAATCGAATGACAAATTTACAAAAGGCTGTAGGAATGCCAAAGGCGCCTAAACAGCTGACAAATCTACAAAAGGTCTTGGGAATGCCAAAGGCGCCCAATCGACTGACAAATTTACAAAAGGCTATAGGAATTCCAAAGGCGCCTAAACAACTGACAAATCTACAAAAGGTTTTGGGAATGCCAAAGGCGCCCAATCGACTGACAAATTCACAAAAGGTTATAGGAATGACAAAGGATCCTAAACGGCTGACAAATCTACAAAAGGTCTTGGGAACGCCAAAGGAACCCAATCGAATGACAAATTTACAAAAGGATATAGGAATGCCAAAGGCGCCTAAAAGACCTGAAAATCTACAAAAGGTCTTGGGAAAGCCAAAGGCGCCCAATCGAATGACAAATTTACAAAAATCTATAGGAATGCCAAAGGCGCCTAAAAAAGCCGACATATCTACAAAAGGACTTGGGAATGCCAAAGGCACCCAATCGACTGACGAATTTACAAAAAGGCTATTGGAATGCCAAAGGCGCTCAAACAGCTGACACATCTACAAAAGGACTTAGGAGTGCCTAATCGACTGATAAACCCACGAAAATTCCAAAATGCTCAAAAGGCTAACAAATTCCGAAAAAAAAAAGCAAAGAAGAAGAGAAAGAAATAAATATGTGGGAGTAGGCACATTCTATCAACGACCACCCATCCCATCGCATCTTTTTGATAAAAAATAAAAGGGGGTAGGCGCGTTCCATCAACGCCCGCCCATCCCACCGCATCTTTCTGATCAAACAGAAGGGGGGAGGGGGCGCATTTAATCAACGCCCGCCCGTCCCACCGCATATTTTCGATAAATAAAATGGGGGAGTAGGCGCGTTCCATCAACGACAGCCCACCCCCCGTATCTTTCTAATCAAATAGAAAGGGGGAGTAGGCGCGTTTAATAAAATCCCGCCCATCCCACCGCACCTTTCCGATAAATGCAAAGGGGGAGTAGGCGCATTCCGTCAATGACCGCCCATCCCACCGCATCTTTATGATAAAAAAGAAAGGGGGAGTAAGCGCCTTCTATCAATGACCGCTCATCCCACCGTATCTTTGTGATCAAATAGAAATGGGGAGTAGGCACGTTTAATCAATGCCAGCCCATCCCACCGCATCTTTCCGATAAACAAAAAGGGGGAGTAGGCGCGTTTAATCAACGCCCACCCTCCCCACTCCCCAAGCTGCAAAAAATTGGTGGGGAAGGGGGAATAAGTGGGCACCAACCTCCCTAAAAAAAAGAGGGGGAGGGTAAGTGCATTCTATCACCACTCATCCAACCCAACATTCCACAAACTAAAATAAAATAGAGAGAAGAAGGGGGATAAACATCCTGACTCAAAAGCAATATTTTATTCATACTTTAAAGCAAACACATTAGAACAACGAAACCACATATGGGGTATTAAAAAGCATGAAATCTAATCATCTATTAAATCCCGGAAATGAGAAATATCCGCGTCTAAATCTTCCACCATCAGACGCCCATCATCACATTGCGCGGTAACCAAGCAAAGATCTTGATCGGCTTCATTCACTAACTTGTGAATGTCCTGAATAATTTTGTCTTCAGCCCCAGCCCTGCGAGCAAGCGAGAGGGTATCCTCATGCTCATCGTACTCTTTATGAACAACAGACCAGACTCTTCCCTTAAAACCAACAAACGCGCTAACTCATCCTCAAGATAGGGATGAGACACAAGAGAAGATGCAGCCGCTAAAGTCAGGATATGCCCAAGAAGTGGTGGGGATATCTGACCAGAAATCCAGAGAAGACAATCAGAAATGACGCGATCTATAGTAGTAACCATCACCAAAGAATCCGCGAATAATTGATTCACCGCAACACGAGCGGTAGCAGCCTCATCCAACGTGCCCTGAATCTTCGAGGGCACGTGGCCAGATATGTTAGCTCGCTGAGCGACTCGACATGCCTCATCCCGTTTCCTATAATTTTTGCGCTTGGCATCCCTATCTACGGTTCTTTATTTGCGAAGCGCTTCGATTTCAGCGTTAACGAGCAAGAGCCGTTTTAGTTCATCACGTTTAAACATCACGAGACCAGCCTAGGAATAGGCGCCAGGGATAATTTGTAGCCGTGAAGAGAATTAGCCATGAAGGCAATATGTTAACCGGAAGCACGGAAAATGGGAACCGTAAAAGAAACCAGTGAGAAAACTAAAAAGGAGAGCTGTATTTAAAGTTAAATGACGTTATTCACGATACAATAACCATCCACACCTCTACCCTGCCTAACAACACGTGTTAACCCACATCAATGATGACAAGAGGAAACCAACACTCTCACACGTCCAGGGGGAAAAGCAAGATTAAAACGAGTCCTGGGGACTTGGGAATTAAGAACCAAGAACAGTATAGCAACACCCGCAAGACAGGAGAGGCGAAAATCAACAAAAGAGAAAATTCCAACCAATGATGAATAATACAAACAACAAAGAGTCTATAAGAGGCAAAACTATCCCCAAAGCAAAAAGGTAAAACAATGAAGCTACATGCAACCTAGTCGACTATCAGCACATGGCAGCGAGTAATGTCCATGTCCACGGCTTCTGTCATTAGACGTCCTTCGTCGCACTGGATGTTTGCTTGAGATAATTCCCAGTTAGCCTTGTTTACCAGAAGATAAATGTCTTGCATGAGTTTACCCTTTCCACCTGCATTTCGATCAAGCGCGAGAGTACCTTCATGATCCTCGCATTCCCTCCGCGCCTGGTTTTGACGAGTCCTCCTGAGGACCCGTAGTACCTCCACCTCCGCTCTTAACACTAACAAGCGGGCAAGCTTGTCCTTGAGGTGGAGCAATCTCACAAGCGCAGAAATATCCTCCAAAGACAAAGCATATCCGAGAAGTCGTGGGGTCGTCTGACCAGAAGTACGCGAACTACAATCGGCGATGACACGATCTATCGTTCCCAACATCATTGAGGACTCTATAAGAAGAGAGTTAGCGGCATATCACGCAGTGGAAACATCGTATAAGGTGTGTTAAACTGCGACTGTCACATGCCCGGATGGCTCGGCCTTTTGAGCAGCCTGATATGCCTCATAATATTCCGCGAATTGAGTGGGCATAAAATCTCTATTTGCGTGCCTCGATCTTCGCCCTCACCGACAACAGACACGCTAATTCTGTCTCCTTGAACCGTGAAACCAGTACAGGGATAGGCGCTAGAGTCAATACATACCCGTGCAGGGAATGAGCCATTTAAGCAAAGTATCCGACGGAAAGAGACAAAAACGGAAACAAAAATATTGGGACCGACGATCGGACTGGGGGTACGATGTTCTTATACAAGGAAAATATAGTCATAAATGATATAGTAACCGTCCCGTTCTTAGCGCCACGTGTTGATTGGAAAATTCTAAACGGCTTGACTACTGGGTTATTTTATAAATAACCCAATAGTCAGGGGACTAATGTTGATAAATGAAAAATAATACCCCTTAAACAGGTTCGGGGTGCCCCTAAGATGGTAGATAAGTCTAGCATAAGGCAAGGGGACTAGTCCCAAGTCCAATGAGAAAATACTCATGAGGTAAGGAAAACAAGGAAGGGATTAATAAATAAGGAGGAGGTTATGTTAAGAAATGGCATTAGGAGTAATTAAGGAGGTTTAGGACATGTGTCATGATGTCATAAAGGGGGGACTTTTGAGAAAGTCTATATAAAGAAGGATAAGGTACAATGGAAAGGAAACTCTCTCTCTTACTGTTCTTGGAAAAATGAGGTCACTTGGTGTAGCTAGGACGGGTAGGACAAGAACCGAATTCACCTTTCCACAATGACGAATATTGGGATCATCATGTATTTGTGGTGCGAGAGAAGATCAAAAATAGATCCGCTCTGGATACAAAGATTTTTGGAAGTTTACTCTCTCTATCTCGCCTCCTTAATAAAACATAAGTTTAGAAAAATATGGGCTTCAGAGATTTTTTTCTCCCAATAATGGGTGTGTATGTGAAGTTTCACGCTCGTGGGTTTCACAGTGACCAAAATCTGGAAATTTTTTAATGTGGTAGTAGTTTTCACTTGTAGAAATTAAAGTTTAACCCCGAACTTGCTTAGCTTCAAATTCTCTGTCCTTCCTTCTCAAGCCCGATGATCGTAAGTATAAATTTAAAATATACTAAACACTCGGCCAAAGTTTGTTTGCTGATGCAATGTTTTACACAAGTATATAAAAGTAAGTGTATGTGGCCCCAAGCCCAACTTGTGTAGCTAAAAAGATATCTCATCATGTAACTTAATACCAAAGCTCCTGAACAACATGGGATTAAATAGATTGGTCTCCTTATCCTTAAAAATAAGTAGTCTTGGCCCAAATCAAAGGGCCCAGTAACTCTGAAAAAGAGGGGGTCTAACAACCACACCTAATATTTCGATTAGCAATCTGTATGGAAAACTCCAAGTTACTTTCTAGAGAATCAACTAGACAGTTAGACTCAATCAATAGAAAATATCTCAAGGAGTTATTATCTCAATCTCTAAATTTGATTTACTCAAGCAAATATAATTCGTGAGTCTTAATCAAAGAGAGATAACTTGGATGGTACCAAAGACCAATATCTATGTATCAAT
This sequence comes from Papaver bracteatum, assembly GCA_023529315.1. NCBI lineage: Eukaryota > Viridiplantae > Streptophyta > Magnoliopsida > Ranunculales > Papaveraceae > Papaver > Papaver bracteatum. The sequence continues at coordinate 457,756 of JAJJWX010004041.1, forward strand.
CAATTTAAATCAACAACCAATATGGTTGGATATTCTAATTGATTGAACAACGCACATACTGTATTATTTCAATTATATAACAAAATATAATACGGAAAAAAAATAACACAGACACCAGAATTTTGTTAACGAGGAAACCGAAAATGCAGAAAAACCCCGGGACCTAGTCTAGATTAAACATACAATGTATTAAGACGCTACAGACACTAGTCTACTCCAAATTAACTTCGGTCTGGACTGTAGTTGAACCCCAACCAATCTCACTCTGATCCAAGGTACAGTTAAGATCCTACGCCTCTGATCCCAGCAGGATACTACGCACTTGATTCCCTTAGTTGATCTCACCTACAACCAAGAGTTGATACGACCCAAAGTCGAAGACTTTAATAAACAAATCTGTCTCACACTGAAAAGTCTACAAAATAGATGAATTCGTATCCCACGAATAAACCGATGAGTTTTGTTTCGTCTTTTGATAAATCAAGGTGAACATGAACCAATCAATAAAACCAGACTTATATTCCCGAAGAACAACTCAGTTTTATCAATCACCTCACAATAGTCTTAATCGACACAGCGAAAAAAGATATTTTGGAATCACAAATGATGAGACGAAGATGTTTGTGATTACTTTGATATCTTTCCTATCAGAGATAGAAATCTCAATCCAATTATTACAATTGTACTAAATGCGATATAAACAGTAAGATCGGATCACACAACTACGATAAAAGTAGTATCGGTCTGGCTTCACAATCCCAATGAAGTCTTTAAGTCGTTAACTTGGTTTTAGAAGAAGAAAACCAAAAGTTAAAGGAGAATCGACTCTAGCTTAGCACAACTAGTATCACGCAGAATGTGTGGGGATTAGGTTTCCCAGTTGCTAGAGTTCTCCCTTATATAGTCTTTAAATCAGGGTTTGCAATCAATGTTAGCTGAGTAACAAAGCATTCAATATTCACTGTTAGATGAAAACCTGATTAGATTCAAGCTAATATTTATCGACCGTTAGATCGAAAACTTAGCTTGTCATACACACATATACTAGATAATTTTAGATTCGTGTAACCGTACCCAAACTTGTACATTAGTTGGTTCAACACTATTTAACCAAATGATAACTTTCATATCAACCATATTCTTTTTCACCATAACTAGTCTAAATGAATCAAATGACCTAGTTAGAGAGTTGTTCAATTGCTTAGATATTTATGTACTACACAAGACACAATTGAAGCAAAAACGATGTGATTCACTCGAATTGATTCATGATCTATAAAGCCACGGTTTGCAATAGAATTAGTTAGTTTATTAAGATAAGTTCACAAACATCGTTTTTAGACATAACCTACTCAAGTTCGCGGACTTAAGTTCCCGGAAGTAGTTCACAAACTCCATCAGAAATTCTCGGATTCGAGAACTATGCCAGTTCGTGGACTGGGTTCGCGAACTGAGCTTGTATTCTGAGTTTGCGGACTGACCTCACGCACTACTCTGGTTTCACTTGATCAACAAAGTTTGCAAACTTCGGTTCAAGCAATAAGGACTTATACATATATGTGTTACCACAACAATGCTTATATTCAATGGTTATATTGTCTAAACTCTCATTTCAATTATTTCAACATTCTCAGAGGGCGTAATATAATTGTTATTCACAAACTATTTTTCGTCAGAGTGATTTCCAAAATGATTGAAACATAGCATGAGTTTCGTCACTTGGTAAATATGAACTTGGCTAAAGCGAAAGCTTTACCAACACATATTTCGAGAAATAGATAAGCGAGATATATTCAACTCAAAATATCACATGTGTATAATCTTAGTCTATATAGTAATACGACTTTTGTCTCAAGATAGGAGATAGAGTAGATAGACTTTTGAGTTATAGATAAGTTCAAGTCTCCACATACCTTTTAGTCTATGAAGATCCACAGGTTCCTTGAGTAGTCCTTCGTCTTGTATGATGATCTCCATGGAGTTCTTGAGCTCAACTACACTTTCTATCCTAGCCCGAGACCTTTGCTATAGTAGACTAGAAATCAAAACTTTATAGTTTTGATCACTAACATTGACAAACATGCTTGAGATAGCAACGCATGCGAGTTCGACCGAGCAATGCTCTAACAATCTCCCCCTTTGTCAATTTTATTGGCAAAACTATTCATACATATGGAATACAAAAAATATATAAATAAACTTTGTAGCTCCTATTCCACATGTCTAATCTTCAACATTACTCGAAATCTTCGTCACTTCCAAGTAGTCCAATGATCCCAAAGGTTGTAAGTTTAGCATCATCGTTGTTGAAAATCCGTAGCTATAACAATGAGAAAAGCTGTGGTTCTCAATCATTGTTATACAGTGTCATAGTATTATTACATAGCGTCAAAGTCCAATTGCATCACAACTTTAACAACAATACTATGGTGATACTTCACTCCTCCTTAGTCAATACTCAATCTCACCTGGAAACCACTCCCCCTTACATAATGATCTGAAAACCATATGTATTTGTAGTATGAAATACATATTAATTCTCCCCCTTTTTGTCAATAAAATTGGCAAAGGTACAAGAACGGGATCCTAATGAAATTTCCGTAAGAGACATTTCATGAACAAAGGTAAATGTATATCATCTTGTTTAGATGCAATCATAAAGAATATGCTAAATGCATTCATCAAGGAGTTTTTAAAGATACAAGATAACCCCTATAATATTCCACAGTTGAACTCCCCACAAAGATTTGGCAATTAAGCACAAGTTCAAAAGAACTTTCCCCCATAAAATGCCATTCCCAAGGGAATTGTAGGACCAGAATATCTCCACAATGATATTCTCGCAATGGAAACGACACTTCTGCGAGAAACCCAAACATTTCTACAAGTATTAACAACACTTTGACGAGAACGTCGCAAGATTCTTCAACAACATTTGGCGAGTGTCACAAAAGAGTGATATAACGGTTAATGATTAAAGATATATGAAGAATAAGTCTGCTTCACGATGGTTATAAAGTTGGATATGGTGAAGACTAAAGTTATGGCGATGAGATCGCAGAGTAGATCCGAATTAAGGGGAGATCTTAGCTATCTTCCACTATGTATTTTCCTATATAAAGGGTTCGACTAAATACAGAAAATGATGATGTATTTTTGAGAGATGAGAGAATTTTGAGGAGAGAGAAACTCCATAAAGAAAGTTGTACTTCAGAGTTTTGATATTTCTTATAAATCTTCCTGAAAGTGAATTAATAAAAGTATTGTTGTTCATCCACAATTATGACTTAGTTTTCATAGATTCTTGACAAGGGTGTAGTGTGGGAAATCCTGCAACTACATTTTGGCGCCCGAAACAGGGATTGAATTAACGAAAATAGAAGAAAAAGCGAAGAAGAAGATAAAAATTGTTCAAGATTAAGGAAATCATTAAGTAAATCGGTGAGAAAATTGAAGGAAGAATTATCAGAATCAAAAAGGATTGTAGAAAATTGAAAGGTGATGTAATAACAAAAGAAATAATTGATAGATTTCATGAAAATATCAAGGGAAGGATACATAAACGGGATTTTGAAGGAAGGAAGATTATTACAGTGGAGAAGATATCATCATTGAAAGATTGGGAAAAACAAGAAATCACGTTTACAGCAACAGAAATACCAGAAGAAGATTTAAGTCATACATCTCCATTGGTGGTCACAGTAACCACTATGCCAATGAGAAAGGAGAAATCGATAAAATCTGAAGAAGAATGGGCTATGAATAGAACTTTAGTAGACACAGGAAGTTCTGTAGACATGATATTTTATCATACCTTCAAGAAGATGGGATATAAGGATGAAGAAATGTTTCATTCAACATATTATGTTCATGGCTTTGGAAAGTCTATAACAAAACCTAAAGGCGAGATAATGGTACGAATTCCACTAGGAGAAATTGAAACACAAATATCATTATGTGTGGTAGATGTGGAATCGCCGTACAATATGATACTGGGAAGACCGTGGATGCATGCAATCAAGGCTGTGGCGTCAACATTACATCAATGTATTAAATTTCCTATGCCTAGTGGAATTGGAGAAATTAGAGGAGATGTGAATTTTGCGAGATTGTGATACCAAATTGAGGTAAGAAATTGTGAAGAAAGTCCAAAGCTGAGAAAAGCTCGCAGAAAATTGAACAGGGAAGCAAAGAAATAAGAGGAATATAAAATTTACATGATAAGGGAAAAAGAAGGAAAAGGGATACCAAGTGAAGTTTCGTGATAAGAAGATGAATTCGCGAGAGAAATAAGAACTCCAACACCAATGGGAGAACCTGAAGCTAGTTACACCGCAGCAGAGCCAACAAAGAAAATAAATATCGGGAGCGAGGAAGAGCCTAAAATACTGAAAATTGGGACTAAAATGGAGGAAGACGAAGAAGAAAGAACAATAAATCTCTTACGAGAATACAAAGACATCTTCGCATGGAGTATGGATGAGATGCCAGGGATAGACCCTTCAGTATCATGTCATAAATTAGAGATCAACAAAGATGTGAGAACATTTAAACAAATAATCAGAAAAATTGCAACAACATACCATTCTCAAATAGAAGAAGAACTACAGAAAATGCTTGATGCAGGAATTATAATGCCAACAAAATATCCATATTGGATTGCAAATATGGTGGTGGTCCCAAAGAAAAATAAAGGGATAAGAATTTGCATAGATTTTACTGATTTAAACAAAGCTTGTCCTAAAGATAGTTTTCCATTACCAGATATTCCACAAATGGTTGAATCAGCGGCGGGAAATGATAGAATATCTTCATTAGACGGATATAAAGGATATAATCAAATTCCAATGGGAGAAGAAGATCTAGAGCATACATCATTTTTTGCTCCAAGAGGGTTATATTGCTATACAAAGATGCCTTTTGGCTTACGAAATGCTGGTGCAACATATCAAAGAATGGTGGAGAAAGTGTTCGCAAAATGGATACATAAAACATTAGAAGTGTACGTGGATGACATGTTGATTAAAATCAAAGAAGCTAAAAATAATGTACAGGATTTGAAAGAGATTTTTGATCAAATGCGACAATTCAACATCAAAGTGAACCCAGAAAAGTGTACTTTTGGATTAGCTTCAGGGAAATATTTGGGTTATATTGTATCAAAAGAAGGAATACAAGTTGATACAGAAACGGTACAAACAGTTCGCGATATGCCAACACCAGCGACTGTTAAAGATGTGCAAAAACTGAATGGACTCTTAGCCTCGCTGGGAAGGTTTATTTCGCGAACATCAGACAAGTGCAAACATTTTTTCGATATACTCAAAAAGGGAACAAAATTTAAATGGACAGATGAGTGTGAAAAGGCTTTTCAAGGAATTAAAGAACAACTGATGAACATATCTATTTTACAAAAGGCTGAACCAGGAGAAGAATTATTGATATATCTTGCGACAACCACATACGCGCTAAATGCCGTGTTACTGCGAGTAGATGCGAGGGTGGAAAAACCAATTTATTATATCAGCAAAATATTTAATTCAGCAGAGAGAAATTATTCGAAGATTGAGAAACTAATTCTAGCATTGGTACACGCAACTTTTAAGCTTCGAATTTACTTCCAAGGGCATAACGTCAAAGTGTTAATGAGAGTGCCAATTTAATCGGTGATGAAAAATTCAAAAAGATCAGGCAGAGTTGAGAGATGGAATGCACAAGTAGGGCACTTTTATATTCAATATGAAATTCTATCCTCGCCAAAATCACAAGTTATCGCAAATTTCTTTGCTGAATTTCCTTTAGAAGATGACGAAGCTGTAGAAGAAATGATGGATATAGACGAAGAACATGGGGACCCAAAAGAGCTATTAACATAACCTGACAGATGGGAAATATTAGTGGATGGATCGTCAAATGGAGAAGGAAATGGGATTGGAGTTGTTTTCATTTCACCAGAAGAAGAAAAAACAACTTTTTCGTTTCGATTAGAATTTGCATCCACTAATAATGAGACAGAATATGAAGTTGTAATCCATGCATTAAAGTTTGCGATAGAAATGAAGTTGGAAAATGCTAGAATTACCAGCGATTCACAATTGGTTATTCGCCAGATAAAGGGAGAGTATACTACAAATGAACCATCTTTGAAGAAGTACAAAAAACTTGTTGAAGAATTGTCTGCGAGGATTCCAAAAATAAAATGGAGGCATATATCAAGGAAAGATAATAGGCTTGCAGATGTTTTTGCTTTCATATCAAGTATGATGACGAACCCACTTGCGAGATGCATAAAAATTCAAACACTTTTACAACTGGGAATAAACAAAGAGGAAGAAGAGGTAGATGTAATGATGGTAGAACCTGGCGAGGAAGAAATAGGGAATAATGCTACAGATTGGTGAGCAGATCTTCATGCTTATTTGGCGAGAGGAGAAATCCCCAGGAATCGATTAGAAGCACATAAATTAAAAAGTAGAGCAACCAATTATGAATTAAGAGATGGGGTATTATATCGCAGATCTTTTAGTGGACCATCGCTAAGATGTTTGACGAGAGAAGAAGGGCAAAAGGTGCTAAAAATGTTGCATAGTGGTGATGCTGGTAATCACAGCGGGGGTAGATCTTTAGAATATAAAACAAAGATGCATGTTTATTATTGGACATATATGCATGAGGATGCAAAGCAACTCTCAAGGCGTTGTGAAGATTGTCAGCGATTTGGGAAAAAGATACATGCACCAGGAGCACCATTATCATCTTCATCAAGCGTATGGCCATTTGGAAAATGGGGATTGGATATTGTGGGACCATTTGTACATGGGTCTGGACAGAGAAGATATATGATTGTTGCAACAGATTATTTCACAAAATGGGGAGAAGTAAAGGCAGTACAACATATTCGCGATAAAGATATTTTTACATTCATCTTTAAAAATATAATCTGCAGATTTGGAATTCCAGCACAATTAGTATCTGATAATGGAAAGCAATTTGAGGGACAAAATATAGAATTGTTACTCAATGCATTTAAGATAAAATGTGGAAAATCTACTCCTTTATACCCGCAAGAAAATGGTCAGGCTGAGGCAACTATTAAGACAATCGCAGACATCTCAAAAAATAAGTTAGAAGGTTATCACAAATCATGGTGCGAGCAAGTACATAATGCAATATGGGCATATAATACAACTCGACGAGAAGCAACTGGAATGTCACCTTTTTGTTTAACATATGGAGTTGAAGCTGTCTTACCAACAGAAGTTGCTATCCCTACAACAAAAAGAGAGGCATGGGAGAAAAATCTAAGTGCTGCCATGATTTTACATAAGTTAGATGAACTAGAAGAAAAGAGAGAAAAAACTCTACAACATATGGAAAATTACCAGCGAAGATTAGCTCGCGAGTACAACAAACGAGTCAAGAAACGTCAATTCCAGCCTGGCGATATAGTTTTGCGAGAAACACCAAGATATCAGCAGGAAAGTTGTGGAAAATTAGCGAGAAAATGGGATGAACCATACATCATTAAAGAGATAATTGGAAATGGAGCATACAAATTAATGGATCCAGAGGAAAGAGATGTTGGGCAAATACTTGATAGACGATGGAATAGATTGTTTCTGAAAAGGTATTATCAGTAGCAATTTCTGTGAGGTAAGAAATACTAATGTAAGTTAAAAAATTCTTCTTTCTCTATCACAATTTATGCGAACGTCATCGCAAGAACAGCGAATAAAATTTCGCAGAGATTAAAAGAATGAGACGAACCTTTATGGCGTGCACCCTAGTTCGCGAATAAAATTTCGTAAGAGGCAAATGTAAGACCTAATAGCGCGTCATATGAGGGGGTATCTCTTGACATGAATCAGCGATAAGGTTATACTGCTGCTGGAACCTGAGTCATGCAGATGTTGGGGTTAAAGAAAACATATCCGGGAGAGAGATCTTGGATTTCCAACTATATAAGGTTAAACCCTGGTTGGGTGATCGAGAATCTCTTCCAAGAAGTGCAGAGTATGACCAAGGCGTCGAGGTACATGGTTGAGCCAAGGGTGCCCGGAGCGTACGACACTCTCTTGCCATCCTTGGTAAGTCTTGGCTACAATGCACTTGGCCTGAAGAAAACCCCACTTAGGGTGCAGTCTTGTAACTATAAGCCATATAGGCATAAAGGACAAGAGGCTGCGAACACAACTGGCTGTTGGAAAATCCGTATGGGGGGATCTAGTCTTGTATGGACGATGTTCCCTCCTTGAAGGGGCAACCAGGGGGAGATAAGGGAGACACCCTCCATTAGGGAGCTGATAAGTGTCTTAAGACGGCAATGTCATGGGGCTTCATGATCGCAAGATCATTTAGGCCTGTCATATTTTCGCGTGACGAAAATTATACAAAGGCAAAAAGCCTAAAGAGAAAATGTTAAGATGAGATCAATGGGTTTTTGCATGAAAGTGTAAAGACGTCCTGCGATTTCATCGCAAGACGGCAATGTCATGAGTCTTTGTTTTCACGAGAGAATCTAGACTTGTCATATTTTCGCAGAGATATTGAAAAGTACTGATAAGACAAGATCAATGGGTCAATACATATAAATGTAAAGACGTCCTGCGATCTTGTCGCAGAAAAATATTAAAGGTTGGAAAAATAAGACCTTTAACTATGAAGGCATAATAAGACCAATAGATTAATATTGAACATTAATTATTTTATTTGAGAATGCAGGAAAAATCTATTCATCGCAGGAGGCAGATTACTTCAGAAAATATCTATTCAACATCATATAATTCACCATCTCAAGAAAGATATTAGAGGGCAAGAAGAGGAATGAGCAAATAAAATCTTAATATCTTCCTTGAGAAGATTCAACACAAACAACAGGAAAAATTAAAAAAGTCACCCAAGTTACATTTCTCGCGAAAAAAGAGGCAGGAAGAGAAAGCAAAAATGAAACTCAAACTTCAGCGACAGGCTCGTCAGTATTCTTCTTGTCATTCTCACTAGCAGATTTATCAGTATCGCCATCATTATTTTCCGTATCGCCAACATCCTTTCCTTTGTGAATTTTTTCTTTTCTAGGAGAGCCTTCGTCTTCTTCTGGGTTATCTTCCTCAGCTCATTCTTCTCCTTCAGTGGGTGTATCTTCTAAATCTTTATCCATAGGAATAGGAATTTCGTCATCCTCAACTTCTAGAGGGAGAACAGATTCGGGAGGGAGAGTGTAACGACACGAGTATTTTCGTTGGGATTTGAGCCCTAGCCCGACCAATATGAATTTTTGTTTAGCTAAGTAGTTATCCCTTAGCAATATCATTGAGCGTGATTAGTAGACACTTTAGAGAACTCCATAATTTCTTAGCATGTATGCCACGTTGTGAACATGAGCAGCTTAGGATATTTGAGTCTTTTATACTTTGAACCAAATATAAAAAGGGGAAAAGACTAGTTTTCTTTGCTTTCCCTGGACAAAAAAAAAATAAAAAAAAATGAATCTTCTCTCAAAACCATTGTTTCTTCCCAACCATTTCACACGGACAAGTTTCTGATTTTGTAAAGAAGAATTTGAACTCAACCCACACACTGTTTTCGGTAGAAGGTAGGGGGTTTTCTCTCAATTTTTCATTTGATGCTTTTCTTCTTTTTACTGTACTGAACATGATTAATGCCTCCATGTTTATGACGATCCATACGAATTTGTAAATGAGTATTCGAGATACTTGTAAATCCTATTTTAGTTCATGAATTTCTTTCAAAATTACCATTGTTTGCTTTGATGATTTTTGCAAAATTAGCAATTTGATTTGAAGACCCTATATTTTCTTCTGTTTAACTACTGCATGTGAACTTTGGATAAATTTTGAGATCATAAATTGTTTTACTAGGATTTAAAAAGTCCATGCGACAACCCGACGTTTTGATTTCCATTAATAATCAACTCTTGTGTTGAATTTCTAAAGCTGATGCATTAAGTGTTTGCGAAAATGACCCAACGAGCCAAGCATCTTTAAATTTAAACAAAAACCTCATTCCTTCCAAAACTATGGTCTAACTCTTTTGGAAGTGTACCTCTCTATTAATATTTTGTAATTTAAAATCTTTGTTTTTCCTTATTATACTTGAGGTCTTTTTTTCATTCTGAGCTTGGAATTATCTTTACAATGAAATGGGAGTTGTATCTTTATAGAGGACGGATCGGCTCACATTTTTAATATCACGTTATCTCACTTGAGATTCTCATCTCTTGGATTGGAAAGTACGAACGGTCTCGATATTTTAGATTAACACATTTTAGTTCCGGGTTTTCGATGGGTTGCCTGTGACTTTCCATTATTAATTCTTTTTATTCTCTCCCGTTTTTTCTCTTTCCAAGTTCTTCAAATCTCTCTCTAGTCTCTACTCTCTAGTTTATCATCACAATAATCATCATCTATTCTGATAAAAAAAAATCATATATGTTCTTCAAAATCCCTATGAACAACCAATCAATCAACGTTCTGCATAACACCTTGATTGATTAACACCAATATTAATTGTAGATCCATTCACTTTCTCTCTTGTAATTCTCTCGGCATGAAGAAACCATTTCTTACGGTAAACTAGGATTACATTTCTTTCTCTTGTATTTGAATCAATTTCATAATGGAAGATCTGTCACTTAAATCAATTAATCAATTTCCTAATTAACTATGATCATGAATGAATTATGAAGAAAATACTAATATCAAATGAATATCAAAACTTTATCAATTAATCAATTTCTTCAGCTGCTATGAATTAATAGATGCATATTCAGGAACCCAATTGAGTGTTCTTCGATAGAAAAAAAAAACGAATGAAATTTTTCCCTTCAAGTTTCTACAGACTCCAATGGATAGAAATAGATTAAAATATAAGTTTAGAAGTGGGGAAAAAACAAGATAAGAGAGAACACATACAAATGAATGATAGAGATCAAGGATTAAGAACTCTATTAGCAGAGATAAATCAGTGACTTCCAAATCAAAAATTATCATACTAAAGGCATCAATTTTCTTTGATGCGGTGTGCCAAAGATGAAAACTTCAAAGAAAAAAAGAAAAGGAAGAAGTTGTCCACATTCATATCACATGAATTTAGATCTGTATCACCAAAGTTTGAATATATATGGTTTGTCTTTAATGAATTCTCATTGTTTTGGTGTCGTATACTGGAGACGCACAATCTACTGGAGACGCACAATACAGTATAGAAGAAATTACTCCATGGATACTGAACATCATCTTTCACCTTCATTAGTAAGCTAATTAAGAGTTTATTATAAAGACTGTTTCATCATTTTCCAACTCTTTCACCTGTATATTGAACTCAAGTTTGTCCGCATATACTTGATTTCTCTTATAATTTTTGAGTGTCTTGATGCAAATTCGAGTCAAACCCACTCTCATAAAGCCATTGAAACTCTTAAAACCACTTCCATCTCATTCATTCGTATTACTATTATCCCCAAAGAATCATAATCTTCTAACCTCTTCTATCCAATTTGCTTTTTTCTGATTTAAAAAAAAAAAATTTGCTGCGATAATTTTCTGGATCGATATAAAACTATTGATGATTGATTAAGCTTTTTTACCCTTGAAGATTATATGATTTATGAGGAAGTGAAATTTTTATGTCTGCAAAAAATGTCTGCAAAAGAGAAGGTAAAAAGATATCTCGGAGAGAGAATCAATGGAAAGAAAATAAAAAGAATTAAAAAGAGAAAGTCATGGGAGACCCATCAAAACCCAGAACTGAAATTTATTAATCTAAAATATCATGACCGTTTATACTTTTCAATCAAAGGGATGAGAATCTCGAGTGAGATAACGTGATATTAAACTTGTAAGTAGATCCGTCCTCATCTTTATAATGCTTATATCTTTTCTTAATTTAAAATATTTTTCCTACAATTTGGATTTTTAAAATAAAATTAAGTTAATGGAAGGAATTTCTACCTGTATGGTCCCTTGATTTAACTAGCTTGACTTGTTTGGATTTCTAAATTTGCATGTGCTGCTTTATATGTCATTTATTTTTTTTCTGTAATTCAAATGGTTTGGATTTTTAAAATATTTTTTAAAAAAAAGCACCTCATTCTTCAAAATTACTTAAATTTTTTGACATTCTCTCTCTTTGACTTTGGCCGGGCGATTTTGACCATTGTCGAAGAGATTGGTCCCTCACATATTATCCATGAATCCAGTCCCTATCCAACCAGATCCTGGTATCGCTGCTGGATCTGATCAGTTCAATACTATCCCCAAATCAGTTCATCAATTTATTTCTTCTTCTGTCAACATAGGTCCTCTGATCCCTAATTTTCGAGATGCAGCAAGTCGTCCTAAACAAATTCCGTCAAATTCATCGGCAAGGCTGAGCTATCGGCCTCCTTCAGTGATGAATGGAATAACAGTGGCGGCAATTAAGGACAGTGATATTGCTAACCACATGGTGAACTATGAAAAGCTTATCGTCGGAGGATTTGTCGGACGAAAATTCCCTTTCAACTATGTCAAAAACTCAATCGAAAAAGCTTGGAGAATTAAAGGTAACCTGTCTATGACTCTTCATGGTGAAAAAGCATATATTCTTAATTTTTCTCTGGATGAAGATCGGTTATTAGCATTAGAGTATGGACCGGTTTTTATATCCGGAAGCCCCTTCCTTGTAAGAGAATGGCACCCCTTTATTGAAAATGAACTAGAATCAATCCAAACTGTGCCAATTTGGATGGCCATCAGAGGAGTCCCACTTCATGCCTTTAACCCGGAAGGGCTTAGTGTGATTGCTAGTGTTGTTGGCAAACCCTTACTCCTGGATGGACCTACCGCTGATCGAACAAGGATGGCATACGCGAGAGTATGTGTGGAGATAAATCCCAAGACTGAGCTAAAGAATACTATTCCTGTAGTTTTTGAGAATGGAAAAAATAGCAATGTTACTGTGGATTATGTGTGGAAACCCCCACAATGCTCAAGGTGTTTGACGTTTTGTCATAACGAAACAAATTGCCCACAAATAGTGACTGCACCAACTACTTCTGTGAATTACATACATAAACCAAAAGAGAAGATCGGTACAGCTACATCGGGTAAAAAAGATGTTGTCATACAGGCGTCTTCTAGTAATGAGAAGGAATGGTCCACTGTAAACAATAAAAGGAAGCTAATGAAAACAGGTAATGACTCAATGTTTAAGAATAAGGGGATGGCAACTCCAGACTATCCAACAATCCCCCCTGGGTTCGAACAGGAAATGACATTTGAAGATCCCAGAATACAAAAGGAGCTTCGGAATTCCTTTGCTCCACTGCTTGAAGATGCAGTAATAGAGGAGGCGGTACAAACTCCACACACTGACCAAGCCACCACCAATACTTGTGGAGATATCACCTTTTCAGCGGGAATAGTAGGGCTTGAACAGATCTGAGACGTGACTATGAATAGCTCTAAAGACTCTGCAAAAAAAATGTAAGTGTCTCCATTATGGGTGTTAAAGGTACTGACCTAAAGAAAGCAGGTCGGATTAGGCAGACCCCTTCACGTCTTGTTATCCATGATTAATTTAGGAGCTTGGAATACTAGAGGGCTAAATGACCCTCTTAAGCATGTAGAGGTGAGAAATCTTATTCGTAGACAAAACATAAAAATTTGTGGGTTGGTTGAGACTCGAGTGCAGGCTAGCAATAAAATGAATGTTAGAAATAATATTCAACCAACCTGGTCTTATATTGATAACTATGAGCATCATCATCTTGGTCGAGTTTGGCTTATGTGGGATCCAAATTGGGCCAGAGTACATCATTTGTTTAGTTCGGAACAGTACATTTTTGCTAGAGTTTCTATTCGAGAATGGTCCGTGGTTTATTATAACTGTGGTTTATGGTCACAATCTTTGAGGAAAAGAGGAAGACCTATGGAATACTATCTCCAGGTTCTCTAACTCAAATGGGCTTCCTTGGTGTGTGTTAGGAGACTTTAATGTTTGTCTTTATACTCATGAAAAAAATGGGGGGGTTAATCTGGAGCCTTCCTCTCTTAGTAGCTTTCAAGGTTGCTGCAAGATGCTCGATTTTTGATTGCCCTTTTGTGGGATGTTTTTATACTTGGTCCAACAAGCAAGATCTTGCAACAAGAATTACTTGCAAGTCTTGGACAGAGTTCTCATCAATCTTCAATGGCTGGCTCTTTTTCAAGACTCCTCTGAGACTTCGGACTTGTGGTATCTCGGATCATTCTCCAATGATCTTAAGCATTTTCGGGGTAGGGGTACGGTCCCAAGGCTTTTAGATATTTTAATACATGGGCCGATGAGGGTGATTTCTTGTCTGTTGTAAACCAGGCTTGGAACCTTGAGGTCCAGGGTACTCCTATGTTTCATTTTGTGTCCAAATTAAAGAATGTCAAGAAGTTCCTTATTGCTTGGAGGAAGAGTAGGTTTACAAATTTCTTGCTCAAGTCGAGACTCTGAAGACTCATCTTGAAAATTTGCGAGAAAGCCCTTCAAGGTTACCCCGGCTTTACATTACTATATCAAATGAGAGGGTAGCGAGACAAGACTATGCTAAGAAGGTGCGTCATGAGGAGTCTATGAAGAAGCAACAATCAAGGGTTCAATGGCTGAAGCTAGGCGACAGCAATACTACCTTCTTTCACAATTCTATTGTGGAGAGAAGATCAAGGAACAAGATCATGGTTCTATACGACGATGAAGGGACTAAACTCACTACAGATGCTGATATTGCAAAGGAATGTGTTTCCTTCTACACAGAACTCTTTGGTAATCATTCTGCTACCCCCTTTGATCATTCAGCCTGGGACCAAATTGAGTTAAACAACCATGTCTCTTTGGAGGAGGCAAATGTTTTGACTACTCCTGTCACTTCCGATGAAATAATCTTCGCCTTATCAACTATTGATTCGGACAAAGCCCCTGGTCCGGACGGGTTTTCTTCTCACTTTTTCAAGCACAGCTGGCGAATCATTGGCTCGGATTTCATAAAGGCGATCAAGAGATGCTTTTCTAGTTCTAAACTCCTAGGTGAGGTAAATGCAACACTAGTCTCTTTGATACCCAAAATTACTAATGCAACCACCTTAAATGATTTTAGGCCGATAGCATGCTGTAATGTAATGTATAAATGCATCACCAAGGTTCTCACTTTAAGAATCAAGAATGTGGTTAAGAAGCTTGTCAGCCCCTGTCAATCAGCTTTCATTTCAGGTAGATCAATCCAAGACAATATCATGTTAGCCCATGAACTGCTGAGGAATTACCATAGGAATAATGGGACTCCAAAGTGTGCTATTAAAATTGATTTGAGGAAAGTGTATGACTGCATTAGGTGGGATGCGCTGTTTATAACGCTCCAGAAGTTTGGCTTTCCAAAGAAATTCATTGATTGGATTGGCATGTGTATCACTGCTCCTAAATTCTCTATCATGGTGAATGGGTCTGCGTATGGCTACATTGAGGGGAAGAGGGGCATTAGGCAGGGATGCCCTTTGTCGCCTTATCTTTTTGTTATTGTCATGGAAGTGTTTAATTCACTTATGCTTAAGCAAGTTCAACTAGGGATCATTTCTCTTCACCCAAGATGCAAAAATCCGGTCATTACGCATCTTTGTTTTGCATATGATCTTTTGGTCTTCATGAAGGGGGATGCCCATTCTGCTATGGCCTTGGATGATACTCTAACAACCTTCTCCAACAGGACTGGCCTGGTTGTAAACAATGCTAAGAGCAACATTTTTATGTCTTCTGTTGATGATACTACTGCTTTAAGTATTAAAGCTGTTTTTAGGTTTGAAGTCGGTGCTCTGCAAATCAGGTACCTTGGTCTTCCTCTTTTATCCTCAAGACTTTCTCATGCTGACTGCTCTCCTCTTGTTGATCACATCATTAAAAGAATAAAATCTTGGAAGGCTAGAACATTGTCTTTTGCGGGTAGGGTGCTTCTTATCAAAATTATTTTGAGTAGTATGTTAATCTTAACGGATATCATGCTTTGTCCTTCCAAAGAAAGACTGTAAACCTTATCAACTCCTTTTTTTCGTAAGTTTACGTGGATCACGGTATTGATTTAATTCATAAGCATCCTGCAGTTAAGTGGCCTACTGCTTGTATTCCTTATAGTGAAGGTGGCTTGGGCATTAGGTGCATTGAAACTACAAATACTGCTTCCAACCTTCGTCATATTTGGGATATTGTGTCTAATAAACCTACAATTTGGGTTGATTGGGTAAAAATGAACTTGATAAAGGGCAAGTATTTTTGGCACATCAAGACTCCAACGGACACTTCTTGGTGCTGGAGACGCATCCTAGAGCACAGAGATGTGGCAAGCCCACTTGTCTTGCACCTGATAGGCAATGGAGAAAAAACTAAACTTTGGAAGGACAACTGGCTTTCTCAAGGTAACTTAATTAGTATCTTCCCTCCTCATCTCAAGTATGATTCTTCTTATCATCTGGATGCCTCTGTGAGCAGTTTGCTTAGTAATGGAGAATGGAGTGTTTCACCTAACATAATGAATGTTCTGGGTAATCATCACCAAGACATTCTTAATGTCAAAACTGATCGGCTGATTAAGGATAAAGTTGTGTGGACAGCAGGGAGATCTGGAGATTTTACACTCAAAGACACTTATAATTCTCTGAGGGATACAGTTCCTAAGGTTACGTGGCATTCTCTGGTTTGGTTCTCTAATTGCATACCTAGACACTGTTTTATTGTTTGGGATGCTCTGCATAGAGGTCTAAAAACTAGATTTAAACTCCTCTCTTGGGGTTTAGATGTGGATCACGTGTGTGTCCTGTGCAATCATATGATAGAAGATGATCTCCATTTATTGTTTCACTGTTCTTACTCGGCGACTGTTTGGGAAAAGTTATACCCATTACTGGGGTTAAGGACTTCTAGACAGCCAGACTGGGACACTCAGATTCATTGGTGTGTGACTCATATATCAGGCAACAATTCTGTTGGAATATTGAGAAAACTGGCCTTTAATGCTTGTATCTATCAAGTTTGGGGTGAAAGGAACCGTAGAATCTTCACCCAGAAGTCTCTTCCTCCTGAGATGCTGCTACAACTAATATGTTCGGATGTTAGGACTAAGCTTTGCTCTGTAGACACTGTTATGACTGATACAAATGATCATAGGAATCTTGCAGTGATATGGGGTTTACAACCAAGATTCATCTCTCCCAAGAGAATCTCTACAATTTGGAAGAAACCAGGGCCAGGCGAGGTAGCGGTTAATACAGATGGTGCCTTAAACGACAATGGAGCTGGGTTTGGAGCCATTATCAGGGACGAGTCGGGCATCCGTCTTGTGCGATGTTGCGACTCTATCCAGGTACTATTATCTTACATGAGCTTCAAGGAGTTGAAGCGGGTTTAAAGCTTGCTATTAAGAATGGTTACAGGAGAGTATCCTTACGCTCAGACTCCAAAACTGATGTTTCTTACTTTTCAAAGATCAACCCTAAGCCACCTTGGAACTGTCATCATGTTTGGGAATCTATCAGAAGATACCGTAGTCAACTACAGTCTTGCAATGCGGAGCACACATTGCGTGAAGCTAATAGAGCAGCAGACCAAATTGCAAGTTACCTGCCAAATGGAGAGTTTGTGGAGATTATCCCAAGCTCTTTTGCTGAGGATTTGAAGAAGATCATTCATGAAGATGCAGAGGGAAAAATCTATAGTAGAAACTGCTGAGTTTTTTTGTTGTTTGCTCCCCTGAGGAGTTGTTTTGGGATTTATAGTCCCTTCCTTCTTTGTATACTTTTCTGTTTTTCCTTTCTTGTAGGTTGGGGTCTCCTTAACCCCTCTCCTTTCCAAAAAAAAAAAATGGTTTGAAATTCCAGTTTTGCAAACTGGAGGCTTTCTCATGTTCATTTTGGACTTGTTACAAGTACTTTCCTCTCTTAAATATACGTTTGGGTGCAGCTTTACTAGTTTCTGGTACCTAATGATTTAGATTTTCATTGTCGCATATGAATTGATGTATTTTCTGGTTGAACAAAGGTGTGGTAGTAATTGTGTTTTTCTTACGGGACTGGCTTACTGGTAAGGTTAAAACTGCCGCACTTAGACTTGTGTTGTTTAATCGCTTGATTTCGGATATCGGAATGCATGTAACAATTTAAATTTTTGTCGTTTTATTACGATGGGAAGCTAGGAGACTCTACTTTAGGAACGTCGGGCCTAAGTGGCACCCCACCACCTCGGTGGATACCGGGAAGATCGTTGCGGCAACGATGGCTGGTAACCAGAACTACCCTGACGGTGGCTATGGCCATGTGAATAGTAGAGTAAATTTGCTTTGTGGCTCTTAATCTTTTTATGATCTACAGTTGCATAAGAATTACATTTTTATATTTCTGTTTAGCTGGTGCTTTTGTTTATTATCCATGTTTAGCTCTCGCACTGTGTTTTTGTTGTTATACCCTCTATTGGGCATTCGCTCACTCCTTTTGTTTTGTTTTTCCCCCCTCAGAGTACGAAGAGAAGTTACAGCAGTAAGCCGGGCAGAGCTTACGGAAAGCTGTTAGCGCTTTAAAGTTAGTATTTTGTAAACTTATGATATTGTATATCACAGGGGTGTCTGGGTAGTTAGTTTTTGCTTTAGTCCCATGTCCTTTTAGATTTATTTTGCTATTGGGATCTTGCACATACTCTATGTGGTTCGTAAATGAAACTTGGTGGTGTAATGAAGGGAAGGTATGACCTTTACGTGTCTAAAGAATCGAGTCTATAACTCATTTTGTTGTCAAATCTAAAAATATGCATGTTCTCTTCATATATTATTACTACCACTCTAGATTTTCTATCTTAAGTAATTGTCAATCAATTAATTTTTAAACAAGTAAGTGACGTTAAGTTCTGATCTTGTACTGTTTAAAAATTATTTAGCTCCCATTTGCTGTGTAGGACTCTTATAATCAAGGATGTATATATATATATATTCTCCACTATTTCAAATATCTTGTTTCCTGTTTTTTTTTGGATTGTTTGATTTTTACAATTTTCTTAGCTTCATATATCCTCGTGGTAATCTTGTTAGATCAACTGGAAATGATAGACTGTTTTCATCCCATGGTTCGCGTCGCAAATCCAGATTAAATCCAATATCTTGAACGGTTAACTTGCATTTTGTGTTTATAAAACATGATAATCTGATTGCATCTTCTAAATTTATTTACTATTCCAAATTAATAAGAAAATGGATTCTGTTATGTTATATACATATTTGTATATTATAAATTGAGTTTTGTTTCTCTTTGTTGCTAGGTTTCTGAACTAGATGTATATTTAATTATAAATTTTATTGTTCCGAATGACGTGATGGGGATTTGTGCTTGCCAGTCGGGCCGGATCCTGATCCGGTGGAAGTTCAATTTTTCTTGTCTGTTACATTTGGTAATCAGAGCAAAGGTTCCGACTTACCGGGACTGTGTTTTGTTTTCATGTTTACTAAATAGTTGACTTTCCACAGATTTACCTACAGTGGCATGTTTTGATTTTGGTAAAACTCGTAAAAATATTCTGGTATGTCGCATTTCAGTCGGTATTCGGTGAAGGAGAACATTTCTTTTGTTTGAGCTACTGATTTGTCACTCCAAAGTAGGAATGTGGTAATATTGTTTAAACATGTCCTTTCTATTCCATTGCAAATTTTTTTTTTTTGAAAGAGTCTTGCTAGTTTTGGGGATTGGGGAATACTAACCAGATGATGTGGTATACATATCATTTTTGTGTGTTAGTAATGTACATTACTAACCAATTGTAAATATGATGCTTAGTTTTCTTTTGAAGATGTCGATGTGCGCAAAATATGTAACATCGAGCTATGTACGCAAGAAAAATAATCTCAGGAAGAGGACAACACGCCTTGAGAATGGTTTTGAAAAACTATTGGGTTCTGTCAATACTATTGCTGATGCCGTAAAGGACCGTAAACGAATGAGATCTACTATGGACTTGAAGGAATTCAAGAAGGTGGTAGGTAAAGACAGGAACTTTAGTGGGACATCAGAGCCTACCGAGCCAGAGAAGTGGTTGATGGGCATGGAGAAAAAGTTTGAAGCGTTGCAAATTCCGAATGAGAAGAAGGTTAGACTTGCCACTTACCTGTTTGAGGGAGATGCCGAACATTGGTGGAGATCTGTCAAGAGCATGGAAGATGCGAGCAACATGGGCTGGGAGAAGTTTGTGGATCTATTTCTCAATAAGTACTTTCCACCAACAGTTAAGGCACTAAAGTGTCTTTGAATTTGCTGCGTTGAGGCAAGGAAGTATGACGGTTATGCAACTGGATCAGAAATTCAGTGAACTTGAGCATTACGGAACACATATCGTCCCCAACGCGGAATTAAGGGCTCGCAAATTTGAAGACGCATTGAGGCCAAGTATTCGTAACCAAGTCGTTGGACATGTACACATGAATTATAATGATGTCTTAAAGGCAGCTGATGTATTGTAGAAAGTGATAGTGAAAGGTTCTTTTGAAACTTGTGAAGGCAAAGGAATTTAGATTTAATTAAACTTAAAAGTAAAGGAAACTTAGATCAAAATTTGATTTCAAGATAAGAGAGAATAACCAAGACACTGATTCCACTATTACACATGAATAAATTATGGTTAACAACCCAAAACTCTATTTATCTTTTAAATCCCTTGTTTCTTAATTCACAAATAATCAGGCAAATTCTCAACAATTAATTGTATCCCTTAAGCATAGATTATCTTAATACAAAGCATAACCTATCTAATTGAATCACAACTAATGACAAAAATTATGCAAACAATTAAAAACTCCTAAAAAGCAGTGATTGAGTGAATTATAAAATATAAATTAGAGAAAATAAATTAATTACCAATCATTCATGCGTAAATAGCTTCCTCATTGCCTTGGTTGTGGGAGAATTAGCCGCTCATCATGTTGGAAACACACTCAAAATTCATTATTATTGCTCAAAAATGGTTTACAAATGATGAAATGGTGAAAATGGTGAAAACCGAGTGTTTGCAACGCTTATAAATGTTGCAAACAACGTTACAAAGAACTAAAACGTTATGTCGTTGTTCTGAATCGTGCGACCCACGCTCCTGTGTCGTAGAACCGCTGCAGAATAAACGACTGCTGTAAAGAGTCTGTTCTTCACGTTTTCAGGAGGCAGCAGCAGCAGAACTGGAATTTTTCGCGGCTTGATTTCTCGACTTTCTAATGCTCTATTCTTCCTCCCCAACTCTCTATCCCCCTTCTAATCGACCCCAGAAACTTATATATACTCGAAATAACCAAAAATTACTCCTCATAAATCCAAAATATCTTCTCATTACTCCTTTATTCTCACGGCAATATCTTCATATATTTGATCTTCCACGCGTCCTCAGCTGTCAAACATTCCTTGTATAACTCCTACACGCTCCTGGTTGTTTCTTTGAGTCATCATACACGTACAAATCACGTTCAAATCTCATATAATCGTGAATAACTCTCCCATGCACGGACTGCCCTATTTTGAACTCATGGATTATCCGCCAAATCTAACCGAAACCAACGACCATACCTTTCTGTTACAC
Organism: Papaver bracteatum; assembly: GCA_023529315.1. Classification (NCBI taxonomy): domain Eukaryota; kingdom Viridiplantae; phylum Streptophyta; class Magnoliopsida; order Ranunculales; family Papaveraceae; genus Papaver; species Papaver bracteatum. Next base: position 479,365 of record JAJJWX010004041.1, read on the forward strand.
TCATCCAAGTCATCCCTCTCAAAATCAGCCATTTAATCTCACTAGAACACCTTCAAAATTCGAACCCTAAATCAGCCAGTTTCAAACATTTTTTTCCCGCCAAATTATGTAATTCAAATGAAAGAGATGAGGTTTCCCCTTATCCAGCTGCTTGGGTGCGAATATCCTGTGGGTGCCCCTTATCCAAAGTGGGAGTCCGAATAGTAAATGTTCTCCGAGGGTTTTCCGAGCAACTTTTCGAGCCGAATTTTCCAACAATCTTTATTTCCAAAAAATACCTACAAACACACAAAACACCATAATAAGGACAAAAACGAGTGCTAACAATACGAAACATTGAGGACAAAATAGACACATAAATGCGTCTATCAAATACCCCCAAACTTATTATTTGCTAGTCCCGAGCAAATCTAATCTAGAAAATAAAAAGGCTACACTTAGCATGTGCAGCAAGCCGTTAAACCGCTAGGTGGCCCTAGTGGCGGAGTGTCGTCTCCGGAGGGTTTACCAGAGGTGTACCCACAAAACCTTTACTCCAGACCCTAGCTATCTACACAGAACCTGGAAGGCACTAAAGAATCTCCTTGGTTGGCATACTTATTGACTACAGGAGGAAGTACCCTGATGCGAAATTCCAATTGTTGTACACGAGTTTGCACTCAAGCATACTAAAATTCATATAAAGTGACAGAGCTCTACTCAGATAGTTTCTGGACATCATAAACCGGAGTCAACCAATCACATAGATTAAGAAGAGAAAAAAAACGTGGATGATGTTGGCTAGGGTGAACCTATCCTAACGGACTGAGATACTGGTCTTGGACTAATATCAACACACTGCATATACAAGGGGACCAGTGGTCGATAATCCTAACTCTAGGTCAACTCAGCTGGCATATACAAGGGTACCAGTGGTCGACTTTATTGTATTTATTCCGTTTGGTCTAGTGGTCTGGTCTCAATTTTTTTTTTTTTTTTTTTTTTTTTAATTTAATTTTTTTTTGTGGTATCTCAGCCACTCTATTCCACCCTAGCAATGGTAAAAAGAAAAATAAAAGAAGTGATCAGGATTCTTTCGATGTTTCCATCACGAGGATATGGCGAAACTACCATGTTTTCTAACACCTGAGCTCTGTGCTTTTATGAATAGACTCTTTAGATGTTTCCATCTAATCAGATTGGTTCCTCAACTCCTACAACAAAAATGCTTCCATCCACTTAGATTGGTTAGTGCCATCCTTAATAAACATAAATTTCTAGGCTCTGGAGTTTATTTATTGCAACTAAAAGCTAACAAAAAGTTTCTTCCCCACCCCCAAACTTAAATCTAACATTGTCCTCAATGTTTCTAATGAAAGAGCAATACCAAAAAGTAAAGTAACATGAGGAATCAGCAAGAGAGAAGTTGGAAAGATAGTACAGGTGAAGAGAGAAATCAAAAACTAATATACAACATACAATCGCCTCGATGGTCAATCAAGGGTAAACAGGGTCCTCCAGAGGGACCTCCTCAACATCACCTGTAGGATAGGGCTCTAAAAGGGTTTCAATCTCTGACCGTTAACCTTCGAAGAACTACTACCATCCGGTGTCTCGATCTTAACACTCCATGAGGAAAAACAGTACGAACAATAAAAGGCCCCGTCCACCGAGAACGTAACTTCCCAGGGAAAAGATGCAAGCGGGTATCATACAGAAGAACTTTTTGACCTGGAGAAAATGACTTCCGTAAAATATTTCTATCATGCACAAGTTTCATTTTGTTCTTATACTCCTTCGCACTATCGTAAGCATCTATACGAATCTCGTCCAACTCATTGAGTTGGAGTTTCCTATGGGCTCCTGCCTTGTCAAGTGAAAAATTTAGCTGCTTAATAGCCCAATAAGCTCTATGTTCTAACTCAACAGGTAAATGACATGCCTTTCCATAAACAAGTCGATAAGGCGACATTCCAATGGGGGTCTTAAACGAAGTACGGTAAGCCCATAAGGCATCAGTAAGCCTAGACGACCAGTCTTTCCGATTAGGATTAACTGTTTTCTCTAATATACGTTTTATCTCCCTATTGGAAACCTCTACCTGACCACTAGTCTGTGGATGATACGGGGTGGCTACCTTATGTGTAATACCATATTTCTTCATCAAAAGCTTAAAAGGTCCATTACAAAAGTGCGACCCTCCATCACTAATTATAGCTCGCGGTGTACCAAAACGTGTAAGTATATTATTTTTCAAGAACTCAATCACAACCCTATGGTCATTGGTTTTACACGCAACCGCCTCAATCCACTTAGAGACGTAGTCTGGCGACAAGGATGTATAGGTTACCAAAAGAATTAGAAACGGACCCATAAAGTCAATACCCCACACATCAAAGACCTCAACAACTAAAATAGGGTTCAAGGGCATCATGTTCCTACGGGAAATGGTTCTAATTTACGCAACGCTCACAAGTAACACAAGAATGTGAGAGTCTTTAAACAACGAAGGCCAATAGAATCCCTTAATTGCAATATCTTAGCGGTTAGTCTTCTTAGCACTAAAGTGACCCCCACAAGCATGATCATGACAAAAGGAAATAATACTGGACTGGTCACTCTCAGGTATACATCTCCTAATAATCTGGTCTGGACAATACTTAAATAAATAAGGATCATCCCAAAAGAAGTGCTTAACCTCAGCTAAAAACCTAGAACGATCTTGTTTACTCCAATGTTGGGGCATTCGACCAGTAACAAGATAGTTCACTATATTCGCATACCAAGGTGATTGGGAAACAGAGAACAATTGTTCATCAGGAAAGCTGTCCCTTATATGAAGGGAATCATCAGGGGAACTAACAATTAGCCTAGACAAGTGGTCTGCTACTACATTTTCTGCACCCTTTTTGTCTCTAATGTCTGGGCAAAATTCTTGTAATAAAAGGATCCACCTAATCAATCTAGGTTTGGTATCCTTCTTAGACAAAAGGTATTTCAAAGCAGCATGATCAGTATAGATTATGATCTTAGAACCTAAGAGGTAGGATCTAAACTTGTCTAAGGCAAACACAATGGCCAACAGTTCCTTCTCGGTAGTGGTATAGTTCATCTGGGCTTCATTCAGAGTTTTGCTAGCATAGTAAATCACATGAAGTAACTTATTTTTTCGCTGACCTAGCACAACACCAATAGCATAATCTAAAGCATCACACATGATCTCAAAGGGTAAGTTCCAGTTGGGTGCCTGGACTATGGGGGCGGTAGTGAGTAAAGTCTTAAGCTTCTCAAAAGCCTCTAAACAAGCATCATCAAAGATAAACTTAGCATCTTTTGCAAGTAAATTGCAAAGAGGTCTAGAAATCAAGCTAAAATCCTTAATGAATCGACGATAAAAACCTGCATGCCCTAAGAATGACCTAATATCTTTTACGGTTTTTGGGACCGGTAAGGTTTTAATAAGGTCAACCTTGGCTCTATCTACCTCTATACCCTTTGAAGATACGATATGCCCTAGAACGATTCTGAACGAACCATGAAATGACATTTTTCCCAATTCAAAGACTAAATTCTTTTCCTTACACCTAGTCAAAACTAATGACAAATGATGCAAGCACTCATCGAAAGACGAACCAAACACTGAAAAATCATCCATAAAGACCTCTAAGAACCGTTCTACCATGTCAGAAAATATGCTCAACATACAACGCTGAAAGGTCGTAGGGGCATTACATAGCCCGAAAGGCATGCGTCTATACGCAAAGGTACCAAAGGGATAGGTAAAAGTGGTTTTCTCTTGGTCTTCTGGGGCAATAGGAATCTGATTATAGCCGCAAAATCCATCTAAAAAGCATAAATGGCTACTGCCGCTAATCTTTCGAGCATTTGGTCGATGAAGGGAAGGGGAAAGTGGTCCTTCCTAGTGACCTTGTTCAATTTTCTATAGTCAATACAGACACGCCAACCCGTGGTCATTCGGGTTGGGATTAACTCACTTTTTTCATTCTGGACTACAGTAATACCAGATTTCTTGGGAACGACCTGAACGGGGCTGACCCACTTACTGTCTGAAATATGGTAGATAATGCCCGCATCTAACAGCTTTAGAACCTCGGTTCGAACTACTTCTTTCATATGAGGGTTCAGTCGACGTTGCATCTCCCTAGAAGGTTTAGTATCTTCCTCTAAATAAATCTGATGCATACAAACAGTAGGACTTATACCCTTAATGTCTGCTATGGTCCACCCTAAAGCTTCCTTGTTATTCTGAAGGACGGTTACTAGCCTACTTTCCTGATAACTATCCAAGTCGGATGCTATAATCACAGGTAAAGTTTCAGATGGGCCTAAAAACACATACTTCAAGGTATCTGGTAGTGGTTTGAGGTCCAATTTAGGAGGCTTTTCCAACGAAGGAACTGGGGTAGACTCAGAAATGGGTAGAGGTTCGAACTTAGGTTTCCATCCACTACTAGTGTCTATCAAAGGGGTTGAATCTAACAAAGCATTTACCTCATTAATCACATAATCATCATCAAAATCAATCCCAAAGTGAGCTAGGCATTTCTCTAATGGATCTTCCATCAAAGTGTTTGGTAATGACTCCTCTACTAATGTTCCTATCATGTTCACCTCTTCTATGCCTGAGTCATCTAGTTCAGAGGGTAGCTTACTAACATGAAAGACGTTCAGCTCAATAGTCATATTACCAAAAGACAAATTCATAATACCCAGTTCGACAGTTAATGATCGCATTGGATGTAGCTAAAAACGGGCGACCTAAAATTACCGGTATCGGTTCTCTGGGTCAGGACAGGTTGGGTATCTAGGATAACAAAATCCACCGGATAAATAAACTTGTCTACCTTTATGAGAACATCCTCGATCACACCCCGAGGAATTTTTACGGACCTATCACTAATTGAAGAGTCAACAGGTAGGTTTCATCTCACCAAGTCCTAGATTAAGGTACACATGGTATGGCAGTAAGTTCACACTGGCTCCTAAGTCAAGCAACGCTTTCTCAACACGATATTTACCTATTGTGCAAGCAATGGTAGGGGACCCTGGGTCTTTGTACTTAGGAGTAGTGGTATTCTGAATAATAGAACTCACATGACTAGCTAGGAAGGCTTTCTTTTGAACACTAAGCTTACGCTTTCGTGTACACAAGTCCTTAAGAAACTTGGCATAAGCGGGAATCTGCTTAATTGTATCCAAAAATGGGAGGTTGATAGTAACCTGCTTAAATACCTCCAAAATATCTTTATAGTTGGACTCGCTCTTAGTTGGAACTAGCAGCTTGGGGAACGGGGCTCTAGGAACAAAGCCGGACTCAACGGGACCCTCATTGGTCTCATTAGAGACTCTATCAGTTTCCTCATCATTTTCTGGCTTAGCAGGGTGAACTACAGCATGTTCACTATCAGGCATGGTTACCTTGTTGTCTACCACTCGACCACTCCTAAGGGTTTTAATGGCATTCACATGTTCTGATGATCTTCCACCTACTTCATGAACTCCTCTAGGATTGGGTTGAGTTTGACTAGGAAACTTACCTTTTTCCCTCAAAGACTCATTTATATGACTAACTTGGGTTTTCAACTCAGAAATATCCAGAGAGTTAGCATAACCTATACTCTTACTTTCTTTTATCCCTTGTGCAACCATTTGGTTGATATTTTCAGAGCTTTTAATAAACGAGGCGAGAGTCTCTTCTAAACTTGTGATCTTTTTATCCGAATGGTTCTGGAACTGGGGTTGACCTGAAGAGTTCTTAGCATAACCAAAACCTGGGGGAGGCTGAGAATTACTAGACTGTCCTTGATTCTGGCCCTTAGACCAAGAAAAATTAGGATGGTTTCTCCAACCAGGGTTGTAGGTCTCTGAGTATGGGTCAAACTTCTGACGGTTCTCAAACCTAGCGTTGTTATAGACAGCATGGGCTTGTTCTTCACTAACATGTCCTTCCCAAAATGAGTTATCGGGCTCTATTCCACAACTAGAGACTGGAGAGGCTCTATTAGGTTCAACAAGGGACCTATTTTTAGACCTGACCCATTTCCAAAGCTTCTAACCTTCTAGACAAAGCAACAAACTTAGCATCTGACTCGAAGCTTGTATCTACCATATTGGTGCTACTTCTATTGACCAAGAGTCTTTTAGGAGGTTCAACACAAGGCTCCCACTGTTGGGATTTTTCAGCAATAGTTCCTAAAAAGGTGAAAGCATCCTCAACAGTTTTATTAGTGAACTCACTAGCGTACATAGACTCGACCATGGATTTGGTCGAATAGTCTAAACCATTATAAATAATCTCTACAAGTTTCATCTTATCAAACCCATGGTGAGGACACTGGGATAGGAGATCATTGAATCTCTCTAAAAACCTATAAAGAGACTCTCCCTCTTGTTGCACACTAGCACTAATTTTTTGCCTAACAGCTGCAGTTTTATGCTTAGGGTAGAATTTCATATAGAAGGCGTGATAAGATCTTGCCATGTTTCAATGGATTGAAGGTAGGTTGTTCAGCCAGGTCTTGGCTTTATCTCTAAAGGAGAAGGGAAACATCTTAAGTTTCAAGACTTCATCAGTAAGGTCTTTTATTCTAACTGTCCCACAAATTTCTTCAAAGTCCCTAATATGAAAATAAGGGTTCTCATCATCTTTTCCTAAGAATATAGGGATCATCTGAAGAATACTAGGTTTTATCTCGAAATTAGCCGTATTATTTGGAAATTTAATGCACGAAGCTCGGTTGGCCCTAGTTGGGAACATGTAATCTTTCAAAGTAGTCATTGCTGGCACAGCTGACGTACTAGGGTACTTCCCTCACAAAGAGACAGATTCTCAAAACTGAAGTTTCCAAAATGGGCTCTCAAAAGAAGAGTCTTCGAGCTCCCTCCTTCACAAGAAGAACTACTAGGTTTGTCACTAATCAAACGACCTAGAGTGTTTCTTTCCAAGCCCGTTCTCTAATGACCTCGGGCATACACTAGAAAAACAAAAGAAAAAGAAAAAGAAAAATCCTAAAAGGAAGGGAGGTTCTAAGCAAACACAAAGCAGACTGACTCCACCAAAGCAAACCTAAAATTTTCTAGCAAACAAAAAGCATGATGGCTCCACTTAGATTGTTTTCTTGACCAGCTTCTAATCCTTCGAAAGGGAATTCGTTACAATCTGAGCAAACCCCTATGGAATCAATCCGGGTTTAAGTAAGTTGAATAGAGGCGAGGGAAGCTGCTGGATCTTTGATACCCAAGGCCTCACCGCATTACAGGGCGGCGCAGTCACGCATTCAACTCACAGAAACTTTCATGAACTTAGAAGAATGCTCAAAAGAGTAACCAATATCTTTCGAACGACTTTCCTACTAAGCTCGTTACCCTATAGGTCTCATTCTATTCCAAATTTTAAAGCTTAGGTTCGCGTTAAGTTTCGTTTTCCTAAGGCGGGCAAGAAGGGAACGGTGATGAAATCCGAACCCTTATCTTATATGGCCAGTCCTTGCCCTTTACTAGGAATTTAAAACAGCCGTTTTCAGTTCCTCGACATATAGGCAAACGAAGGAATACGATAACTCGCTAGCGGGGATTCGCGAGTGTTTCGACAAACTTACCTCCGTGCAGACAGGGGATGAACCGCTAAAGTCGACTCGGGCCACGACTCCTATGTCATGTGCGAACCCGAGGGGCCGAGGTGATATCGTAATCACCGTCCTTCTCTGCAAACAGTTTAATATTTAACTACCCTTCCGTAGGGTTTAAAAAAATAAAAATGTCCAAGTCCAAAGTCCAAAAAGATAAAGTGCAAAAGAAAAAAAAAATTACAAGAATAAATAAACTCTAATACAATCAAAAAAAAAAAAAAAAAAAAAAAAAAAAAACTCTCTCTTTTTTTTCTCTTTTTATAATAAAAAAAAATTTCTTCTTTCGCTTCGCCTTTTACTTCGTCTTTAACTCCAAATCTCTAAATATTCACCAAAAGTTTTGGCAAAATTTTCTTTCGCTCCAAATTCCAAATCTGTAGTAAAAAGACAAAAACAAAAACGTAAAGAAGAACAAATAAAATAAAAACAAATAAAAACCTAAAAAAAAAAAAAAAAAGAATAAAAATCTAAAAACTAGCCTAAAGACAAGCTCCGTGTCGACGGCACCAAAAATTGATGTATTGTAGAAAGTGATAGTGAAAGGTTCTTTTGAAACTTGTGAAGGCAAAGGAATTTAGATTTAATTAAACTTAAAAGTAAAGGAAACTTAGATCAAAATTTGATTTCAAGATAAGAGAGAATAACCAAGACAACGATTCCACTATTACACATGAATAAATTATGGTTAACAACCCAAAACTCTATTTATCTTTTAAATCCCTTGTTTCTTAATTCACAAATAATCAGGCAAATTCTCAGCAATTAATTGTATCCCTTAAGCATAGATTATCTTAATACAAAGCATAACCTATCTAATTGAATCACAACTAATGACAAAAATTATGCAAACAATTAAAAACTCCGCAAAAGCAGTGATTGAGTGAATTATAAAATATAAATTAGAGAAAATAAATTAATTACCAATCATTCATGCGTAAATAGCTTCCTCATTGCCTTGGTTGTGGGAGAATTAGCCGCTCATCATGTTGGAAACACACTCAAAATTCATTATTATTGCTCAAAAATGGTTTACAAATGATGAAATGGTGAAAATGGTGAAAACCGAGTGTTTGCAACACTTATAAATGTTGCAAACACTGTTACAAAGAACGAAAGCTGTTGTTGTTCTTTGTAACTGTGCGACCCACGCTCTGTGTCGTAGAACAGAACTGCTGAGGAGAATAAACGACTGCTGTGAAGAGTCTGTTCTTCACGTTTTCAGGAGGCAGCAGCAGCAGAACTGGAATTTTTCGCGGCTTGATTTCTCGACTTTCTAATGCTCTATTCTTCCTCCCCAACTCTCTATACCTCTTCTAATCGACCCCAGAAACTTATATATACTCGAAATAACCAAAAATTACTCCTCATAAATCCAAAATATCTTCTCATTACTCCTTTATTCTCACGGCAATATCTTCATATATTTGATCTTCCACGCGTCCTCAGCTGTCAAACATTCCTTGTATAACTCCTACACGCTCCTGGTTGTTTGCTGGAGTCATCATACACGTACAAATCACGTTCAAATCTCATATAATCTCGTGAATAACTCTCCCATGCATGGACTGCCCTATTTTGAACTCATGGATTATCTGGCCAAATCTAACCGAAACCAACGACCATACCTTTCCTGTTACACTCATCCAAGTCATCCCTCTCAAAATCAGCCATTTAATCTCACTAGAACACCTTCAAAATTCGAACCCTAAATCAGCCAGTTTCAAACATTTTTTTCCCGCCAAATTATGTAATTCAAATGAAAGAGATGAGGTTGCCCCTTATCCAGCTGCTTGGGTGCGAATATCCTGTGGGTGCCCCTTATCCAAAGTGGGAGTCCGAATAGTAAATGTTCTCCGGGGGGTTTCCGAGCAACTTTTCGGGCCGAATTTTCCAACAATCTTTATTTCCAAAAAATACCTACAAACACACAAAACACCATAATAAGGACAAAAACGAGTGCTAACAATACGAAACATTGAGGACAAATTAGACACATAAATGCGTCTATCAGCAGCACTGGCGATTGAGGCTAGCATGATCAAAGCACAAAATGAAAGGGGAGAGAACGAGGTTAAGAAAAGGAATGGAAACAACTCGTCGTCTCACCATAAACGTCCTCTCTCTAATTCAGATACCAACAAGGACAAAGTTAGCGGTTGCTGGCGATGCGGGGGAGATCACTTCGTGAGAGATTGTCCAACACCAGCACACCAAGGACCACAAGATGCAAATCAACCCCAACATCCGAATGCGCGTAAACAGAATATTTATGCTAGACAAACTTATAATCCTCGCAACAACACACCACCCTTCCAACCAAGGCAACAAAATGTCCAGGGGAATGTCGCACCACCCTTCCAGCCAAGGCAACAAAACATTCAAGGAAAACTTAATCACGTCGCAAAGGTCAAAGACGAAGCTGAAAATTCCGTAATCAAGAGTAATTTTCTAAATTATCATTTTATCATTCCCGCGCTAATTTTTTTTTGTTTGTTTCGCACCGAAGATAGTTGAAGGTAGTCTTCGTAGCTCTTCAACTTAATTTGAATTGCGGGACGCAATTCTTTTTAGGGTGTAATGGTGTAACGTCACGAGTATTTTTGTTGGGCTTTGAGCCCTAGCCCGACCAATATGAATGTTTGTTTAGCTAAGTAGTTATCCCTTACCAATATCATTGAGCGTGGTTAGTAGACACTTTAGAGAACTCCAAAATTTCTTAGCATGTATTCCACGTTGTGAACATGAGCAGCTTAGGATATTTGAGTCTTTTATACTGTGAACCAAATCTAAAAATGGGAAAAGACTAGTTTTCTTTGCTTTCCCTGGAAAAAAATAAAAAAGAAATGAATTTTCTCTCAAAACCATTGTTTCTTCCCAACCATTTCACACGGACAAGTTTCTGATTTTGTAAAGAAGAATTTGAACTCAACCCACACACTGTTTTCGGTATAAGGTAGGGGGTTTTCTCTCTATTTTTCATTTGATGCTTTTCTTATTTTTACTGTACTGAACATGATTAATGCCTCCATGTTTATAACGATCCATACGAATTTGTAAATGAGTATTCGAGATACTTGTAAAGCCTATTTTAGTTCATGAATTTCTTTCAAAATTACCATTGTTTGCTTTGATGATTTTTGCAAAATTAGCAATTTGATTTGAAGACCCTATATTTTCTTATGTTTAACTACTGCATGTGAACTTTGGATAAATTTTGAGGTCATAAACTGTTTTACTAGGATTTAAAAAGTCCATGCGACAACCCGACGTTTTGATTTCCATTAATAATCAACTCTTGTGTTGAATTTCTAAACTGGTCTGTTAAGTGTTTGCGAAAATGACCCAACGAGCCAAGCATCTTAAAATTTAAACAAAAACCTCATTCCTTCCAAAACTATGGTCTAACTCTTTTGGAGGTGTACCTCTCTATTAATATTTTGTAATTTAAAATCTTTGTTTTTCCTTATTATACTTGAGGTCTTTTTTTCATTCTGAGCTTGGAATTATCTTTACAATGAAATGGGAGTTGTATCTTTATAATGCTTATATCTTTTCTTAATTTAAAATATTTTTCCCACAATTTGGATTTTTAAAATAAAATTAAGTTAATGGAAGGAATGTCTACCTGTATGGTCCCTTGATTTAACTAGCTTGACTTTTTTGGATTTCTAAATTTGCATGTGCTGCTTTATATGTCTTTTTTTTTTTTCTGTAATTCAAATGGTTTGAAATTCCAGTTTTGCAAACTGGAGGCTTTCTCATGTTCATTTTGGACTTGTTACAAGTACTTTCCTCTCTTAAATATACGTTTGGGGTGCAGCTTTACTAGTTTCTGGTACCTAATGATTTAGATTTTCATTGTCGCATATGAATTGATGTATTTTCTGGTTGAACAAAGGTGTGGTAGTAATTGTGTTTTTCTTACGGGACTGGCTTACTGGTAAGGTTAAAACTGCCGCACTTAGACTTGTGTTGTTTAATCGCTTGATTTCGGATATTGGAATGCATGTAACAATTTACATTTTTGTCGTTTTATTATGATGGGAAGCTAGGAGACTCTACTTTAGGAACGTCGGGCCTAAGTGGCACCCCACCACCTTGGTGGCTACCCGGAAGATCGTTGCGGCAACGATGGCTGGTAACCAGAACTACCCTGACGGTGGCTATGCCCATGTGAATAGTAGAGTAAATTTGATTTGTGGCTCTTAATCTTTTTATGATCTACATTTGCATAAGAATTACATTTCTATATTTCTGTTTAGCTGGTGCTTTTGTTTATTATTCATGTTTAGCTCTCGCACTGTGTTTTTGTTGTTATACCCTCTATTGGGCATTCGCTCACTCCTTTTGTTTTGTTTTTCCCCCCCTCAGAGTACGAAGAGAAGTTACAGCAGTAAGCCGGGCAGAGCTTACGGAAAGCTGTTAGCGCTTGAAAGTTAGTATTTTGTAAACTTATGATATTGTATATCACAGGGGTGTCTGGGTAGTTAATTTTTGCTTTAGTCCCATGTCCTTTTGGATTTATTTTGCTGTTGGGAACTTGCACATACTCTATGTGGTTCATAAATGAAACTTGGTGGTGTAATGAAGGGGAGGTATGACCTTTACGTGTCTAAAGAATCGAGTTTATAACTCATTTTGCTGTCAAATCTAAAAATATGCATGTTCTCTTCATATATTATTACTACCACTCTAGATTTTCTATCTTAAGTAATTGTCAATCAATTAATTTTTAAACAAGTGACGTTAAGTTCTGATCTTGTACTGTTTAAAAATTATTTAGCTCCCATTTTCTGTGTAGGACTCTTTTAATCAAGGATGTATATATATATATATATATATATATATATATTCTCCACTATTTCAAATATCTTGTTTCCTGTTTTTTTTGGATTGTTTGATTTTTACAATTTTCTTAGCTTCATATATCCTCGTGGGAATCTTGTTAAATCAACTGGAAATGATAGACTGTTTTCATCCCATGGTTCGCGTCGCAAATCCAGATTAAATCCAATATCTTGAACGGTTAACTTGCATTTTGTGTTTATAAAACATGATAATCTGATTGCATCTTCTAAATTTTATTTACTATTCCAAATTAATAAGAAAATGGATTCTGTTATGTTATATACATATTTGTATATTATAAATTGTGAGTTTTGTTTCTCTCTGTTGCTAGGTTTCTGAACTAGATGTATATTTAATTATAAATTTTATTGTTCCGAATGACGTGATGGGGATTTGTGCTTGCCAGTCGGGCCGGATCCTGATCCGGTGGAAGTTCAATTTTTCTTGTCTGTTACATTTGGTAATCAGAGCAAAGGTTCCGACTTACCGGGACTGTGTTTTGTTTTCATGTTTACTAAATAGTTGACTTTCCACAGATTTACCTACAATGGCATGTTTTGATTTTGGTAAAACACGTAAAAATATTCTGGTATGTCGCATTTCAGTCGGTATTCGGTGAAGGAGAACATTTCTTTTGTTTGTGCTACTGATTTGTCACTCCAAAGTAGGAATGTGGTAATATTGTTTAAACATGTCCTTGCTTTTCCACTGCAATTTTTTTTTTTTTGAAAGAGTCTTGCTAGTTTTGGGGATTGGGGAATACTAACCAGATGCTGTGGTATACATATCATTTTTGTGTGTTAGTAATGTACATTACTAACCAATTGTAAATCTGATGCTTAGTTTTCTTTTGAAGATGTCGATGTGCGCAAAATATGTAACATCGATCTATGTACGCAAGAAAAATAATCTCAGGAAGAGGACAACACGAATTGAGAATGGTTTTGAAAAACTATTGGGTTCTGTCAATACTATTGCTGATGCCGTAAAGGACCGTAAACGAATGAGATCTACTATGGACTTGAAGGAATTCAAGAAGGTGGTAGGTAAAGACAGGAACTTTAGTGGGACATCAGAGCCTACCGAGGCAGAGAAGTGGTTGATGGGCATTGAGAAAGAGTTTGAAGCGTTGTAAATTCCGAATGAGAAGAAGGTTAGACTTGCCACTTACCTGTTTGAGGGAGATGCCGAACATTGGTGGAGATCTGTCATGCGCATGGAAGATGCGAGCAACATGGGCTGGGAGAAGTTTGTGGATCTATTTCTCAATAAGTACTTTCCACCGACAGTTAAGGCACTAAAGTGTGCTGAATTTGCTGCGTTGAGGCAAGGAAGTATGACGGTTATGCAACTGGATCAGAAATTCAGTGAACTTGAGCGTTACAGAACACATCTCGTCCCCAACGCGGAATTAAGGGCTCGCAAATTTTAAGACGCATTGAGGCCAAGTATTCGTAACCAAGTCGTTGGACATGTACACATGAATTATAATGATGTCTTAAAGGCAGCACTGGTGATTAAGGCTAGCATGATCAAAGCACAAAATGAAAGGGGAGAGAACGAGGTTAAGAAATGGAATGGAAACAACTCGTCGTCTCACCATAAACGTCCTCGCTCTAATTCAGATACCAACAAGGACAAAGTTAGCGGTTGCTGGCGATGCGGGGGAGATCACTTCGTGAGAGATTGTCCAACACCAGCACACCAAGGACCACAAGATGCAAATCAACCCCAACAGCCGAATACGCGTAAACAGAATATTTATGCTAGACAAACTTATAATCCTCGCAACAACACACCACCCTTCCAACCAAGGCAACAAAATGTCCAGGGGAATGTCGCACCACCCTTCCAGCCAAGGAAACAAAACGTTCAAGGAAAACTTAATCACGTCGCAAAGGTCAAAGACGAAGCCTAAAATTCCGTAATCAAGGGTAATTTTCTAAATTATCATTTTATCATTCCCGCGCTAATTTTTTTTTGTTTGTTTCGCACCGAAGATAGTTGAAGGTAGTCTTCGTAGCTCTTCAAATTAATTTGAATTGCGGGACGCAATTCTTTTTTAGGGTGTAATGGTGTAACGACACGAGTATTTTCGTTGGGCTTTGAGCCCTAGCCCGACCAATATGAATGTTTGTTTAGCTAAGTAGTTATCCCTTAGCATGCTCTTATTATAATAACTAGAATTGATTTTTGATCTCTCTTTACCAAAAGCCTAGAATACCTTGATCGCGAGAATATCCCGTTAATTTCCTCTTGTCATCAACAAACACATTAAAAGATGCGAATATGAATTCTATCCTCGTGTAAAAGCACTAATAAAGTTTAATTCCCTACATGCATTAAGTTCTATGAATTCAGGCAAATCAAAGCAACCGAACGTGTAAAAGCACTAATCCGATTTAACAAAGGTGTTCACATATGGTTACTAGGATATATCACTACAAGCGATAACCATATTTGTGCTACTTGTATTCAAGATGCATCACTTTTACGTATAAAACACCCTCAACTAGCATTAGATGTGAATACGAGTTCAATCAATTGGCCACTCAACTAAAAAAATATTCAAATCATACATGACGATTTATATAGTGAATCAAGATCGATAATTATGAGACAAAACTAATTTATTAATAAAAGGAGCATGCTTTGTGAAATCAAATTAATCCATCACCAATATAAAATTAAGTACTCATGCTCATGGAGTTCATAACAAGGAGGAAGAGAAAACCTATCATGTTGTAAACCCTAGAAAACAAAAATAGAAGAGGAGATAAGATAAGATATCTCCTTGATGGAATAGAACCCTTTTATAGCCAATCCCTTCATTTCTCTGGACTTCCAAATATGTGCTATATAACTCTCGGAAAAATCTTATGTTCTCTAACTCAAAATCTAGCCCAGTAAAAGCCCACAAACTTACGCCTATAACTCAGGCCCCAAATAAAGCCCAACAACTTATTAAGCTAGCCAGTTATGCGAAACTGACAAGCTAATTCAGCCTTTCTACCTTTACCAGGGAATGGCAAGCCGTCATAATTCACTTTCCTTCCCTGTAAGTCATTCAAACACAATACACTCAACACCACTTAACGGCTTCATACCAGCATCACCATTAGCTTTCATTTTTGCTTATTACAGCACCACCTTAATACCACCACCAACATGAATTGCCTAGCCATTGCATCACATCCTACATACCTTATGAACATAACCTTCAATCTAATACTTCTAAACATAGCCACTGCATTTGAGCTCCACCATTTCCCAGAAATTTCTGCTTCAGACAAAATCCATTGGTTCTCGGCACAAATCTTTTTCTCATTCAAAGTCTATGAACACTATTTTCTATAGCATCATTGAACCACAGACTAGCCATTCTCTGTCCTTGCTTGCACCTACAAATGCAATTTGCAACTTCATTCCGCTCGCTTGAGTTCAACACCAATTTATCCAGCCAAACTTCACTTGCAACGCCTTGTTCTCAATCGCACTCTGCTATGACTCAATCTCAAGTATACCAAACCATTCCTCCATGCTTGAATTCTAGTCAGACTCAGTGTCTTAATTCGAAAACCCATCCTTAATTTCTTCATGACAAACCCATCTAATCTCTTGTTCTCTCTTGTCTTATAACTTGCAGCAATTCCAACTCTAATTTCTTCTTCTTTGTGACTTCATGTGAATACCTAATCAATTTCTCCATTTCCAGCTCAATATGACAGCATCATTCTTCATCTCTGAGATCTGCAACAACATTATCTCCTCACTCTTGCCACTGATTCCACCAGTTTGCGACTTCATTACCAAGACACGAACCATCATCTTAACAAAGATCTGCAACCATCTTCTCAGTCATCACAAGAGCCACTGCTGCCTTCTCTCTCACAGGTTCAATTCATTGCCACCAACTGCATACACTCAAACCCTAAAATATCTTTCTTCACCAATTTCATCATAACCAGCTGCAAGGACTCAAGGGGAAACACCATCTCTAAATCCCTCATCAACCGAATCTTTTCTGTGACAAACTCTAGCCAAGAGACTAACCCATAGGACCATCAGTTCATATACATCACAGAATCATCTTTAAATTCCTCATTTACACCTAAGCATCACCACCTAACTCAGTTGCATTTCAGCTCTTGACTGCAACATTCAAATCCTTGAACCCATGAAGTAGTAACAACACCAGTTCCTTTAAGAGGACTTCAGTTCCTACCAAACCATGTAGTACAACTTCACAGAAGCATCATCTCTATCTCAAAACCCTAACTTCGTTTAAATATTCTTGATTCATCTTTTCTTAAATCAGAATACATAAGAACCCTAATTTCTGCTATATCTATTCATGACTTCAATCAATTGAGTCATACCCATCAAAACAGTGTCAAATTCACTTCCATCTATTGCCACTTGAAATCAAAGATGAACCCATGTAATCTTCCTTGCCCCAGCTTTAATTCCTCCTCAATCGAACCCAATCTCAGTTTATAACAATATAATCCCCAAATTTGCTCAACCCCTATTTCCGAAGCTTCATGTCTTCTTCACTGTTGTTCAACAACAACCACTATTTCTAAACAGAAATAATTCTTCTGCCAATTCTCAATTCATCTCAAACCCAGTTGTAAAACCATATGAAATCCTAAAACCATTCTTTAATCTCCACCATTTCTTAAGATTCAGTGACATCAGACTTTGGTTCTTCTTCCTAAATTCAACCTAAAACCTATTTTCTCAACAACAAACCCTAGTTCTTCAACTGATCTGTTTAACCTCTTTATGATTTTCTTTCTCAATCTCTCTCAAATCATGTGAAACCAATGATATGATGGACTCTGAATTTCAGGTCTTATGTATAGGAATGATTTTGGATATATGCACCCAAATAAATTGGATAAGGGACAGCCAAAATCATATATGACTTGTCAGTTTCGCAGAACTGACAAGCTAATTCCATTTTAAACTCAACTTTCAGTTGCGTGGAAATGACAATTAATCCTTCGCCTCCCTTTTGCTGCATATCCTACCTGGCTCCAAGTATCACTCGCCTGTGAATTGGTCTTTTTGTCCTTTTTTCTCTAAATGAGTGTTTTCTTATTCTTTTGCTCCGAATGACTCCAAAATACCTATAACACTCAAAAGAAAACATAAGATACAGAATTTGTAAGAAAACTCGTAAAGAAAGCATAAATACTATATAATAATTAAGGTGTTTACAACACCTATCAAATTCCCCCACACTTAGACTTTGCTAGTCCTTGAGCAAATCAAACAAAATAATTTAAAATAATACATACAACTCTGTTTCGTCGAGGCTACGGTCACACTTAGCATGTATAACAAGCCTTTGAACCCTTAGATGTCCCTAGTGGACGAGTTATAGTCTCGTGAAGGTTAACAAGAGGTATACCTATAAAACCTATATTTCCAACTTACTAGTTCTTCGAAACGATAGAATCCAATGCGCTAAGAATACATAAAGATTATGCACACTAGTCATAAGAAGTTAGACACATATATGAACACAATCTCATCCTTAAAAGTTCAGAGAGAAAAAACCATCCCTTATCGAAAGAAATTCGGGTTCGGAGTGATCGAAAGTCTCGACTCTTCCTCACAAGAAAGGGTTTTATGAAATTGCTCTCAATAATAAACAACTTTTTATGGGTCACACATGTGTCCAGGTAGGAATAAAGAGAGAATCCTGTAATACTTTGAATAGTAGGAAGGCAAAACCTTCCGAATTGTTTTGAAAACCCACATCTTTTATTCATTTTTAAAACCCATTTTTTCCTGACAATCTCTAAGAAAGGAAATCAACCACTTAACGAAGGTGGAAATATGCTTACTTACCTCGTTATCCGTTCGACGTGAAGTTAGTACCACTCTCACATCATCCATAGAAACGTCTTCGGTCTTCAATCCTTGTCTTCATCTTCGGTCTTCAACTGTCGATGATAACTCTTGAACTTCGTAGAATCTTGACAATTTAATTCTTTCCTCTAATTCCTTGTTGCTTGAAACTTCACTATAGATATTTCTTATTCCATTGGCTTTATTGAATGAATACAAAACCAAAAACGAACTAAACAAACAAAAACATAATGCAATGATTTATTTATTTATTTTAATATAAAATAAATAAAGTAAATACAAAATGAAAACAAACAAAATAAAAAAAACTAATGATGAACCTAATGAACTTTTCTCCTGTGTGTGTGTTTTTTTTTTTTTTTTTTGAGACAAGAGAAAATAAAGAACCCACAATTGGGGGATATGAGAATTAATTGGGGGATATGAATTGCTTCCCCCAACCAAAGGTGGCTGCTAAGGGGTGTTTTTTGGATGCAAAAATACTAAAACACCCTTAGATTAATTAAAAATATTATGAAAAGACTGTTATGCCCTTTCCCCTAAAACATAAAATCAAATAACCAAATTCATATATCCCCCAATTCCGGATTTGATGATCAAAAATAAAAATAAATCTTCATCTTCTTCCTCATCGTTCATGCCTCGGAGAACCAAATCGAAAGCAAAACCGAGAACCAAATTGATTTCTCAACAAACACATGAACAAAGAATCGAGAACATTGCTCAACAACTAGAATAGGATGCAGCAGCGAGCTCGGATGATTAACCACTCACAGTCATGGATTCTCTGAGAATGTAAGTGATTTTTGAACTCATTTATGATTGTTTTAATCGATTTGTAGCCATGGGTTTAGGTTAGAATCGCCAACAATAGCTGAAACTGTCGAGTTACAGCGAGTACCGGCATAGGATCTAGGTTTGAATACCATGCCGGTTTAGGTACCGACATATTATTTGGGATGAATACCACACCGGTTTCAATTTCTGATAGTGAATTTGCAGTACCGGCATACAAATTGGGTTGAAGACTATTCCGGTAGTCAACTAAAAACATACAAGAACAATTTTTTGTACCTGCATTGTATCTATGTTTCATGAATGCCGATACTTAAAAACCGGCATGCATTAGTTCAATTCGAAAATGTCGGTAGTACACTTAAAACATACAGGAACATCACTGAAATTGTGCTCAATACCGGCACACTATTTAGGTTCCATAGGATGCTGGTACTACGATACCGGCATGATCGATATTTAAAGTTTTATGCCGGAACATGTTATCGGCATTGGTTTGTTTAAGAGTTTCCATGTCGGTTCCTAAACTGCCATGACTTTTATTATGTTTGTTTTGTTTTCTTATGTTATAGGTCAAAATCCAAAGAAGCGAAGAAAAATAAAGGTCATATTCTCACTAAGAGAAGGAGGAAGGACGGTCTTGATACTCCTCAATCCCTGCCTCCACGGGGGAAAGACGCAGGTCGCAAGAAGCGTTTGGGGTTTCAAACAAGAGGGTCAATTTGGGAGAGTGGTGGTGAACGTAGTGCACTTGCAATCCGTGAAGGTACTGGAACAGTTGAGGACGATGAGCATGATGAAGGGTAAAGTGAGGAGGAAGATGATGAGGTTCATCCAAGTCAATTAGTAAGCCAAAGCGAAGTTGGTGGGACGAGTCAACAACCAACACAAGGCAAGGGCAAGGCGCAACCCAAAGTTAAAATGTTCTGGTACGCATACCGGCATATACGGAATGCTCGAAACACCGCTTGCATCGCATCCCGACATAGCAATTTCTTTGCCGAACAATCAATTAACATTATTTGGTTCTCAGATAGAAACTGACATGTACCGGCATGGTGGTGTTTGCTAACGTCCATGCCGGTATTCCAAATTTCCAAATACTCTTAAATATGTGACAGAGAACCGGCATCCTCGACATTTAAGTTTCCATGCCGGTACCGTAACTTTGATAAACTTATATTCTTTTTCAGTTCCTGGTCTCAGCTATCGGGCATGCTCCTCAGAGAGTTGAGTCTGGAGACGAATTATCTCCTCTTGATCCTTCTGGTGGGAAAAAGCACAAAGGCGACGATGGTTGTCCTCCTAAAAGAATCATCAAAGTTACTTAGCCAAAAAAGTATTCGAATTAATGAGTACCAGGGGCAACACAACTTACGATAGTGATAGTTTCGAGAGCATCTTTCATAGCAGGGCCATAAGAAGGAACATCATCAAGCATCTTTGATGGGGATAGTGAGCCAAAGCTGGTTGAAGCAAGAGCACCAACTGAGTAGCAGGCAGGACCCGAGAAGGAAAATACTGAACTATTGACCAAGTCCTTGTTCTGTGATCTACCAGCCTGCCTCTCAATGTTCTCCACATGATCATGAGCTCGGGGAAGCTCGCTGTGTGCATTCTCCTTGGGACCTTGATCATCTTCTCCACCACCGAGACCACCCTCAGTCTGTTCCTCACCACCACTTTCTATCCTTCGTACCCAAGAGATGACTGAAAAGAGATCAACAATGCATAGGGAAAGCCATAATGGTAATTCAATGCCACGCGTTAGCGGAAGTATGAGCCAATCCAACTCGAAGAATTCTTTGGTTAGGCGAGATCTTGGTGAAGACAATTACTCCAGGAACTGTTTAGGAACACCAGCATTTTGGAGATTGTTGGCACTGAACCAGCCCGAGTGGAAACAGACAATATTTGGCTGTGTAAGTTCGATCTTTTGTGGTGTTGTACAACCTTTGTACTTCATGGTTATGGCCCATATGATCTTTATATATTTCTTGACTGATCATAATAAGATCAGGGTGAAGACGATGATATATTCTTGTATATTTGTTGGATTGGCGGTATTATCGTTCAACTTAATCAACTTATGGTCTAAGTTTCCGTTCTTGCATGAGCTTAAAAACAAATAGAAAAACTATTAGAGAATAGAACACGTTCACATTTATATCAATAATATCCGCACCTTGCTTTTCTTGGGGTAACACCTGCATCAGCTGCATCTTCAGCAAATATTACCGGATGAAATTTATCCATCTTTAATGGGTTTATAGAGTTTCCCTGAAAAATATTGAAGTCCCTCTTAAGACGATTTAAACACGGCATTGGTATATGTACTATGTTCATGATATTGATCAAAACTTACCTTCAAAATAAGTGAATTCCCAAGGTAGATGTTGGAATTAAATTCTCGGTCGATAGAGCTAGCAAGCGACAGTTAAGAGCCAAGGAGCGACTTTTGTTGTAGAATCACCTGTATTTCCCGCTGAAGTAGAAACAAGAATACCTTTCTTGAATGCATGGAAAGATCCTATTGACAAGGCATAATCAAAGAGTTCTGGATAAGAGCTTAGAGAGATAGAAATGATATCTACCCCATCACTAATGGCATCATCAAAGGCTGCTAAAATGTCGGCGTCCGTATAACCAGCTGGCCAACACGTTTTGTATATGGAAAGTCTAGCACTCGGCATGCCACCCCTTGCAGTTCCACTTGCAATACCAAATAAACTCACATTATTGACAACTGAACCAGCAACTATTGATGCAACATGAGTTCCATTGCCATTGCTATCACGTGCGGATCGGAAAAATGTTTCATTTTGAGACTCAAGAGGTTCCGCAGCTTGTTCAAATCGTTTAGAGTAAAACCTAGCACCGATTATCTTCCTACAAAATTGGATACAATAATTCAAGTACCGGTTAATTTTCTATACACATAGATTGAACAAGGTTTAAAGGGGAAAATTCTTTACAACTTTGCTGTAATGGGAGAGTGCTTGGTCAGGAGAATAAGAGAAAGAATGTTATCAAAGATTTTGACATTTGAAGTTGGATGGTTTGATCAAGATAGATCACGTATTTTGATAAACAAGGCAAGGATTGAGTATCAAAAAGCCATGGTCTCTGCAGAAAAACTAGAATGAAACTTCTAGACAAGAAACTTTGAAGCTTCCTATATTCATGCTCGATGTTTTCGTCTTTGGTGGGAAGAACATGGAGATAATTGTAGTGGGAAAAGACAAAGGTGTAGCGCAAGTGTGTCACAGATCAACATTAATTGATTAAGGAAAAATAATAATATTCAGTATATACTAATGAATCACAAAATTTAAACCGGCATCCTCGACAAATAAGTTTCTATGCCGGTACCACAAACCAGCATTGTCTTTCATGTACTCATACTGCCGGTTTGAATATCCCATAGAATATTCGGTGATGGGTAAAAAGTATAAATGAAAACCGGCATGCAATCTTGGTTTGAATACCACGCCGGTTTGTCCTTGAAAAGTTGGGTATTTTCTATACTGGCATACAATTTTGTATGAATACAATGCCGGTTAATCGATACCGGCGTAGTATTCATACAACGAGCATGCCGGTACTAAGGTTTTTCAGACAGAAATGGCAGTTTCAAAAAAGAAAAATCAAATTTTCGACCTCTTTGAAGCATTACCTGTTTGTTGGGGTTGCTTGTATGCTGAACATGTTTACTTTCTCTCATCACAATCATATTCCATTTTCAAAAAAAAAAAATTCTACTCAAATTTTTTTCCCTACTTCTACTCTCAACTAACCCACACAAATTCATATAAACATAAATACACAAATTATATCCCCAAATCATTAACATTTTACTAAACATAATTATTAAATAATCCTAATTAGTGAGGGTTAGATTAGGAATTAATAATTTAATTATATAAGGGGTAACCCATCTAGGATATTTGGATCCCTATTTTGTTATTTAGTCATATCCCCCAATTAAATCTCATATCCCCCAATTGTGGGTTCAAAATAAAATACAAATAAAGATAAAAAAAATATGCAAGTACAAAGGACATGGTGTAAGTACTTTACCGCTCAATTCTTCACAACTTGTATGTCTCGATATCATAAACTTCTTGAATTCTCATCTTGATAATCTTTACTCTTGTACAATAGTCTTTAACTTGTAAAAATTCTGCTCCTTGTCTTGTTGCTTTACTTGAATCCGAAATCTGCTCATTTCTGTATTGTAGCTTGTAAACCTTGAACGTCTTCAACTTTCCTTCGAATTTTTGATGCTCCTCTTGTTGATAATGATGGTGTTTATGTGGACCTGTTGGTGTAGAGAGATATAAAGTGGATGGTGCAAACTGCGAACAAGATTACAAGTAGTATGTAAGTTAGCAATTCGATGTCACTATCATGATTGATAAAATAGCACTCAAGAGATCAAAATAGTGCTTCTATTGGTGGGAGGTTGGGTAGCTCAACATTCTACCCGGAGTTTACGTACGGTGACACACACTCTAAAAGCACATATTTATACAGGTACAAAGAAATGAAGGTCGGTGCCTCTCATGATGTAACATGGGTAGTCTCCTCTATAGGGGATCACAACTCTACTACCGAATTTAGTCTGCACCTTAGTTTCCACTGGCATGGTTAAATCCAACTTTAACTCTCATACAATTAAGAAACCCGATCACGTTTTCTGTTATCTCTAAGTTCAGCCACTCTTATGAGAATCTCGATGTAATCTTAGCAACATGTATACTATGTGACTCTAAACTAACTACAAGTTAGAGTTTTTCATGCACTAATTTACAAAAAAAGTTGAAATTTTTACAATGCAAATGCTTAACCACTCCCACACACTTAAACTTTACATTGTCCTCAATGTAAATTGAATCGTCCAAAGAAAGTCAAGGTGGGAAATCATATAATGATAATGTGACAAGAAATCAGAAAAAGTAAATGCAAAATAAGAAAAAGCTAAAAACAAGACAAGAAATAAATACAAGACAAGAAATACTCATCCAATGGGTGGCCTCTCATGCAGCGCTTGGTTTAAAGTCGTCAGCCCGACTATATCCTTGCAAGATTCATTCCCCATACACCAATAATATGAAAAGTTGGGGATCCTTCCATGTAACCTGTTTTGCAAACAATTGCTTCGCACAAATATTAGTACAAGAAAATAGAAGCGAAGCTATCAACCAATAAAAGTTTCCCCCACACTTATTCTTGTTTACACTTGGAAGTGTATAAAGAACATAAAATTCAGGAACTTCTATGGTTTCTTCTTTGCAAACCTGCGTAGTATGAGAATCAAAGGTCTCTAATGGCGGAAATTGAGAAACAAAGTCATTCAACAATATTCTCGAAGCACATACATTCAAACCAATAAGAGGTAAAGGGGAAGAATTAATAGGAAAAGGGTTAGAAAAACCTTGCAACTCTTATATTATAGTATCCTCTTCAACCTTAGAAACTTCAAGTGAATTACTTACCTCTTCCACATCGTGGTCCTCTATTGAAACTTGCAACAATTCTCCATTCGTTTCTGCCTTAACCAAAGTCTCGACATCAACATATTCGTTACAATCTTTTGCATGCTCAATTGGGTCTTCCACAATATTGGTCAAATCGGTTTCATTCTCAACATACTCCTCTTTGTTGCAAGACACATACTCTTTTGCGGATCCAAATTTCACTATGAGGAATTTTTTTAGAACACTCAAAAATGCATCATCCTCAAGCTCCACCCTTTGAATATGATCTTGATCATTATTAAGATCAATGCTTGAGTTATCTACAGAAGTGTCACCATAGTCCTCTTCTTCTTCATCTTGATCCCAAAAAGATTCCGCGGTACACCTTTGGGAAATATCACCATGAGTTGGTTCAAGAGATATATCTTCATAATCATCATCACTTTCATAGTTAACATAAGATTGGTTCTCACTGAATTTAGTGTTGCTGGTCTCAAACTCATCCTTTTGAATAAGTGAATGATCATTATTAAGATCAAGAGTTGAGTTAACTACACAATTATCAACGAAAGACCCCAAAGGTTGGCCTTTTTCAACATTAGCATCAATCAAATATTCATCACAAACCACATGCACATTAGAAAAGTTATTGTTTTGAAAAAAAAGTTCTTCTTCATACATTTCTTCCTTGTAATCATCAATGCTTCTTCGTAAGATAGTCATACCTTCACGAAGTTCTTGGAGTTGCTCGTTTGTAGCCTCTTTATCTTTTTGAAACTCTTGTTGTACAAAGTTGGAAAATTTGTCCAATAAGTTAGAGACTTGTTGTTCATGAGCATAAGAATCCTCCATTCCTTGTGGTTGTTCACACACATACCCACTATAAGGTTGTTTAGGAAAACCATAAGTTTCCATGGAATATTGGTCATAACCAATGAATTGGTTTTGATTATACCCCTGGAATTGGTAGTTGCCGTATTGTTGAGGTTGTTGAAAATCATATCCATTCTCATAGTATGCGCCTTCCATAAAAACAAGTACCTGAAATAAAATTCTCAAACCAAGGTTAAAAACCAGAAAAATAAGAAATGTAAAAATAAGAACAAAACTAAAAACAAAATACAAGAAACCAAAAACAAGTGACAACCGCTGCCTCCCCGGCAACGGCGCCAAAATTTGATCGATGTCGTAGGCGTCAAAAATAAATTACACTTTCTTACTAATCAAAATATATAATATAGCAAGGGAAAGAAAGGATCGTTCCCACAAAGAGAACTAAGGTTGTCAAGTTGTTTCGGTTTCCTATAAATAACAATGGGGGGTTTTCTGATTTTATGTAACTAAAACAAATATAAAAGAAAATAAAATAAAAATAAACAAATCAAGCAAGGAAAAATGGTTAAGGATTTCATTTTCATTCACTAACATGCTCTTGTTATAATAACTAGAATTGATATTTAATTTCTCTTTACCAAAATCCCTAGCATACCTTGATCGCAAGAATATCCCGTTAATTTCCTCTTGTCATCAACAAACACATTAAAAGATGCGAATATGAACTCTATCTAAGAGAACAACCTAACGTGTAAAAGCACTAATCAAGTTTAATTCCCTAGATGCATTAAGTTCTATGAAATCAGGCCAATCAAAGAAACCGAACGTGTAAAAGCACTAATCCGATTTAACAAAGGTCAAGGTTCGCATTTGGTTACTAGGATATATCACTACAAGCAATAACCATATTTGTGCTACTTGTATTCAAGATTCATCACTTTTACGTATGAAATACCCTAAACTAGCATTAGATGTGAATACGAGTTCAATCAATTGGCCACTCAAGTAAACAAATATTCAAATCATACATGGCGATTTATATAGTGAATCAAGATCGATAATTATGAGACAAAACTAATTTATTAATAAAAAAAGCATGCTTTGTGAAATCAAATTAATCCATCACCAATAGAAAATCAAGTACTCATGCTCATGGAGTTCACAACAAGGAGGAAGAGAAAACCTATCATGTTGTAAACCCTAGAAAACAAAAATAGAAGAGGAGATAAGATAAGATAAGATCTCTCCTAGATGGAATAGAACATTTTTATAGTCAATCCCTTCATTTCTCTAGACTTCCAAATCTGCGCCATATAACTCTCGGAAAAATCTTATGTTCTCTAACTCAAAATCCAGCCCAGTAAAAGCCCAAAAACTCACGCCTATAAATCAGGCCCCAAACAAAGCCCAAAAACTTATTAAGCTAGTCATTTCTGCGAAACTGACAAGCTAATTCAACCTTTCTACCTTCACCATGGAATGGCAAGCCGACATAATTCACTTTAATTCCATATAAGTCATTCAAACTCAATACATTCAACACCAGTTAACGGCTTCATACCAGCATCACCATTAGCTTTCACTGTTGCTTATTACAGTACCAGCTTAATACCACCAATAACTGTAACTTCCTAGCCATTGCATCATCACCTACATACCCTTATGCACATAACCTTCAATCCAATACTTCTGCACACATCCACTGCAGTTGAGCTCCACCATTGCCCAGATATTTTTGCTTCAGACATAATCCATTGGTTCTCGGCACAAATCTTCTTCTCATTCAAAGTATATGAACACTATTTTCTATAGCATCATTGAACCACAGACTAGCCATTCTCTGTCCTTGCACTGCACCTACAAATACAGATGCAACTTCATTCTGCTGCTTCAGTTCAACACCAATTTATCCAGCCAAACTCCAACTTCAATGCCTTGTTCTCAACTGCACAACTGCAGCTCAATATCAGTACACCAAACCATTCCTCCATGCTTGAATTCTAGTCAGACTCAGTGTATTAATTCGAAAACCCATCCTTAATTTCTTTGCAGCAAACCCATCTAAGCTCTTATTCTCTCTTGT
Organism: Papaver bracteatum; assembly: GCA_023529315.1. Lineage (NCBI taxonomy): Eukaryota > Viridiplantae > Streptophyta > Magnoliopsida > Ranunculales > Papaveraceae > Papaver > Papaver bracteatum. The sequence continues at coordinate 506,916 of JAJJWX010004041.1, forward strand.
CTTATAACTGCAGCAATTCCAACTCCAATTTCTTCTTATTTGTGACTTCATGTGAATACCCAATCAATTTCTCCATTTCCAGCTCAACCTGACAACATCATTGTCCATCTACAGCTGCAGCCACATTATCTCCTCACTCTTGCCTCCTAATTCTACCAGTTTGCAGCTTCATTAGCAGCACTTGAACCATCTTAACAGCAGCCGCAACCATCTTCTCAGTCATCACAAGAGCCACCGCTGCCTTCTCTCTCACAGCTTCGATTCATTGACACCAACTGCATACATTCAAACCCAAAAATCTCTTTCTCCACCAATTTCACCATAACCAGCTGCAAGGACTCAAAGGGCAACACCATCTCTAAATATCCCATCAACCTAATCTTTTCTATGATAAACTCTAGCCAAGAGACTAACCCATAGCACCATCAGTTTATATATATCACATAATCATCTTTTAATTCTCATCTACACCTGAGCATCACCACCTAACTCAGCTGCATTTCATCTCTTGACTGCAACATTCAAATCCTTGAACCCATGAAGCAGTAACAACACTAGTGCCTTCAATGGGACTTCAGTTTCTGCCAAACCCTATAGTAAAACTTCACAGTAGCATCATCTCCATCTCAAAACCCTAACTTCGTTTAAATCTTCTTCAGATTCATCTTTTCTTGAATCAGAATACATAATAACCCTAATTTCTTCTATATCTATTCATGACTTCAATAAATTGAGTCATACCCATAAAAACAATGTCAAACTCACTTCCATCTGTTGCCGTCTTGAAATCAAAGGTGAACCCATGTAATCTTCCTTGCCCCAGCTTCAATTCCTCCTCAATCGAACCCAATCTCAGTTTATAACAATATATTCCCAAAATTTGCTCAACCCCTAATTCTGAAGCTTCATGTCTTCCTCACTGTTGTTGAACAACAACCACTATTTCTAAACACAAATAATTGTTCTGCCAATTCTCAATTCAGCTCAAACCCAGTTGTAAAACCATATGAACTCCTAAAACTCTTCTTTAATCTCCACAATTTCTCAAGATTCAGTGACAATAGACTTTGGTTCATCTTCCTGAATTTAACCTAAAACCCATTTTCTTAACAGGAAACCCTAGTTCTTCAACTGATCTGTTTAACCTCTCTCTGATTTTTCTTCTCAATCTCTCTCAAATCATGTGAAACCAATGATAGGATAGACTCTGAATTTCAGTTCTTATGTGTAGGAATGACTGTGGATATATGCACCCAAATAAACTGGATAAGGGCCAGCCAAAATCATATATGACTTGTCAGTTTCGCAGAACTGACAAGCTAATTCCATTTTCAACTCAACTGTCAGTTGCGTGGAACTGACAATTTATCCTTTGCCTCCCTTTTGCTGCATATCCTAGCCGGCTCCAAGTATCACTCGCCTGTGAATTGGTCTTTTTGTCCTTTTCGCTCTAAATGAGTGTTTACTTCTTCTTTTGCTCCGAATGACTCCAAAATACCTATAACACTCAAAGGAAAACATAAGATACAGAATTTGCAAGAAAACTCGCAAAGAAAGCATAAATACTATATAATAATTGAGGTATTTACAATACCTATCAATGTGCAAGCAGTTAGGCACATAGTGAATCCTGAAACATTATAAACAGAGTTTCCAAGGAAAGGGTCAACTTTTTCTTCCATAATGGTTGGATTATCTCCTGAAAGAATACTGAAATTGATGTGTGTATTGCTACAATTATAAAAATCAATATTTTCACCAAGAAGTGCAATACTTGATTTCTCGTCTTCATTTGAATCATAACTGTCAGACATTTCATCAAGAGTTGTAGCAAGACCTTTGTTCCCAGTGTATTTTCTCCGATTTGGACACTCGTTATCAAAATGACCAAAACCTTTACACTTAAAGCACTGAGGCATATCCTCATCATTAGTTTCATCAATATCCTTGTTTTTAGTAGGAACACGTTTATGAAGTTTGATTGATGTTGTAATAACCTGTAATTTTTTTTATATACTGTTTCGGGTCGGGTTATACCTAGATTGGTTAACCTTGTGTTTAGATTGTTGTTCCTTAAGCCCTAACCTTAAACTTAACCCTAACCTTAAACTTAACCTTAAATGGGTGGATTGAACAAGAAAGGCTCCAAGTTAGGGTGGAAATAGAGCCACCCAAATTCATTGTTTGTTTTTCCTTAATAATGTTATTAAGGTTTGATAACTAAAACTTTAGAAATTTTAGAGAGAGAAACTAAAAACTAGGGAGAAGAAGGAGATGAAGCTAGAGTTTATTTTAGAGTGGGAAAACCATGGAAAATCAGTGGAGAATTAAGAGGAGTTTTTTTTTAAGCTATTGAGGTAGTATGCTAGATCCCCTTTCTCTTTACGTTTTTGTTATACTTGATTTTGAATTTGTATGATTAGATCTAAGTGATTTATTGATTAAAAACTATGAATCTAATTGATGATCGGCATTTAATATTGATAGATAGCATGCTTAGGTATCTCTAGTTAAAATTTGAGAATATTTCATCACATATTCACCATAAAATGTTTGTTTGTACTTGGATGTTGATTTCTAAATTGTTTTGTACATTTTCGCTTTGTATGTTCTTGACTGTACTTAGGACATCTTGATGATATCAAAACGATTTTTGATCTTGATAAAAGTTGTAGATCTATGTCTTATATTTAATTATGCGTTGAGTTTGCTAAATTTAGATTTTTTATGAATTTACGGTGAATTGTTTGGTAAAATGATGCAATCTGTCCAAATGTTTAAAACGATCTTATAAAATCAATAACTCTCATTTGAACCATTAAGTTTTCGTAAAAATTGAATATGATATAGATCCATATATTAGAAATTCTTTTCTAAAATTTTAAGACGATCGGATTAATGAATCATTATGAAACATGTAATATAAAATTCTAGTTGTTATTGAAAATAGATGAATTGAGCCAAGAACAAAAGAATTTTTTTTTTTTTGATTGATGAAAATAGTTGTTGTTAATTCTATTTTTCTTTTGATTGATGAGAATAGTTGTTGTTAATTACTTTTTTCTTTTGATTGATGAAAATAGTTGTTGTTAATTTTTTTAGATTAAAGAATCTTTGATTTTTGAAATTAATTATTATTAATGCTTTTCTTTTTCTTTAGATTAAAGAATTATTAGTGGGACAAAGAATCTTTTGATTTTTTTTGAAATTAGTTTTGATTAATTATTTTCTTTTTCTTTAGATTAAAGAATTCTTAGTGGGACAAAGAATCTTTTGCTTTTTTTTTGAAATTAGTTGTTATTAATGATGAAAGTTAAGAAATAATAGGTATTAATAACTTATTATATTCAAATTTGAATTTTTTTTTGTTTTTTTTGGTGGAATCCTAGGAAACAACTTTTCTTTATAGTACTGTTTGTTTTAATAAAGAATAAAAAGGAAGAATTATGTTAGAGAGAGAAATAAATTAAAAGAAGGTGGTAGTGGTAGACATAAATAATTAGCTATCACTTTGAAGACATAATTATTAGATTCTTATCTTGACCAAACTTTTAAACTTGAGGTTAGGTGGAACTTGTTTTAGGTTGTGAGTATATATATATATGTATATATCTTATACTAAGAAGAAAAGAGTAACCATACTAAGAAGAAAAGAGTAAACATACTAAGAAGAAAAGAGTAAACAAAAATCTAAATTAATAGAAATAACGAGAGATTCTTTTAGTTCATATCAAAGACAATTTCTTCGGTGATAAAGCTTTTCCTTCTATTATTTATAGTTTTTGGATTGCGATTCGAGGTAGGCGCAACACAATCTAAAACTCTTCTTTTATTTAAGTTTCTTTTAATTAAATTTATGTTTGCAAGTTTCCATTAATATATGGATGATAATCGATGTTGTGAGCATGATTATGAATGTTGGGCTGCGGTCCATAGAATGTGATTCTTAAAGATTATTTATGACGGGATACGAGATATCCTTGGAAACGGTATTTGTTTCCTAAACCCACGTGGGAGCTCCCTTGGGCGAGCGGATTGATTGAATTTATTGTTGTATAATGTTGGGATACGAGATATCCTTGGGGACGGTTTTGTTTCCTAAACCCACGTGGGGGGGCTCCCTTGGGCGAGCGGATTGATTGAATTTATTAATGTATATGGATGTGGTGTTTCCATATGTTTGTGGTGGTGTTAACCATGCAACTTGTTTTGAAAAGAAATTGAAAAATATTTCATAAAATGTTTTGTTGCTTCTTTTCCTACTGAGTGTCACAACTCACGTCGTATTATGACAAAAATTCCAGATTTTATGACACCACAAGGAGCTAATGGCGGAAAAGCATAGAGATCGGTTTTGGTGTTTTAACTAGTAGTTGCATATTATGATTGGAAATTTGTAATAAAATATCATCAAACTCTCTTTTGGATGATTTATTGAGTGCTTATTGAGTATTTATATTTTGGAGATTATTGGGTTAATGTATAATTAATGGAACAATGTGTTATTAAGACAATTTTATTTGGTTAGATAAATGAAAATTTCTGAGTCATGTCAGTTTGACTGTTAATGATAATTATTTTACAAGATATTTATGATTGAATATTTTATGGTATGCATAAAACTCACGTCTTATGAAGTTGTTAAAATATTAGAATTTTCTGAGTGCCGGAATTATTTTTAAAACAATTGTTTATTACTATAAGAAATTCAGATATTTTCTGAAAGATTCAACTATGTTGAAGTTTTCCTGTTTTTAAACTATTCTATGGCGTGTTTTAGTCTTTGGTGTCTTCTGTAAACTTGAAGATATTTCTTTTTAGATTCCAAAATGGTAAACTAAACCTGATTTGGAGTTGTGAGTGATTTTATATGATTTTATAAAATGGACTATCTCTGTTTTTCTTTTCCGCAGTTCTGGTCAACTACGTATTTGACTGTGGTCAAAAGGTCTTTAAGATAATCTAATTTTTTTTATAAAATTTATGAATGGAACTATACTCAATTAGGATTCAGAACATATAATAATAATAATATTTGGATTTGAAATAGGTTCGGTAAAATTCGTGGAGTTAATTGATGTCTGTTTTTAATTTATAACTCTTCCTTAAATATGCGATTCTTTTGAATTAAATCTGGAACGTTTAACGATGAAATAAATTTTTATGGTAAACTATAGTTCTTTATTGTTCATGTGAGTTAAAAATAATGACAAGTTAACGGTTAGATGTTCCCAAAATAATTTTTATGTATCCGCTGCGACAAAATTTCTGAATTGAACATAAATAAAGAATAGACAAAGAATTGGTTGTTTGGACTTGGGCCAAGTGTGGAAGTCTAGGATTGTTATTAAAAGTAACATTTCGGATTTTGGGTTTGGATTTGGGTCGAAATCCAGGCCCGGAATTCGGGGTGTCCTGATTTGGTATCGAGAGCAGATCTGATCCTTTGGGAAGACTAGTTTCTGAATGAGTCAATGTGTGAATATGCTTGTATGTGAATTGATTGCAGCAATTGTTGATTGTGTTTTGGTAGAATGCATAATAGATTGCACTCCTTTTTTTTGCATAGAGAATTCTCTCTGTGATACTTATGATTTAATGTCCCTCATTCAGGACATGTCTCGTCGTAATAATGGTTCAACCGGCCCACAAGATGGGGGTTTTGGTGATGTTGTTCGTGCTTTGAATGTTGTTGCTCAAGCAATGCAGCAACAAGTTACTCTTAATCAGAATGCACCTCCCCCTCCCCCACCACCTAATCAACGGGCTTTGTTAGTTAGAAGATTTAGTGAACAACACCCCGATTCCTTCAAGGGTAGTCCTGATCCATTAGTTGCTGAAGATTGGATAGATAAGATTGAGAAAATATTCACCCTATTAGGCGTGAATGATGAGAGTAAGCTGGATCTTGCTGTTTATAAGCTTGAGGGTGAGGCCACTCGTTGGTGGGAATTGACTCGTCGTTCTAGGAATGATGGTTTGTTTACTTGGATGGAATTTCGCCTCGCCTTCCTAAATAAGTACTTTCCACAAACTGCACGAAACCAGCGCATGATCGAATTTATGCAGTTGACCCAGAGGAACATGACAGTAGCACAGTACCAAGCCAAGTTTGAAGAACTCTCTCGTTTTGCTACTAACCTGGTTGATAATGAAGAATTTAAGACTTTTAAGTTTCAGGAGGGACTTAGGCCTTCAATCAAGAGTAGGTTGTCTATTCTAAAGATCACCTCTTATAATGAGATAGTGGAAAGAGCAATGATTGCTGAGAGAGACATTGAGGAGGCAAATAGAATTCGAGAACGTCATAATGGGGATAAGAACAAGAACAAAAATAACAACACTCCATACCAGAAGAAAGGAAATGGACCGAAGATGGAGCCTCCTGCACCTTCATGTTATCACTGCAAACAACCTGGACATTTTAAGAGGAACTGTCCTGCACTTAATTCTCAGAGGAACCAACAACCATTTCCACCTCATAATCAGCGTCAAGGGTACCAACAGAACCGTCCTCAGAACAATCCTCCACAATATCAAGCCCGACAACCCCCTCAGCAACCTAAGGCCTTCAATATAGCTCATGTTGGACAAGATCCTGATAACTCAGTTGTTGAAGGTACATTCTTAGTTTACAATTCTTGGGCTAAGATATTGTTTGATACTGGTGCTACTCATTCGTTTATTGCTTCTTCGTTTGTCTTTTCCTTGGGTTTGGAAACTGAATTACTTGATAGAATTCTCGGCGTAGCTAGTGCTGTAGGAGGTAGTGCACGTATTGATCGCGTGGCACGAAAGTGTATAGTACGTATAGCTAGGAATGAGTTTTTGATTGACCTTTTCGTGATGAAAATGTCTAGTTATGACATAATCCTGGGTATGGATTGGTTATCCGCTCATCATGCTGTTTTTGATTGTTTTCAAAAACGTGTGACTCTGCACTCGGGTGAAGGTTCAGTTGTCCACTTTACCGGAACTCGTAGTTTTGCAGCTCCCCTTATCTTGTCGGAAAGACATTTTCGACAGACTCATTCTAGAGGTTTTCTTTATCACTTAGAGATGATAGAAGATGAGCATCAAGATTCCGTCTCTACTATGGGTATTCCAGTGGTAGAAGAGTTTGAAGATGTTTTCCCTGAAGAATTACCAGGTTTGCCCCCTAGAAGAGAAATGGACTTCACCATTGAAGTTCCACCGGGTACTTCGCCAATTTCGATGCCTCCTTATCGAATGGCACCAATAGAGTTGAAAGAACTGGACAAACAACTACTCGAGTTGGAAGCTAAGGGTTTTATTCGAGGTAGTACGTCACCTTGGGGTGCACCAGTCCTTTTTGTGAAGAAGAAGGATAATTCACTAAGATTATGCATCGATTATAGAAAACTCAATGAAGTTACAGTGAAAAATAAGTATCCCTTACCTAGGATTGAGGATTTGTTTGATCAGTTGAAGGATTCCCAATTTTTCTCGAAGATTGATATGCGATCAGCTTATCATCAACTGCGAATCAAGGATGAAGATATTCCGAAAACCGCTTTTCGAACTCGATTTGGACATTTTGAGTTTGTAGTGATGCCATTTGGACTCACAAATGCTCCAGCAGCATTCATGGATCTTATGCATCGAATTTTTCGACCGTATTTAGATAAATTCGTAGTGGTATTTGTAGATGACATTCTTATTTATTCGCGGTCACGAGAAGATCACGAGGAGCACCTGAGATTAGTGTTGCAATTGTTGAGATCTCATCAGTTGTATGCTAAGTTGAGTAAATGTGACTTTTGGCTTTCTGAAGTCCGGTTTTTGGGACACGTAGTTTGTAGAGAAGGAATAAAGGTGGACCCATCTAAGGTTGAAGCAGTTACTAAATGGGAAAGGCCAAAGAATGTGTTTGAAGTTCGTAGCTTTCTGGGCTTAGCGGGTTACTATAGACGATTCATTCAAGATTTCTCAAGGCTTGCTTCACCATTGACGAGGTTGACTCGAAAGGATTCCAAGTTCGAGTGGAATGATGATTGTGAGACGGCTTTCTCCATTCTGAAGGAGAGATTAACTACTGCACCAGTTTTGACGACACCAGTAAGTGGAATTGGTTATGTGATCTTTTCTGATGCGTCGTTGAAGGGTTTAGGATGTGTTCTTATGCAAGAAGGTAAAGTGGTAGCTTATGCCTCAAAACAATTAAAGACACATGAGTTGAATTACGCAACTCATGACCTCGAGTTGGCAGCTATTGTGTTCGCTCTGAAGTTATGGAGACATTATCTGTATGGTGAGAAGATAGACATATTTTGTGACCATAAGAGCTTGCAGTATATTTTTACCCAACGAGATTTGAACCTAAGACAGAGGCGTTGGGTGGAATTTCTTAAGGATTACACGTATACCTTCCATTACCACCCGGGAAAGGCAAATGTTGTAGCAGATGCTCTTAGCCGAAAATTAAGGGTCGGTGTAGCAAGTATGACTCTTCATGCTTGGGATTTGTGCAGACTTATGGAGGAATGCGACTTGAGCCCTGAAGAGATGATTTACAATACTGTAGTTGTTCCAGAGTTACAACAACATATCGTAGAAGCTCAACATACTGATAGAGAGATGATTTCGATTCTTGATCAAATAGAGAAAGGTCAAACACCAGGTGGTTGGACTCAAACTGATGGTGTACTTCGTTATATGGGGAAACTTTTTGTGCCATCAAAATTGAGGATGGAAGTACTAGAACAAGCTCACAATTCTAAGTTTACCGTTCATCCGGGAGGATCGAAGATGTACCATGACATGAAAAGACAGTATTGGTGGAAAGGGATGAAGAAAGATGTTGCCTTGTATGTGTCGAGATGTCTTACTTGCCAGCAAGTGAAGATTGATCATCGGAAACCAGGAGGGTTACTTCAACCATTACCCATATCAGAATGGAAATGGGAACACATCACTATGGATTTTGTCATGGGATTACCCAAAACTGCACATGGCAAGGATGCTATATGGGTTATCGTTGATAGACTTACCAAGTCAGCGCACTTCTTAGCAATCAAGAAGACCGATACGTTAGCCACGTTAAGTCAGATGTATGTCCATGAGATAATAAGGCTGCACGGTACGCCGGTGTCAATTGTATCTGACAGAGATCCTCGTTTTACTTCTCAGTTCTGGAAAAGTTTACAGAAGGCATTGGGTACAGATGTCTCTCTTAGTACTGCCTTTCATCCCCAGACCGACGGACAGTCTGAACGGGTGATTCAGATTGTGGAAGATATGCTACGAGCTTGTGCCTTGGATTTCAAAGGAAGTTGGAGTCAGCATTTGCCATTAGTGGAGTTTGCTTATAATAATAGCCATCAGACTAGCATTGGTATGGCACCTTTTGAAGCATTGTATGGACGACCTTGTAGATCTCCAGTGTGTTGGACCGAGATCGGCGAACGAAGCATTTTTGGACCTGATTTGGTACGAGAGACGACGGAGAAGGTTCAGTTAATCCGGCAGAGGTTAATGACAGCTCAAAGTCGTCAAAAGAGCTATGCAGACAAGAGACGTCGACCTTTAGAGTTTACTGAGGGTGACTTGGTGTTACTCAAAGTGAGCCCGAAGAGAGGTGTTAAGCGTTTTGGCAAGAAAGGAAAGTTATCACCACGTTACATTGGACCTTTCCAGATTATGCGGCGTGTTGGTGCAGCAGCTTATCAGTTGGAGTTACCTCAGCGAATTGGGCATGTTCATGACACTTTCCACGTGTCAATGTTACGGAAGTACGAGAGAGATCCTTCATATGTTATTGACCCTTCACATATTATTGCTTGGGAAGATTTGGAGATTCAAGAGGATGCTACGTACGTGGAGAGACCGGTTCGAATTTTGGACTTTAAGGAACATGTGCTTCGCACAAAGACCATCCCTATGGTTAAGGTGCAGTGGCGGCGTCGCCAAGTCGAGGAAGCAACGTGGGAATTAGAGTCCGAGATGCGGAGCAAATACCCTGAGATTTTCCAAGGTAACTTCTAAATTTCGTGACGAAATTTCTTTTAAGGGTGGTAGAATGTAATAACCTGTAATTTTTTTTATATACTGTTTCGGGTCGGGTTATACCTAGATTGGTTAACCTTGTGTTTAGATTGTTATTCCTTAAGACCTAACCTTAAACTTAACCCTAACCTTAAACTTAACCTTAAATGGGTGGATTGAACAAGAAAGGCTCCAAGTTAGGGTGGAAATAGAGCCACCCAAATTCATTGTTTGTTTTTCCTTAATAATGTTATTAAGGTTTGATAACTAAAACTTTAGAAATTTTAGAGAGAGAAACTAAAAACTAGGGAGAAGAAGGAGATGAAGTTAGAGTTTATTTTAGAGGGGGAAAACCATGGAAAATCAGTGGAGAATTAAGAGGAGTTTTTTTTTAAGCTATTGAGGTAGTATGCTAGATTCCCTTTCTCTTTACGTTTTTTTTTTATACTTGATTTTGAATTTGTATGATTAGATCTAAGTGATTTATTGATTAAAAACTATGAATCTAATTGATGATCGGCATTTAATATTGATAGATAACATGCTTAGGTATCTCTAGTTAAAATTTGAGAATATTTCATCACATATTCACCATAAAATGTTTGTTTGTACTTGGATGTTGATTTCTAAATTGTTTTGTACATTTTCGCTTTGTATGTTCTTGACTGTACTTAGGACATCTTGATGATATCAAAACGATTTTTGATCTTGATAAAAGTTGTAGATCTATGTCTTATCTTTAATTATGCGTTGAGTTTGCTAAATTTAGAATTTTTATGAATTTACGGTGAATTGTTTGGTAAAATGATGCAATCTGTCCAAATGTTTAAAATGATCTTATAAAATCAATAACTCTCATTTGAACCATTGAGTTTTCGTAAAAATTGAATATGATATAGATCCATATATTAGAAATGCTTCTCTAAAATTTGAAGATGATCGGATTAATGAATCATTATGAAACATGTAATATAAAATTCTAGTTGTTATTGAAAATAGATGAATTGAGCCAAGAACAAAAGAATTTTTTTGATTGATGAAAATAGTTGTTGTTAATTCTATTTTTCTTTTGATTGATGAGAATAGTTGTTGTTAATTACTTTTTTCTTTTGATTGATGAAAATAGTTGTTGTTAATTTTTTAGATTAAAGAATCTTTGATTTTTGAAATTAGTTATTATTAATGCTTTTCTTTTTCTTTAGATTAAAGAATTATTAGTGGGACAAAGAATCTTTTGATTTTTTTGAAATTAGTTTTGATTAATTATTTTCTTTTTCTTTAGATTAAAGAATTCTTAGTGGGACAAAGAATCTTTTGCTTTTTTTGGAATTAATGGTTATTAATGATGAAAGTTAAGAAATAATAGGTATTAATAACTTATTATATTCAAATTTGAATTCTTTTTGTTTTTTTGGTGGAATCCTAGGAAACAACTTTTCTTTATAGTACTGTTTGTTTTAATAAAGAATAAAAAGGAAGAATTATGTTAGAGAGAGAAATAAATTAAAAGAAGGTGGTAGTGGTAGACATAAATAATTAGCTATCACTTTGAAGACATAATTATTAGATTCTTATCTTGACCAAACTTTTAAACTTGAGGTTAGGTGGAACTTGTTTTAGGTTGTGAGTATATATATATATGTATATATCTTATACTAAGAAGAAAAGAGTAACCATACTAAGAAGAAAAGAGTAAACATACTAAGAAGAAAAGAGTAAACAAAAATCTAAATTAATAGAAATAACGAGAGATTCTTTTAGTTCATATCAAAGACAATTTCTTCGGTGATAAAGCTTTTCCTTCTATTATTTATAGTTTTTGGATTGCGATTTGAGGTAGGCGCAACACAATCTAAAACTCTTCTTTTATTTAAGTTTCTTTTAATTAAATTTATGTTTGTAAGTTTCCATTAATATATGGATGATAATCGATGTTGTGAGCATGATTATGAATGTTGGGCTGCGGTCCATAGAATGTGATTCTTAAAGATTATTTATGACGGGATACGAGATATCCTTGGAAACGGTATTTGTTTCCTAAACCCACGTGGGAGCTCCCTTGGGCGAGCGGATTGATTGAATTTATTGTTGTATAATGTTGGGATACGAGATATCCTTGGGGACGGTTTTGTTTCCTAAACCCACGTGGGGGGCTCCCTTGGGCGAGCGGATTGATTGAATTTATTAATGTATATGGATGTGGTGTTTCCATATGTTTGTGGTGGTGTTAACCATGCAACTTGTTTTGAAAAGAAATTGAAAAATATTGCATAAAATGTTTTGTTGCTTCTTTTCCTACTGAGTGTCACAACTCACGTCGTATTATGACAAAAATTCCAGATTTTATGACACCACAAGGAGCTAATGGCGGAAAAGCATAGAGATCGGTTTTGGTGTTTTAACTAGTAGTTGCATATTATGATTGGAAATTTGTAATAAAATATCATCAAACTCTCTTTTGGATGATTTATTGAGTGCTTATTGAGTATTTATATTTTGGAGATTATTGGGTTAATGTATAATTAATGGAACAATGTGTTATTAAGACAATTTTATTTGGTTAGATAAATGAAAATTTTTGAGTCATGTCAGTTTGACTGTTAATGATAATTATTTTACAAGATATTTATGATTGAATATTTTATGGTATGCATAAAACTCACGGCTTATGAAGTTGTTAAAATATTAGAATTTTCTGAGTGCCGGAATTATTTTTAAAACAATTTTTTATTACTATAAGAAATTCAGATATTTTCTGACAGATTCAACTATGTTGAAGTTTTCCTGTTTTTAAACTATTCTATGGCGTGTTTTAGTCTTTGGTGTCTTCTGTAAACTTGAAGATATTTCTTTTTAGATTCCAAAATGGTAAACTAAACCTGATTTGGAGTTGTGAGTGATTTTATATGATTTTATAAAATGGACTATCTCTGTTTTTCTTTTCCGCAGTTCTGGTCAACTACGTATTTGACTGTGGTCAAAAGGTCTTTAAGGTAATCTAATTTTTTTTTATAAAATTTATGAATGGAACTATACTCAATAAGGAATCAGAAAATATAATAATAATAATATTTGGATTTGAAATAGGTTCGGTAAAATTCGTGGAGTTAATTGATGTTGTTTTTTAATTTATAACTCTTCCTTAAATATGCGATTCTTTTGAATTAAATTTGGAACGTTTAACGATGAAATAAATTTTTATGGTAAACTATAGTTCTTTATTGTTCATGTGAGTTAAAAATAATGACAAGTTAACGGTTAGATGTTCCCAAAATAATTTTTATGTATCCGCTGCGACAAAATTTCTGAATTGAACATAAATAAAGAATAGACAAAGAATTGGTTGTTTGGACTTGGGCCAAGTGTGGAAGTCTAGGATTGTTATTAAAAGTAACATTTCGGATTTTGGGTTTGGATTTGGGTCGAAATC